>JAIEZT010000093.1:0-45000 GCA_019594935.1 Periophthalmus modestus | reverse complement strand
TGGCCCCGGGGCCACAGTTTGGACACGTCTGGGCCTCAGTGTAAAATCTTATCACAATTCTGTAAAACCACGTTCACATTTTCCACCACCACGTCGACCTCCGTCACTTCAGGAGTCACAGAGCTCAGCGTCGACACAAAGAGCCGTGTGTGAGGGTTAGCGTTAGCGCGGGGGTTAGCGTTAGCGCCGTGGTTAGCTGTTAGCGGACGGTGGTTAGCTGGAGCAGTGGAGCAGTGAAGCCAAACCAGAACAAAGCCGGGGCAGGTTATTGATGTGGGGCCAAGGGGCTGATCTACGGAGAGAGATAAGGGACAAACATCTGATCCGTGTGGGCAGTGAGTGGACACAGCAGAGACACTCAGTCTGAGGGCTTCTTATCAAAGGTCTCAGAAGATATTTGGGTCGCCTAAAAGTGTTCTTCACATTTACAACAAGGAGCAGCAGGACGTCACTCGCAGACAGAAGGTTTAGGCCGAGTTTAGAGGCAGTTTGTGGAAAAAAAGTCAAAGAAAAGCACAAAAACACAGGACGTAGCTCTGAGGCGTCACATAAAAACACAGTTTAAACCTGCATTTAACAGAATAAAGGTCTTATCTTCTATTTGTATTAATCTACTCATAATTACAATGTAATTTAAACAACTTTGGCCTTTGTTTAAGTTACGGTTGCTATGGTAACAGTTACAGAATTACCTTTGTGTCCAACCAGGAAGTGACACTATAAACTTCACCAAAAAAAACTAGGAAACATTTTTATATTTGTGCTGCTCTAATCTGACACTTTAAGGTGAGAAAAGGGGGAAATAGTAAAAAACAAAAAAACATATATATATATATTTTAAGATGTGGGTTTGAAAGTTGCCGTGGCGACAGATTAAACACACAGGAGTTTTTATTTTACTCTCCCTCTCCTCCTTCTCTCTTGTCTCTCCATCTCTCTTTCCTCCCTCATTTTTCTCTCTCTCTCACTCTCTCACTCACTCTCCCTATCTCTCATCTCTCTCTCTTCCTCTCTCCTCCCTCTCTCTCATCTCTCCCTCTCATTATGTCTCTGATCCTCCTTTCTTTCTCTCTCTCCTCCCTCTCTCATTCAGTCTCATTCAGATTCGTTTGATTGACAGCTCCTTCATGTTTCAGCATCTGCACTTGGCCTGTGTTGTTCTTCTCTCTCTTTCCCTCTCTCCTCCTTCTCCCTGTCTCTCTCTGTTCTCTCTCTCTCCTCCTCCCTCTCTCCTCCTTCCCCGTCTCTCTCTCTTTCTCTCTCTTTTGTTCTGCTCTCTCCTCCTCCCTGTCTCTCTCTTTTCCTCTCTCCTCCTCCCTCTCTCCCTCCTTCCCCTGTCTCTCTCTTTTGTTCTGCTCTCTCTTTCCGTCTCTCCTCCTCCCGGTCTCTCTCTTTATTTTTCTCTCACTTTTGTTCCTCTTTCTCTTCTCTCTCTTCTCCTTCCACCCGCCTCTTTCTTTCTCTCTCCTCCTCCCTGTCTCTCTCTTTATCTCTCTTTGTTCTTCTCTCTTTCCCTCTCTCCTCCTCCCCCGTCTCTTTCCTTCTCTCCCCTCTTCTCTCTCTTTCTCTCTCTTCTCTCTCTTTCCCTCTCTCTTCCTCTCCCTGTCTCTCTGTTCTTCTCTCTCTCTTCTGTTCTTCTCTCTCTTTCCCTCTCTCCTCCTCCCTGTCTCTCTCGTTCCTTCTCTCCCTTTTTCTCTCTGTTCTCTCTTTGCCTCTCTATTCCTCTCTCTTTCTCTCTGTTCATCTCTCTCTCTTCTGTTCTTCTCTCTCTTTCCCTCTCTACTCCTCCGTGTCTCTCTTTTTCTCTCTGTTCTTCTCTCTCTTTCTCTCTGTTTTTCTCTCTTTTGTTCTTCTCTCTCTTTCCCTCTCTCCTCCTCCGTGTCCCTCTCTTTCGCTCTGTTTTTCTCTCTACTAAAGCAGTAACCACGGCAACAAATATATTTCATTATTCTGAGGCTGAAACTCAAATGTGAATATGAACAAATCATGTAATGTTCCACAGTCTGGCATTAAACACATCAGTTGCACTTATTCTCCTGCGTGTTAGTTATTGTTCAGAAATACTTTGATAAACCTGCATTTTTACTGTGGCAGGAGTCGCCTCTCCACAGATCTGACCTGTACCTGAGCCTGGTGGCGCCCCCTGCTTTTCTCCAGAGAAATACCTAAGTTTAATGCTTTTTAGCTCAACACAGTGAAGGTTTAATTAAAAATACAGGCTTGTTTTTTCTATTTTTTAACAGTTTGGTGAAGTTTATAATTTTACTTCCTGGTTGGATATTGCATCACTGTTACCATAGCAACCGTAATGTAAACGAGGCCCAAAATGCGTCAAAATTACACTAAATTAGAATAATAAAACCTGAAATTGTGTTTTGTTTCATTCACAAACCCTGCAGATTTAGGCTGAGCTCTTCTCTCAAACTGAAAACGCTCCGTTCCACCTTGTGATGTCATCATGTAATACAGGAAGTGCTCCGCTGTGTTTTTAAACTCTGCACACCTTCACGAGAATCATCTGGATGTAATTTCAGACCTGGAAATGTCGATTTACTACTGAACTAAAGGCAAAAGAGGTAGATGTTAACTTGAAAACTACCACTTCGTGACATCACAAGGTGGAGCAGAGCGTTTTGAGCGTCGGGGATGTAATAAAGTGCGTGAGTGAAACAAAAGACAACTCCAGGTGTGTTTTTGAGGCGTTAACAGGTTTATAACACGACTTACAGCTCACAAGAGTCAGTTTTTCGTGATGTAGGACTTTGAAATGACTCAAACTAATTCATAAAAATAAGCGAGCGCGTTATAACCCTCCGGACTCGCCCTCTCCTCCTCCTCACACGCTGCTCTCTATCTCGCCTCTGCTTGTTTGTCTGTGCAGATGGACAGGGGCAGATAGCGGTGGTGAAGTGGCGCCTCTTCTGTCTGAGCCGTGGACAGTCCGAGTGCTTTCTCCAGCTCCCTGCATTTTTAATCAGCTCAGGTCATCCAATATACAACCCGAGACCCGAGAAGTCCAGCTGTCAATCACACGCCGCGGGCTAACGGGGCTAGCATCCCCGCGCTACAGCCGGAGTATGGAGAAAACAATTAGAGAGGATATTTATAGAGAGTTTACTGGAGGCTCTGTCTGCAGCGGCTTTTAAGGCTCGAGCAGAAAACTGAAATACTGTCAGGAAATTCTATTGATAATGCGTCGTCTTTAAAGAGGAGGTATTTTACTTCTGTGGGGTATTAAAGAGGAGGTATTTTACTTATGTGGGGTATTAAAGAGAAGGTATTTTACTTCTATGTGTATTAAAGAGGAGGTATTTACTTCTATGGAGTATTAAAGAGGAGTTATTTACTTCTATGTGGTATTAAAGAGGAGGTATTTACTTCTATGTGGTATTAAAGAGGAGGTATTTACTTCTATGTGGTATTAAAGAGGAGGTATTTACTTCTATGTGTATTAAAGAGGAGGTATTTACTTCTATGTGGTATTAAAGAGGAGTTATTTACTTCTATGGGATATTAAAGAGGAGGTATTTTGCTTCAGTGGGGTATTAAAGAGGAGGTATTTACTTCTAAGTGGTATTAAAGAGGAGGTATTTACTTCTTTGTGGTATTAAAGAGGAGGTATTTACGTATGTGGGGTATTAAAGAGGAGGTATTTACTTCTATGTGTATTAAAGAGGAGGTATTTACTTCTATGTGTATTAAAGAGGAGGTATTTACTTCTATGTGTATTAAAGAGGAGGTATTTACTTCTATGTTTATTAAAGAGGAGGTATTTACTTCTATGTGTATTAAAGAGGAGGGTATTTACTTCTATGTGTATTAAAGAGGAGGTATTTACTTCTATGTGTATTAAAGAGGAGGTATTTATTTACTTCTATGGGGTATTAAAGAGGAGTTATTTACTTCTATGGGATATTAAAGAGGAGGTATTTTTTCAGTGGGGTATTAAAGAGGAGGTATTTACTTCTCTAAGTGGTATTAAAAGTGGAGGTATTTTACTTCTGTGGGGTATTAAAGAGGAGGTATTTTTACTTCTATGTGGTATTAAAGAGGAGGTATTTACTTCTTTGTGGTATTAAAGAGGAGGTATTTACGTATGTGGGGGGTATTAAAGAGGAGGTATTTACTTCTATGTGTATTAAAGAGGAGGTATTTACTTCTGTGGGGTATTAAAGAGGAGGTATTACTTCTATGTGTATTAAAGAGGAGGTATTTACTTCTATGGGGTATTAAAGAGGAGGTATTTACTTCTGTGGGGTATTAAAGAGGAGGTATTTACTTCTATGTGTATTAAAGAGGAGGTATTTTACTTCTATGTGGTATTAAAGAGGAGGTACTTTACTTCTATGGGGTATTAAAGAGGAGGTATTTACTTCTATAGGGTATTAAAGAGGAGGTATTTATTCTATGAGGTATTAAAGAGGAGGTATTTACTTCTATGGGGTATTAAAGAGGAGGTTTTTACTTCTATGGGGTATTAAAGAGGAGGTATTTTACTTATATGTGCTATTAAAGAGGAGGTATTTTACTTCTATGGGGTATTAAAGAGGAGGTTTTTACTTCTATGGGGTATTAAAGAGGAGGTATTTTACTTATATGTGCTATTAAAGAGGAGGTATTTTACTTCTATGGGGTATTAAAGAGGAGGTTTTTACTTCTATGGGGTATTAAAGAGGAGGTATTTACTTCTATGGGGTATTAAAGAGGAGGTATTTACTTCTATGGGGCATTAACTGTAACTCACAACATATTTAGCGTACCGTTTTAGCTTTTATCGTTTTGAAAATGCTACATATAAACCTCGCAAGAGTCAGTTTTGTGTAATATAGGACTTTTAAATACGTTCTGCTTTCTTTCCTGGTTTGAAAATTGCGTAATAGAGCTTTAAACGAATGAATAATGCACCAAATTGTAAAGTGACTTGTGCAGACGTGAGCAGAAGAAAACACAGCTGTATTATAATTCACTGAGACCTCGGAGCCGTCACACCGTCGCTCCTCATGTTAATATTAAAATGTAAAGCCGTGCTCCATATGCTAAACCTGCACATGTAGCACCGGGTCCACCCACATCTGCAGAGAGGGGGCTGGACACGCGCCGGACGCCCAGATACAGATGACTTTTCCTGGATCAGATTCTGAACGAGGAGCCAAAGCCTGGAGCGAACTGAGGAGGAGGAAGAGGAGGAGGAGGAGGAACCTGCAGAGGGAGCACCCCGAGGTCAGGGATGTGTGTTTAAAATGTGAACTTAAGCAGAATCCTGTTATTGAAATTTAAATTGCAAATCGAATCGGGATGTTTGTCAGAAAATTCACCACAAAACTGTCTTTTTTTCTCAAATCGTTCAGTCGTTTTAGTCTCGTACAAACGCTATAAAAAAGAAAAGACGCTATTTCACATTTGATACGAACTGACCCTGCCTGTCCCTGATTGGATGATCCACCTGTCAATCACGACCAACTGAAAACTGAGAGACTCAACAGATTCAGCGAGTTAAGAGTCAGTGAGTCACACATTACATTAGGTTTAGGTGTAGACACAGCAACTCTCCAATTACAGACGCCATTTTGAGCACTTTTCACCAATCAAAGGATACGATATTTGGTTTTGAATGACTAATCACCATGGCAACCGTGCTAATTGTTCATCACTCTGAAACTAATAGATAATAAATATAAGGAACTTGAGCTGGAGGACAGTTAAAAATGTTATGGTGGAATTGGCTTTGTGCTCAACAGCGCCCTCAACCTCAATGTTAGCGTCGCTACTTCCTGCCCAGCACTGTTAGCCTAACTGTTAGCGTCGCTACTTCCTGCCCAGCACTGTTAGCCTCACTGTTAGCGTCACTACTTCCTGTCCAACACTGTTAACCTCACTTTTAGCCTCACTGTTAGCGTCACTACTTCCTGTCCAGCACTGTTAGCCTCACTCTTAGCCTCACTGTTAGCATCACTACTTCCTGTCCAGCACTGTTAGCCTCACTGTTAGCCTCACTGTTAGCGTCACTACTTCCTATCCAGCACTGTTAGCCTCACTCTTAGCCTCACTGTTAGCATCACTACTTCCTGTCCAGCACTGTTAGCCTCACTGTTAGCCTCACTGTTAGCCTCACTGTTAGCCTCACTGTTAGCCTCACTGTTAGTATCACTACTTCCTGTCTGGGGTTATATCTATAAGGTTTTTGCAGAGTCAAGTTGAAACTGATAAATATTTAAAGATCAGACAGTGGACAGGGAGCTGACATGTCAAACACTACACAAATAAAATGAATACTTCACAAACTGAAGCATTTTACATTTAAAAACAGGTAGTAATTATTTTAATTAAATTTGAATAAAAAAAAAAAAAAAGTTTGCATTAGCTTTAAGACATATAGGCCACATCTAAAAAATTGACAGTTTCACACTTCGTCGGCTGTATTTACGTCACTTCACGCTAAAATGAATAAATGATGAGGCAGTGACAGGGAGACATGTTAGACACTACACACAAAAAATGAAAACTTCACCAGAGACACTTATATGTTCAGAAAGAGACATGTTTGTGTCTCAGTGCTAACACTAATGCTAATTTCGAGACATAAATATTAAGACAATACTATCAACCGAGGTATTCTACATTTAAAAACAGGTAGTCTTTAGTTTAATTAATTTGATTTTTTACAAGAGTGTTTATCTTATATTTTAAACTTAAAAAAAGTTAGCATTAGCTCATTAGCTTTGCGATATAGTGCGCTAGCTAGCGTGCTGCTGTGTAACTGTCAGATTACAGACGTTTATGTTAATATCTCTGTAAATACTGGGACTATCCACATCAAACAAAAACTGACACAAAGTTCAATATTTTCTCTGATTTTTCCACAAAAAATATGGCTTTGTCACTCAAACACACAAGCGCAATTGTTGTTGTTGAAATGACTTTAAGCCGCAAGTTTAATACGGCAAGTGTGTGGAGCCAATCCCAAACAAATAACTTTTTAACAAACAAAAAACAATATTTGAATAAAAAATGGCAGAACTCTTTGAAAAACCTCTGTACTCAACACATAAAGAGCCTGTGTCTTTCTCAGAGCCAGCTACACTGTTTTAGCTCCGGGACACGCTAGCACTCCAGACCAATTAGCTAACACCCAAAACTCCCTCTAATTCAGTAAAAACAAGTGCAAACGAAGCTTCGAATCTGGTCTGAAAAGGGCCCAAACTCACGGATGGCCACACACTGAACCGATCTGAACTACAGACCCACATCTTCTCATTACAAACACTCAAATATGTAATTAACTCTACCAAAAACGCTCCCGGCTAACGCGATGTTTACGCTAGCTCCCGCCTACGATTCTGCGCCGCCCTGGGTCTAACTGGTAGGAAATCTGCTCTCAAATTAGCGCTAACGACCTCGCGGAGTGTCAGAGCGATGAGGGTTGCCGCGGTGACAAGAACACCACCGATTTGCGTGCCAACTTTGCGCCGCGCAGACGAATTTGGGCAAATAATGAGAGAGAGTCATGGCGTTTACATTAATATCCAATTAGAAATACAGTTGTTATCTCCGCAGAGCAGTGGAGTGTGAAGCAGAGTTAGGTCAAAACGATGAATTTTGAACGGGCTCCTTCGTCTTGTCTGGCTGCCATTTTGCCTCCAGGTTTGGGCTTCGTGTAGCGGCACTGTGAGGACTTGTTATTCAAGTGCCACCGACAATTTTGCGATCCGAATGACAGGAGCAGCGAAAGGAAGAAGGTAAAAATGAGACAAGTTAAACATAATAGAAGCTCAGAGAAATAAGTGTTTGAACAGTTTGAACAATGTTAAAGTTGCTCTAAATACGTGAAAGAACAGAGCCAGTGTGAAAAGAAGCTCATAAATATAAATAACTACAACACACACACACTCACATATACACACATACACACGCACTTACATAAACACACATACGCACACATACACACATAAACACACAAACACATAATAGATTCTATAGTTTCCCTCAGAGGATATGAACCAGAGGAATGAGGCCGTATCTGTGTATGTATCTGAGAGGAAACAGTGTGTCCGGGAGCACAGGTCCTCACTCGGCATGTGGCACCGATATTAGGCCCAAACACACACACACAAACATAAGAATGCAAACACATGCACGCAAACACACAAACAGAAAAATAGGTACACACACAGAAAGGTCCTCATTCGGGGTGTTGTATCGATATTAGGCCCAAACACACACACAAACATAAGCATACAAACACACGCACGTAAACACACAAACAGAAAAACGGGCACACACATGTACACACACTGAAAGGTCCTCACTCGACATGTGGCACCGATATGAGGTCCACACACACACACAAACATAAGCATGCAAACACACACACAACAAACAAACACACATGTACACACACAACAAACACACACACATGTACACACACAAAGGTCCTCACTTGGCATGTGACACTGACGCACACACAACACACAATACAAGACACTTAATTTAAATAAAAATCTAATAATTAAACTCACTGTAAAAATGAAAATAAATAAAAAAAATAAAAATGAAAAAATAAAATAAAAATTCAAATAAAAATGAAAATGAATAAAAATGAAAATTAATAAATGAATTAAAATTAAAATGAAAAAAAATAAAAATAAATAAATAAATAAAAATAAAAAAAATCTCCAAAATATCTTTTAAAAAATCCAACCACAAACAAAAATTATTCTGTATTAATCAAAATGACTCAAATCAAGACAAAAATACCAACAGTCATTTAAACTTTTAACTTAATGCACAGCACATGTACACTGGAGGGTTAGGGCTCAGGAACCTGTTTAATCGAGCAGAAGTCCATAAGAAGAAACATACAAGACTGAACACAGCAGGAGGAGTTTAAAGGAACCGTATAGAGTCAACGCAATCGATACAACACAATACAGCACGAGACACGGGGGCCCGGGTCTAAAAGGCCACAGCGGGTTAACGTCAGTCTGTCTGGGAATAACATTTACATATGGAGTTTCAACGAAGCTTCAGAGTGTTTCATTTTTACGTTCACTGTGTGTTGAAGCAGACGATATGTGGACAAACACACGAGGGAAGTGCAGTTTTCTGGGGGAAAGTCCGACATGTTTGTGGTCTAAGGTTCAGAGACATGCATCAGGCGAAACAATATAAAACTCTGTAACCTCACTGCTGGTACATAAGCCGATGAAGCTATAGAGCAGGGTAGAGAAGTGGTACTCAAGCAGGAGTACAGTTACTTAAGTAGAAGTACTAAGTAATGTAAGTATTTGGGGAAATTACAACACGAGTGGGAGTAACTGTAAGAGTAACGCAACATCTGGTCATAGATTGTATATATAAATGGACATAGCTAACCTGCTAGCTGCATTACAAACAGGAAGTGAGCATTTGAGCACTTCCTGCTTCATCAGCTCTGGCTCCAGTTCACTTTCTATTGAAAAACTCTCTCCTCTCTCTCTGTAACTGCTGCTGTCAGACTCGTCATTTTGGTCTTAAATGTTCGTATTAACCCTCCACATCAGGCGTCTCAAACTTGCGGCCCGGGGGCCAATTGCGGCCCGCGAGACAATATTTTGTGGCCCGCAGGACAGTATGAAAGTTTAATGTTAGTGTGCCATTACCATGTTGTGTGAAGAAGGTTTCGCCAAATCGGTGAACCCCAAACACACAAGTCACAAGGGCTGTGTATCCCCGTCACAAAAGATTCAACAAATAACGATGTATATCCATAAAATCCACAAGAATTGGCATTTGTCCTGATGTATGTTGAAAACAGCGATGACTTTTGAGATTTTAACAAAGCTTTTTTTGTGGAATACCTGATGCGGCCCAGCCTCACCGGGACTCTGCCTCCTGCGGCCCCCAGAGTTTGAGACCCCTGCTCTACATGATCCTGGGTTTTTTATTTCACTACTGTGTCTGTAAATCGACATTAATAACAGACAAATCAGGCGCCTTCTTTCCCCGACGTCGCTCCCGCTTCATTTGACTGGAGCTGGACGCCGTGGGTGACAGCACAGTCGCTCAGTCCACTTCTTTGTACCTAACCCAGTCTGTGCCTCTGATTTATAACATTAACGTAAAAGTTAAAGTACAATTGAAGGACGCAACATTAAATAAGGCATAAAATCTGGTATTGGACAGACACAAAAATGAGGCAAACTAAATCATGTCTGAAGGAGCGGCGCAAGAAACACACATGTTCAAATCATGAGCGTCTGCACAGCGGGAAGAGTCACCGAGACGCACGTAACTGTCAAATATCACGCCATGAATCAAGCAGGGTATAAAACTCTTCTAAAAACAGAACAGCAGGTCGTATAAATGTTGTTCGTGGCATGTTTGTCGATAAAAGTGTAAAAGTACTCACCGGCCAGGAGGTACTGGTAGTACTGGACCAGGTCTGATGACATCACCAGAGGATGATTAGCGTTAAAGGGAGGCTGCAGCTCGTTCCACTGAGGAGTCCTAAAAACACATTAATGACACTGATTTCACAGTTACCACTTTACAACTTAAAGGCGGTGTACCCACATTTTTCATGCAATTAAAAAAAACGCAGTAAAAGCAGCTCTTAAGGTCAAAACGAGACCGCTGTGTGCTGTCTGCGTCTAATTATAAAGTGATTTTATTGTCTGTGAAGCAGGAAGTAAGGCTGGTGCGCTGTAAAAACTGTCAAAACTTCACACTGGCCTTGGATCATTGGGGAAAAACACTTATAAACTCATCATGGTGAGTAGTTATGATGTTCTGAATGCATACGGTAAGTGAGGAATGACTTTGGACGACTGCAAACAGTTTAAAATGAACAATAAGACGGTAAAAATCAGGTGCAAAGATGAGTAATAAACCACAGGACCTCAGGAGTCTAACCCACAACCTCCTGGTGAGAGGGAGGAGACAGGCTAACCACTCTGCCACAGTACCTGGTGAGGATCCAGCAGGCTCGGGGACAGGTGCTGAGCTCGAGGGGCGTGTCATCGCTGATCTTGGTTACCGTGGCGAGGGGGCGGGGCTCCAGGACATGCTCTACTAAGTTTCCATAGCAACTGAGGATGTAGAGAGAGTCCACGACCGACTGCCGCGACTGGTCTGGAATAAGAGATGCAGAAAACGGTTTTATGAATGGAAATATTCTTTATACCGGATTTTCTGGACTATACGTCGCTCTGGAGTATAAGTCGCACCAGTGAAAAATGCAAAATAATGAAGAAAAAAACATATATGAGTCGTATTTTTGTGCTGGTGGTGCTTCAGTGCGTTTTTTATCGTGGTCGCTCACCTTTCTCTCTCTTGATGTTGGGGTTGGACAGGAACCAGGACCTGGATGAGGCGAAGAGCGCGGCCACGCAGAACTCTCCTCCGCTGGACTTACTGGGCGAGATCTGCGGAGGCGGCTTCGATTTGCTGAAACAAAACAGGACGGATGCAAGTTTATACAAAATACTGTTGTAAACAACTCCAGGAACGTTTGAGGAAACTGAAATATGACCCGATAAACTGATCCAATCACCCCATGTTTCAGAACAGTTTGTACAGAGCTAAATGCTTTTTTTGGTAGAGTAGTCTCTCTCTCTGTAACTGCTGCTGTCAGACTCACCATTTTGGTCTTAAATGTTCGTATTAACCCGCTCTACTTATTTTAGTTATTTTGGGTTTTTTTGTTTTTTTTTGTGGGTTTCTTTTTTTTAGTTATTTAGAGTTGTTTTTTTGGGGATTTTTTTGTGGGTGTCTTTTTTTTTTAGTTATTTGGAGTTTATTTATTAATGTTTTTAGTGTATTTTGTTCATTTTTTTTAGTTATTTTGAGTTGAATTATTATTCTATTTTTTTATCTTGAGTCTTATTTATCTTTTTTTTTTTGTTACTTTTTTTATTTCAGATTTTTTATTTTTTTTTGGTCTTAACTGTTCGTATTAACCTGCTCTACTTTTGGTCTTTTGAACTGTTATTTATTCATGCTTTTAGTTTCTTTTCTTTTTTTTTTTTTTTTTTTTTTAGTTTATTTGAGTCATGTTTTTAATGTTTTTTTTCTTCATTTTTTGAGTTATTTTGAGTTTATTCATTTATTTATTTTTTTGTTATTTTGAGTTTTTGCTGTTGATTTTTTTTTAAGTTATTTTGAGTTTATTTATTATTTTATTTTGTTATCTTGAGTCTCATTTATCTTATTTTTTGAGTTTTCTTTTTTTTTTTTTTTTTTTTTTTTTTTTTTTTTTTGGTTTTTTTTCAGACTCATGTTTTGGTCATATTAACCCGCTCTACTTTTTTTTTTTTTTTTTTTAGTTATTTTGAGGGATTTTTTGGTGTTTTTTAGTTATTTTGAGCTTATTTATTTATTTTTTAATTTATTTTCTTCATTTTTTTTGTTATTTTGAGGTTGTTTTTTTTTTTTCATTTTTTTGTGGTTATTTTGAAGTTTTGCTGTTTATTGTTTTTAAAGTTATTTTGAGTTTATTTATTATTTTATTTTGTTATCTTAAGTCTTATTTATCTTATTTTTTTAGTTATTTTTTATTTCAGACTCGTCATTTTGGTTATTTTGAGGTTGTGTGTGTGTGTGTGTTTTTGTTTTTTTTTTTTTTTTTTTTTTTTTGTGTTATTTTGGTTTTATTTATTATTTTACTTATTTTATCTTGAGGCCTATTTATCTCATCTTATTTTTTGAGTTATTTTTTTTCCAACAGCCTCGCTCTGGATTGGCTCTGTGGTTGCTATGACACCCGCGAGCCTCGATTAGCCTCCTCTGACTGGAGCTGGACGCTGTGGGTGACGTCACAGTGTCTTAGTCCACGTCTTTACACCGTCTTTGGGTACGACGGGATGTTTTGTCGTTCTAAATCATCGCGTCGACTCCGATCGTGATTTCGCTTCAGTTCCGTTGAGTAGCTCCAGTCCAAAGTCCAAAGTCCGGTCTGCGCCCGTCTGCTAACCATCACGCTCTAATGGCAGCTGACAGGTTTGTCCGGGGTAAATGCTTTAAAACGAGAGTCAAGGTGAAACTGTCGGTGACTGGGACGCTCAGCGGAACATGACGCAGTGCGGTTTGGGTTTGGCTACGCTGGATTTTAGGGGATTTCACTGTTTGTAGATTCATGTTTTATTCAGAGTCGAAAAACGAAAAAGATCTGAAGTAAAACACTGTTAAGATCAGAATTCATTATATAATTAAAGATTCGCTATCACAAACAGACCTGGAGCTGTGTTTTGTTTCATTCACACATGTTTAACACACAAACCTGCAGATTTACGCTGAGTTTTTAAACCGAAAACGCTCTGTTCCACCTTGTGATGTCATTACGTGGTGAAACAGGAAGTGCTCCACTGTGTTTTCAAACTCCACAAACCTTCACGAGAAACATTTGGATATACGTTCAGCTTTCAGACCCTGGAATTGCCAATCTCTACTGAACTAAAGTAAAAAAGGGAGCTGTTCACTTGAAAACTACCACTTGATGACATCACAAGGTGGAACAGAGCGTTTTGAGCTTTGGAGATGTTACAGACTAATAAAAGTGTTATTCAAACATGTGAATGAAACAAAACTCAAGTCCAGGTCTGTTTTTGAGGAGGTAGTTTTGGTAGTTTCAGAAATTAAAACGTGAGCTTTATAGCGGACGCCATTTTGAGGACTTTTCACCATTTTACCATGAAAAAGACACAGTGTAATGAGTTATTAATCAAAATAACATGCGTCCTGATTGTGCTGAGTGGGTTCTGTCCTGTGAGAGCTGCTCCTCGTCCTTTAATATTTTTTTACCTATTTAATACATTTTTTTATGCTATTTAATAAAGCATATAAGTGCGTTCGTCACCGTGGTGTTAATCTGCAAAAATGGCGTCTTGAAAATAAGAAACTACTCAAACGTGAATCTAAATACAACTTCAGAGGGAAAAGGAGAAGAAACAGCGATAACAAGGTTCAAATCTCTGAAGACGCTCCGTGTTTCTCTGTAGCGTTTTTCCGGCTCGTCCCGTCTCCGAACAGCTCGCTCCGTCCAGGCTTCTGTCGTGATCGCTCCCATATGAGGAGCTTTAGTTCAGCCCCAACTTCCTCCTCTGCTCCCGACACGAAGAATAATCCAATAACGGCCGATAAAGTGACTGAAGGGCAGGAAGTGGAGCGAGGCCAAAGGACAGAACGTCGGACCTCAGCTGATTATTAAAGTGCAGACGACACGTTTCATGTTCGTCTCGTTCTGACTCGGTTTAGATGATAGAACCGGCGCTAAATATTTACCGGAGTTTTATGTCAGTGAAGTGGCAAAAAGATGAGAATAAAAATACAAAAATACAGGAAGTAAATCTGCGTCAACTCAGAAAACTTCATCCAAAACACAAAGACGACTTTTTCTGACAGTTTAAACCTTAATTTAACTAAATAAAGGTGTTTCATATTTGGAATTTGAACCGTGAGTATCATAGCAACCGAAGAGCCAATCAGGAGAGAGACTGCTGAAGGTAATGGTTTAACAGGGAGCGGGCGCTTAGCAACGCTGTCAATCAAACCTGTTGCTAACGCTAACAGGAGTGAGGACGGGGGGAAAGAAAGCGCCGGGTTTGAGGAGGAGGAAGAAGGGACAAGGAGGAGAGAGGAAAGGAGGATGAGGAGAGAGGAAGGGGAGGAGAAAGGAGGGAGGGGAGGGTGAGGAGAGGGGGGGGGGGGGGTGGGGGGGGGGTAGGAGGAGAGAGGAGGAGGAGAGGAGGGGAGGGGGAGGGAGGGAGGGTGAGGAGAGAGAGGGAGGGAGGAGAGGAGAGAGAGGGAGGGGTAGAAAGAAAGAGGAGGAGAAATGAGGGAGGAGGAAGAAGAGAGAGAGAGAGAGGAGGAAGGGAGAGAGGAGGAGGAGGATGAGGAGAGAAGGATGAGGAGAGAGGGACCAGAGGGGGTAGGAGAGGAGAGAGAAAGGAAGGAAGAGGGAGGGTGAGGAGAAGGGGGAGGAGGAGAGAGGAGGAAGAAGGAGGAGGAGGGGAGGGAGGGGATAGGGAGGGAGGGTGAGGAGAGAGAGAGAGAGAGAGGAGGGAGGAGGAGGGGGAATGAAGAGAGGAGGAGGGAGAGAGAGAGGAGGAGGAGGGGGAGGAGGAGAAGAGAGAGGAGGGAGAGAGGAGGGAGAGTGAGTGGAGGAGGAGGGAAGAGAGGAGAGAGGGGAGAGGAGAGTGAGGAGAGAGGGAGGAGGAGGAGGGGGAGAGGAGAAGGAAGTAGAGAGGGAGGAAGGAGAGAGGGAGGAAGGAGAGAGTGAGGAAGGAGAGAAGGAGGAAGGAGAGGAGGAGGACATGTGTCACCCCAGGATCATGTAGAGGGTTAAAATGAGGCCACGGTTTTTTCAATAGAAAGTGAACTGGAGCCAGAGTCGAAGGACCAGGAAGTGCGCACATGATCACTTCCTGTTTGTAGCGTAACAGTTATGGTCACATCTGCTGCTCGTGTTGAACCAGGAAGTAAAAGGATAAAGTCGCCCTGAGTTAAACTTGAACAAACAGGTGAGATCTGTGATGTTCTGTCGTGAGACGCTCGGGTGAACCTGTCTCACACACTTCAGACTCCTGTTTTTAATTGGAGCTGGCGTCGGCTCTGATCCGTGTGTGGCATTGTGGGAAATGTGGCGCCTGCGGAGTGGAGGCTGAGGTGGAGCGTGTGGAGGTCAGCGCCGGGTTGACTCGGGTGTTTGTGGCTCTTTAGACCAATGTGCTTTTAATCTGAAAGTGTTAATCCTGGCAGCGGTTTATGAACGTTACATTTCTGGCGACAGGTCGACCGTGACTTGACGGTTACTTCATTATTTTTGCAGGTTTTTAAAACTGGAAAACAAGTTAAAGGAGCTGTACCTGATTTTTTTTTCTTACAAAAGGGAAAAACGGTGAAAAAACAAGTTTTAAAAAAGTTATTCCTCATTTACCTTAAAGGGGAGGTATTTACGTCTATGGGGTGTTAACTGTTCTGAGTCGTGCTGCTTTTGCTCTCTGTGCTAAGCCCCTCCCCCTTCAGAGCACTACACGACACAATCAGTTGCATCTAATGAAACTACTGCACATACACCAGGTTTGTGAAGTCGTAGTGTAGTTTTTGTATATTTATGGAGAGTTGTCGTGTGGAGCATGGGTGATGTAGACTTGTGGGCGGAGCCTTGTACAGAATCGTACATCTAACTGTAAAAAGGGTTTGAATAGGGCCCAGGAGAGATCTCTAGATTACTCAAACATGCATGGACGACATTTAAAGCCTCTTCAGACGTGTTTTTGATGAGGAAACAGCGTTAGAACATGGGAGAAAGCTAAAAAAAAAACTTTAAAAAAAAAACATTTTGTCTCACTTCTCTGCTCTGTTTGATTTACAATAGAAAGCCTTCACCAAAACCACAGACGCCTCCACGACAACCCTCAGACAGGCCACGCCCCTCGACCTTAAATCATCTGCGTCTGGCCCCGCTTCACCGTGAAGCATAAAACATCTCGTGGTCCAAACTTCACGACATAACGACAAACAAACGAGAGGGACGGAGACGGATGGTTAGTGCGGATGATTTGCTCTCCGTGCTAAGCCCCTCCCCCTTCAGAGCGCTATCACAGCACAATCAGCTGCATCGCACTAATGAAACTACCGCACATACATCAGGTTTGTGAAGTCGTAGAGAACAGTTTTGTCATGTTTTTGGATATAACATGGACGGGTGACATTTAAAACCTCTTCAGATGTTTTTGATGAGCCTCCAAATCATTATAACGAGGGAGAAAGTGCCAAAAAGTTGATTTTCCATAACACCTCCTCTTTAAACACTCTAATTATTCAACTAAATCAGAAGCAGGTGGCAGACCCCCCACCAGAAAGTTACACAATGCATCTTTCACACAATAGGACCTTTTAAACTTTTACTTATGACAAATGCCCCTCGATACAAGACACTGAACGATACCGATCCCACTATGATAAAAAAAACACAATTTTAAACTCAATACAAACACTAGACTCGATCCCATCCCACGATGGTACTTTGTTTTCTCTTTTAGTTATTTGTGACGATCCTCAGAGTGATTTTCACACATGGTTTATGTTGGTTTACTTTACTTTTTTCTTCCCATGTGTCTCGGTTAGTGTTGTGATCCTCAGAGTCCAGTTTAGTTCTACTTTAGTCCCAGTCCCTGGTTTAGTCCTGGTTTAGTCCTGGTTTAGTTCTACTTTAGTCCCAGTTTAGTTCTGGTTTAGTTTCGGTTTAGTCCCGGTTTAGTCCTGGCTTAGTCCTGGTTTAGTTCTACTTTAGTCCCAGTTTAGTCCTGGTTTAGACCTGGTTTAGTCCTGGTTTAGTTCTACTTTAGTCCCAGTTTAGTCCTGGTTTAGACCGGTTTTAGTCCTGGTTTAGTCCCCGTTTAGTTCTACTTTAGTCCCAGTTTTAGCCCCGGTTTAGACCCGGTTTAGTCCTGGTTAGTTCTACTGGTTTAGTCCTGGTTTAGTCCCGTTTAGCCCCGGTTTAGTCCCGGGTTTAGACCTGGTTTTTTAGTCCTGGTTTAGTTTAGTCCTGGTTTAGTCCTGGTTTAGTGCTGGTTTAGTCCTGGTTTAGTCCCGGTTTAGACTTATACTTGTTCTGATGCAGCTCAGATCATTATAAACATTCAGAAAAGGTTAATTTCCTGTGAATGAGACTTTTTTTGTATCGATACTTCCTCAAATGATACAGACTGTTTATATAAATGGACATAGCTAACCTGCTAGCCTCCACGTTACAAACAGGAAGTGATCATGGACACTTAAATCGGCTCAATCGACTCTGGCTCCAATTCACTTTCTACTGAAAACCTGTCTCTCTCTCTCTGTACCTGCTGCTGTCAGACTCATTTTGGTCTTAAATGTTCGTATTAACCCTCGACATGATCCTGGGGTTTTGAACATGAACATTAATAACAGACAAATCAGGCGGCGTCTTTCCCAGAGGTCGATCCAGCTAGCGTTAGCAACAAGTTTGATTGACAGCGTTGCTAAGCTAAACCAGTAGTGTGGGCATAAATGGGCGTTACCTTCAACAGCCTCGCTCCTGATTGGCTCTTCGGTTGCTATGATACTATGTCGGACTTCCAAGTATAAAACTCTGCTCCAGATTAGCCGCTATAACTGCTAGCCTTGATGCGCGTCATTAGTAGCTGAACGCTGTGGGTGACGTTGCATTCGCTCAGTCCACGTCTTTATACAGTTTGTCGTGTCTAGTTTCGATTCTAGTTTTAGTATCGATTGAAAAAAGTCTCAAACGGTGTGCGGTCATACATTTCTCCTTATTAAACGTCTGCAGATTAACTTCCCTGGTTTCAACACGCTCCCTTCTTTCCCGCTTCCTGACTCCTCGGATCGTCTTTTAATCCTTCCATGATTGCGTTTGGGAAGTGATTCATGTCCGAGGAGGAACTATTTGAGCGTCCGTCTCAGCACCTCGGCCCCGCGCTCTTATGTGTCCGCTGCGTATAAATAATAGAGCGTATAAAGACTCTATTGATTCCCCGTGTGCGGCGGAGCGGGGCGGGAGCGGGGCGGGAGCGGGGCGGGAGCGGGTCGGGAGCGGGTCGGAGCGGGTCGGAGCGGCTGAAGTCCGCAGTGTGAGCTGACGACGGACGTGTTACTGGCAGAGCTCTCTGTGCTTTCTCCTGTCAGCACCTCGTAAATTACCTCGAGGATGCAGCTCCATGTTGAGGTCTTTGTTTAAGGTCGACGGGGCGGGTCAGAGGAAGTGGGTTATGAAGTTATGAAGCTCAGGAAAGATGCTGAGATATGAGGTACTAGTACTGCTATTAAGTACTATGGATACTTCGACTGCCATTAAGTACTATGGATACTTCTACTGCCATTACACGTACTGCGGATACTTCTACTGCCATTACAAGTACTACTCATACTTCTACTGCCATTACAAGTACTACTGATACTTCAACTGTCATTACAAGTACTATGGATACTTCTACTGCCATTACAAGTACTATGGATACTTTTAATACTGCCATGACAAGTACTACTCATACTTCTACTGCCATTACACGTACTATTGATACTATGCCTACACAGCTCCTCCTCCTACTATTCCTCCTCCTACTTCTACTCCTACTACTACTACTTCTACTGCTATTACAAGTACTACTGATACTTCTACTGTCATTACAAGTACTACGGATAGTTCTACTGCCATTACAAGTACTACGGATACTTTTAATACTGCTGATCCTGTGAATGAAAATGCTACTACTACTACTACAGCTCCTCCTCCTACTATTCCTCCTCCTCTTCCTCCTACTACTACTATTCCTACTATTACTCCTCGTCCTACTACTACTACTGGTACTTCTACTACTTCTACGGCTCCTTCTAATACTCTTCTTCCTCCTGCTCCTCCTCCTCCTGCTTGTTTCCATTGAGATGTTCTGACTTACTCTTTAATGTTTCTCAGTATGGCATTAAACTCGTCCTTACTCATCTTTATGCAGACTCTCCCTCTCTCCCTCTTTCTCTCACTCTGACTCCCCCCCACTTTCTTTCTCTCTTTTCCTTGCCCTTTCTTTCTTTCTCTCTCTCTCCTCTCCTCTTCTCTCTCTTTCTTTTTTCTCTCTCTCTCACTCTTTTTCTCTCTCTCTCTCTCCACTTCTCTCTCCCTCTCTCTCCACTCCTCTCTTCTCTCCACCCCTCTCCACTCTCTTTCTCTCTTCTCCCCCTCTCTCTCCTCTCTTTCTCTCCCCCCCCTCCACTTTGTTTCTCTCTCTTCCTCACCCTTTTTTTCTCTCCTTCTCTTTCTCTCTCCCTCTCTTTCTCTCTTTCTCTCTCTTGCTCCACTTCTCTCCCTCTCTCCTTCCTCTCCCTCTCACACTCTCTCCCCCCTCTCTCTTCCCTCTCTGACTTCTCTCCCTTTCTCTCTTTCTCTCCCCCCCTCTCAACTCTCTCTTCTCTCTTTTTCTTTCTCCACTTCTCTCTCTCCCTCTTTCTTTCTCTCTCTCTCCACATCTCTCTCTCCATCTCTCCCTCTTTCTCTCTCTCCTCTGAACTTGTCTGAAATTGCAGCTTTGTCTGTAATATTTCCCTGTATGGCATTAAACCATCTCCATGGAGACGAGCCTGTCATCACTGTCATGACTGAGATGTTTCTAGATCCTCATAAACCCTCGTTTTCGTGTAGATTAAAGTCGTTCTGTTTGACTAAAGTCGTTCTGTTTGACTGTTTGACTAAAGTCGCTCTGAGTCGTTCAGGTGGAAGCTCCGCCCTCAGACCAGGTGCTTTAAATGTTCAACTTTAAATGGGAAAGTTTGAGTCAAATCCGTCGTCGATGTGGAGCTGGACAGGAAGTGATACAGATACTCAGGAAATTATACTGGCACACTGTCCGAGGTCCTCGAGAGGTCCTCCCGAGGTCCTCCCGAGGTCCTCCCGTCCCTCCTCTGTCCTCACGCCAAGCACAGCGCCGCGGGTCGAAGCGCTCGCCGGACGTGGGGATTAGCGTCATGAATGTTGGTCCACTCCTCATTCACAAAACACGAGGAGCTAACGGTCGACTAAACCTCGACGAGCTTCAGGAGGGATTCAGACCCACTTCAGTAAATTCAAACCAGGAGCGGATCAGTCCACGCTCCCGACCCACATCCCGGAGCAGATCTGGAAAAACAAACTGTTCCCCCCAAATTTTAAAGATTTGAAACCATTTGCTGAGTTGTGTTGGATAGTGTCACTTTAAAGGTCCATTATGGAACTTTACTGGTGCTGCTCTACCCTCCCTCACATCTCCTAATATCGCGAGTCTTTTTCCTCCCTCTACGCCTTCCCTTTCTCCTTCTCTCTCCCTCTCATCTCTCTCTGTCTATTAAAGAGGAGGTATTTACTTCTGTGGGGTATTAAAGAGGAGGTACTTACTTCTATGGGGTATTAAAGAGGAGGTATTTACTTCTATGGGACATTAAAGAGGAGGTATTTACTTCTATGGGGTATTAAAGAGGAGGTATTTACTTTTGTGGGGTATTAAAGAGGAGGTATTTACTTCTATGTGGTATTAAAGAGGAGGTATTTACTTTTGTGGGGTATTAAAGAGGAGGTATTTACTTCTATGGGGTATTAAAGAGGAGGTATTTACTTCTATGTGGTATTAAAGAGGAGGTATTTACTTTTGTGGGGTATTAAAGAGGAGGTATTTACTTCTATGTGGTATTAAAGAGGAGGTATTTACTTCTATGTGGTATTAAAGAGGAGGTATTTACTTCTATGGGGTATTAAAGAGGAGGTATTTACTTTTGTGGGGTATTAAAGAGGAGGTATTTTACTTCTTTGGGGTATTAAAGAGGAGGTATTTACTTTTGTGGAGTATTAAGGCGGAGGAATTTACTTCTATGGGACATTAAAGAGGAGGTATTTACTTCTATGGGGTATTAAAGAGGAGGTATATACTTCTATGGGGTATTAAAGAGGAGGTATTTACTTTTATGGGGTATTAAAGAGGAGGTATTTACTTCTATTTGGTATTAAAGAGGAGGTATTTACTTCTATTTGGTATTAAAGAGGAGGTATTTACTTCTATTTGGTATTAAAGAGGAGGTATTTACTTCTATTTGGTATTAAAGAGGAGGTATGTTTCGCTGCTCATCCAAGCCGCTTCTTCAGTTCACTGGAAAACTGTTGGCTAATGCTAATGTTAATAGATTTCAATATGTTCACATTAACAATACACAATCTCAATTTGAAACTGTAAAATGTGGTCTTCCTCAAGGTTCAGTTTTGGGACCAAAATTATTTGTACTATACTTAAATGATATTTTTACAGTATCCTCTATGTTGAAATTTATTATGTTTGCTGATGATACAAATGTTTTTTGTTCTGGAAAGAATATGGATGAATTATTGCAAACAGTCGAGGAAGAGTTAGCTGTTATAAAAAAGTGGTTTGATTATAATAAGTATCATTAAATGAAACACAAAACTAAATTTATGATCTTTTCTGGTAATAGGACATATAATAATGTAAAGTTACACTTAAATGGAGCAGAAATTGAAAGAGTCTATGAAACCAAATTCTTAGGTGTGATTTTAGATAATAAACTCAGTTGGAAACCGCATATCGAGTATATTAGAAACAAAATAGCTAAATCTGTTGGAATATTATTTAAAACAAAAATTGTAATAAATGTAAAAGGTTTGTATATTATATACTCCTCTTTGGTTATGCCATATTTATCATACTGTTCAGAAATATGGGGAAATGCAAACAAAAACTAACATAGACATGATAATTAAATTACAAAAAAAGAGCGATTAGACTCATTAATAAAGCAGGATATCGTGAATCAACAAACAAACTCTTCATTCAAACAAATACCTTAAAATTTATGGATATTGTATATATAAAAATATTAGAAATAATGTACAGAGCTTTAAATAAAAGTCTTCCCTCTGGTATTCAGAAATTATTTAAGTTAAGGGAGGGTGAATATAATTTAAGAGGTCTGTTTATTTTGAATGTGCTAAAGAAAGAACTAATGTAAAATCCAGGTGTGTTTCTGTGACGGGGGTGAAACTGTGGAACGGCCTAAATGATAATTTGAAATTATGTACTTCTCTGGTGCGCTTCAAACGAACTTTAAAACAGAAGATTATAAATGATTATTGTATTACTTCTGTATAAAAAGTAAGTTTATATTGTTAGATAAGATTTATTTATTTGTAATCATGTACTGTACATGCTATTTATGTTTATATGTATGCATGTAGATGCATAATGTATATATCTTTTTCTTTTTTTTTTTTTCTCTTTTTTCTTTTTTTTTTATTTAAAGCTGATTCTCTAGACATATGTCAAGAAGAACAGGATAGGCTAATATAAGCCTTAGCTTCTGCCTATTCCTTTTTTGGTTATTTATTTGATTGTGGATCTTAAACTCTACCAATTTTGTAAATTTACCAAAATAAACCATTCATTCATTAACGCTAATGCTAATGTTAACGCTAATGCTAATGTTAACGCTAATGCTAATGTTAACGCTAATGCTAATGTTAACAGTAATGCTAATGCTAGCTTGTGAGTGTAATGTTATTTGAGGGACTTGTTTAACAGCACAAAACAGCTCATCTGTTGTAGTTTAGATAAGTCAGTTCTTTCTGGTCAGATTGTGTTAAAACAAAGCTCAGATTAAAATCTAACAAAGCTTCAGACAGAGTAGTGCCTCCAGTTAGCATCACGCTCCCAGGGAATGTTGATGAGATCAGCTGCAGTAATTGGACGGGACAGAACTGAGCAGGAAACCGACAGCTAACGATCTCATTTAAAGTCCTCGACCTCCCACTCTGTGTAATGTCTTTAGGGCTAATGCCATTTTCCCCATTTTCCCTATTTTTTTTCCCACTTTTCCCACTTTTTCCCAACGTGCCGCCTGGAAAACACAAGCCCGACATGAAAGAGACGCAGATCAAACCAAATCTAAAACATAAAAATGATTCAGCGAGGATGGGATTTTACAGGGAACCGCTGGAGTTCGAGCTCTTGGCCGTCGCAAAGACGAGAGCGAAGGCAAAGTAAGGTCACGAGAACCGCTCCGTCAACCGCCAAAGACGAGGGAAAAAGAGGAGGACGAGGAGAGGGGGAGAGAGAAAGACGAGTGAAAAGAGGAGTGAGTTTGGGAGGTGTTTAATTGCTCAAAGTCCCAGCGCGGCATTACTATTCTCTCTGGAAAATATGTTAAACTCCTCAAAGAAATGTGGTCAGCGGGATGAAAAATAAAACCGAGAGAAGAGAGGAGGGAGGGAGGAGAGAGGAGAGAGGGAGGAGAGAGGAGAGAGGAAGAAGAGGAGGAGGAGGAGGGAGGGAGGGAGAGAGGGAGAAGAGAGGAGGGAGGGAGGAGAGAGGAGAGAGGAGGGAGGAGAGAGGGAGAAGAGAGGAGAGAGGGAAGAGAGAGGAGAGAGAGAGGAGGGAGAAGAGAGGGAGGAGAGAGGAGAGAGGGAGAAGAGAGGAGGGAGAGAGAGGAGGAGGAGGAGGGAAGGAGAGAGGGAGGGAGGAGAGAGGGGAGGAGAGAGAGGGAGAGAGGGAGAGAGAAGGAGAGAGAGGGAGAAGATGGGAGAGAGAGGAGGAGAGGGGAGGAAGAGGGAGAGAGAGGGAGAAGAGGATAGGGAGGAGAAGAGAGAAAGAGGTTGGAATCGGGGGAGAGGGAGAAGAGAGAAAGAGGGTGAAAAAGAGGGAGAGGGAAAGAGGAGAGAGGAGGAGAAAAGAGACAGGGGAGAGAAAGAAAAAGTAAAGGGAGAGGGTGAGAAGTAGAAAGTAATAATGGAATGAAAGAGGGGAGGGATATTGAGGGATAAGAGGGAGAGAAGGAGAGAAGAGAGAAAGAGGGAGAGAAGAGAGAAAGAGGGTGAAAGGGAGGGAAGGAAAGCGGAGAGAGAGATGGGGGAGAAGGAGAAAGTGAGAGAAAGAAGTAAAGGAAGAGAAAGAATAGAGTAGTAGAGAGGAAGAGAAAGAGAGAGAGTGAGTAGGAGAAAAAAGAGGTGATAAAGGAAGAGAGAGAAAAACAGCAAGTGGGGGGAGAAAAGAAGGAGAGAAAGGAGAAAGAGCAGGAGAAGGCAGAGGAAAGAGAGAGGGGAGATAGAGGGGTGGATGAGAGGAGATAAGAGGAGGAGGAGGTGAGTGGTAGAGAGGGGCAGAGAGGGTAAAAAGAGGGACAGATGGAGAGATAGAGCGATAGAGAGATGGAGGGAGGTGTGTCATGTTGTATAAATAAAGTTGCTCTTGAGGCTTGTTCCAGTGAAAAACATCATTTACTGAACATGTTGATTTTGGACGATGGAGAGAATGAATAATCATTTATATCAGAGCACTAAAACCCGGGGAAAAAAAGAAAAAAAGAGGTAAAGAGAGAGAGGGAGAGGTTTGCTTTTCCTTAAATCTGTCAAGTGACACCTTTCTCTGGAATGTTCCACGGAATGGCATTAAACTTATCTCCATCACACAGTTTGACTCCACAGAAACATGTATTCTTACAGCGAGCTCGCCTCTCCACAGATCAGACCTGTAGCTTGACCTGCCTGTTGGCGTCATCTGCTCGTCTCCATGGAGATACACATTTAATACCGTACTGCGGGACATTCCAGGTAAAGTAATAACATCTTCCCTAGAAAATGAAGTCCTCCAGTCAAATGAAGCTCATCGAAGCTAGAGTAGATACAGCGGCTAATCTGGAGCATAGCAACCAAAGAGCCAATCAGGAGCGAGGCTGTTGAAGGTAACGCCCCTTCCCGTCTGCACAGCTGGTTTAGCAGGGGGCAGACGCTTAGCAACGCTGCCAAACCTGTTGCTAACGCTAGCGGGACACAATAATAAAAACCCCAGGATCATGTAGAGGGTTAATACAAACATTTAAGACCAAAATGAGTCTGACAGCAGCAAGTACAGAGAGAGACAGTTTTTCAATAGAAAGTGAACTGGAGCCAGAGTCGATGGAGCCGGATGCTCACTTCCTGTCTGGAACGTGGCGTTAGCAGGTTTTGCTATGTCCATTTATGTAAACAGTCTATGGCCTAACCACATGAAACAAAAACCGGCTCAAGGTTCTGTGTCGTCTGTGTCAGTTTAAATAAAAGTCTATTTTATTTTATTTTTTCCACGTCTTTAAAGCTGAAAAATGTCTCAATTGTGTGATTGTCGTCAGCTGATAGGACCCAGCGCCGGAAGATTAATACGACAAGTTTGTGGAGCCGATCCCAAAGTAACAACGAGACGGGTTTACGGGTCATCTGCACCTTCTTCTTCTTCTTCTTTTGCTTCTTCTTCTGCTTCTTCTTCTACTGCTTCTTCTTCTGCCTTCTTCTTCTTCTGCCTACTTCTTCTTCTTCTTCTTCTTCTTCTGCCTTCTTCTTCTTCTTCTTCTTCTTCTTCTTCTTCTTCTTCTGCCTTCTTCTTCTTCTTTTCTTCTATTCTGTCTTCTTCTGCTTCTTCTTCTTCTTCTGCTTCTTCTTCTACTTCTTCTTCTACTGCTTCTTCTTCTGCCTTCTTCTTCTTTTGCTTCTTCTTCTTCTTCTGCTTCTTCTTCTGCCTTCTTCTTCTTCTGATTCTTCTTCTACTTCTTCTTCTACTGCTTCTTCTTCTGCCTTCTTCTTTTGCTTCTTCTTCTTCTGCTTCTTCTTCTGCCTACTTCTTCTTCTTCTTCTTCTTCTTCTGCCTTCTTCTTCTTCTGCCTTCTTCCTCTTCTCCTTCTTCTTCCCTCCTTCTTCTTCTTCTTCTGCCTCCTCCTTCTTCTTCTGCCTTCTCCTTCTTCTTCCTCTTCCTTCTTCTTCCCTCTTCTTCCTCTCCTCCTTCTTCTTCCTTCTTCTTCCTCTCCTTCTTCCTCTCCCGTGAACCCTCTGCGTTTTCTCCCCGTGTATAACTCCCGTGCCACTCCTTCCTGACTTCTAAACTTGTGAAAAACAGTTGCTTGGCTCGGCTCCCTCACCACTTCTGAGTCCCACTTTGATTTAAAACACACAACCAAAAAAACCCGGATTCTGGCCCTGGTTCCCGGAGAGGAGAGTCCCTTTGGCAGCGCCTGAACCGGTCTGAGGTCTCATCAGGACTAGACCACCGAGAAAAACCGGTTCAGCCTGGTCCTGGCCCCAAACATGTGTAATTACAGCGTACGGAGCGACGGATCCCTCTGCGCAGATATGAGTTTATATAGGTGAGCGGTCAGACCAGTGCGTTCATAAACAATGGGATTTTGAGCGTGAAACTAGCTTACAAATTATGGTTTCTTTTGAAATTTGAAGTTTACTTTGGGAGAGTTAAAGGACTTCTCTGGAGGGTAGCCTGAATACACAAGGCTAAAACTCACGGCGCAGATTAGCAGTGTAATGTAATATATGCTACGAACTGTTAGCCTGTGTTTGCGCCGCGCTCGGACCACATCTGAAACCCGGCGCTCCGCGGCTCTGAGAAGCGAGCGGCGTGTGAGGGCGTCTGTAAACAAAGATGTCAGACGGGCCGAGCGCTGAGGGGAAGTATGTGTTTTATATACACCCTGGACACGCCTTCTGTCACCGTCTTTAGTCTTTATTTGTTTCTACCAAATTATGAGGCCTCACGCTTCCCCCCGAAACAATTAACACCAGAGAAGATGAAGAAATATGAATTATAAATGATATGTGCTGGTTTAGTCCTGGTTTAGTCCTGGTTTAGTCCTGGTTTAGTCCTGGTTTAGACCTGGTTTCGTCCTGGTTTAGTCCTGGTTTAGTCCTAGTTTAGTGCTGGTTTAGTCCTGGTTTAGTCCTGGTTTAGTCCTGGTTTAGTCCTGGTTTAGTCCTGGTTTAGTCCTGGTTTAGTCCTGGTTTAGTCCTAGTTTAGTCCTGGTTTAGTCCTAGTTTAGTCCTGGTTTAGTCCTAGTTTAGTCCTGGTTTAGTCCTAGTTTAGTCCTGGTTTAGTCCTAGTTTAGTCCTAGTTTAGTCCTGGTTTAGTCCTGGTTTAGTCCTAGTTTAGTTCTGGTTTAGTCCTGGTTTAGACCTGGTTTAGTCCTGGTTTAGTCCTGGTTTAGTCCTAGTTTATTCCTGGTTTAGCTCTTGTATAGTCCTGGTGTAGTCTTGGTGAAGTCCTGGTTTAGCCCTGGTCTAGGTCTTGGTCTAGTTCCCTGTAGAGTCCTGGTTTAGTCCTGGTTTAGTCCCGGTTTAGTCCTGGTTTAGTCCTGGTCTTGGTCCTGCATTTCCCTATAATCAGTTCAAGCTCCTTCCCCTTTAAATGGACATAGCTAACCTGCGAACCCATGCGTCAAACTCGAGGCCCGGGGGCCAAATGTGGCCCCCCACGTAATTTTATGTGGCCGCGAGAAGGTAAATTAAAATGCATGACTGTCATTTGAAAATAAGTTTTTAATCTGTGCATTGACCATAACTAATGAGATTTTCCCAACATGTGGAACTGACAAATATTTGCAAATAATGATCCCAAAAATGTTCAGGAAGAGGAATAGTCGGCATGGAAGGCAATTTCTAGAAAAGTCAAGGTGAATACAAGTTTGCTTCAAGTGCTTCAAGGAGAAAAACCTGTATGTTTTTTGTATTATGAGGCGGGGTCGGTTGTGAAATAGTACAATCTACTTTGGTATTTTGACACAAACATGGAGCCAAGTACGCAAAAGTTAGCCTGAAAGAAAAACAACAAATCGTCCAATAATTAAACGGCTGTAAAAGGCTGTTTTTGCGGAAGGTAAAATCTGTGTTAAGTGTGTGTAAAGTGCGTGTAAAGTGTGTGTAAAGTCTGTGTAAAGTGCTTGTAAAATGCGTGTAAAGTGCGTGTATAAAATATGTGTAAAGTGCGTGTAAAGTGTGTCTAAAGTGTGTGTAAAGTGTGTGTAAAGTGCGTGTAAAGTGCGTATAAAGTGCGTGAACAGTGTGTGTAAGTGTGTGTAACGTGCGTGTACAGTGTGTGTAAGTGTGTGTAAAGTGCGTGTAAAGTGTGTGTATAGAGCATGTGTAAAGTGCGTGTAAAGTGTGTGCAAAGTGCGTTTAAAGTGTGTGTAAAGTGCGTGTAAAGTGTGTGCAACGTGCATGTAAAGTGTGTGTAAAGTGTGTGTAAAGTGCGTGTAAAGTACGTGTAAAGTGTTTGTAAAGTGCGTGTAAAGTGCGTGTAAAGTGCGTGTAAAGTGTGTATAAAATGTGTGTAAAAGTGCATGTAAAGCGTATGTAAAGTGTGTGTAAAGTGTTTGTAAAGTGCGTGTAAAGTACGCGTGTAAAGTACGTGTAAAGTGCGTGTAAAGTGCGTGTAAAGTGCGTATAAAGTACGTGTAAAGTGTTTGTAAAGTGCGTGTAAAGTGTTTGTAAAGTGTGTGTAAAGTGCGTGTAAAGTGCGTATAAAGTATGTGTAAAGTGTTTGTAAAGTGCGTGTAAAGTGTTTGTAAAGTGCGTGTAAAGTGCGTATAAAGTGCGTGTAAAGTGTGTGTAAAGTGTGTGTAAAGTGCGTGTAAAGTGTGTAAAGTGTTTGTATAGTGTGTGTAAAGTGCGTGCAAAGTGCGTGTAAAGTGTGTGTAAAGTGTTTGTAAAGTGTTTGTAAAGTGCGTGTAAAGTGTGTGTAAAGTGTTTGTAAAGTGCGTGTAAAGTGTGTGTAAAGTGGTGTGTAAAGTGCCTATAAAGTGTGTGTAAAGTGTGTGTAACGTGTGTGTAAAGTGCGTGTAAAGTGCGTGTAAAGTGCATGTAACGTGCGTGTAAAGTGCGTGTAAAGTGTGTGTAAAGTGTGTGTAAAGTGTGTGTAAAGTGCGTGTAAAGTGTGTGTAAAGTGTATGTAAAGTGTGTGTAAAGTGTTTGTAAAGTGCGTGTAAAGTGCGTGTAAAGTGTGTGTAAAGTGCGTGTAAAGTGTTTGTAAAGTGTGTAAAGTGTGTGTAAAGTGTTTGTAAAGTGTGTGTAAAGTGCATGTAAAGTGCGTGTAAAGTGCATGTAAAGTGCGTGTAAAGTGTGTGTAAAGTGCGTGTAAAGTGCCTATAAAGTGTGTGTAAAGTGCATGTAAAGTGCGTATAAAGTGTGTGTAAAGTGCGTGTAAAGTGCGTATAAAGTGTGTGTAAAGTGCGTGTAAAGTGTGTGTAAAGTGTGTGTAAAGTGTGTGTAAAGTGTGTGTAAAGTGCGTGTAAAGTGTTTGTAAAGTGTGTGTGTAAAGTGTTTGTAAAGTGCGTGTTAAGTGTTTGTAGTGTAAAGTGTGTGTAAAGTGTTTGTAAAGTGTGTGTAAAGTGCATGTAACGTGCGTGTAAAGTGTGTATAAAGTGCATGTAAAGTGTGTGTAAAGTGTGTGTAAAGTGTATAAATTGTGTGTAAAGTGTGTGTAAAGTGCGTGTAAAGTGTGTGTAAAGTGTGTGTTGTGGATCCAGAGGCCTGTGTGCGTGTCCCCCCTGCAGGGATCTGAAGTAGTAGTACTTATACAGCAGTAACAATCGCAGTAGAATTGGCAGCTGTTTGCAGTAGTAGCAGGAACAGCAGTCACATAAACTCAATTTCTACATTTCCTTCAGTCTTTGCCAAAGTATTTTTATTCCCGCTGTTGAAATGTGATCCAAATATGATGCCGGTTCAGTCTCTGGCCCCTCTCCCACTTTTCCCTCTCTCTTCCCTCTCTTTTCCCTCTCTCTTTTCCTCTCTCTTTTCCCTCTCTTTCCTCTCTGAAGCTGGAATTCATTTTGTTTTGTGCCTCTTAACTCAGTGAAAAGCTCTGCTCACATGTCATTTCCACTTTTAATTTAGCAAACGAAGCCTCTTGACGAGGCTAATAGCTTTTCCTCATGGGCATAATTCAATCTGTGCTGTCAGCCATCACAGTCTGCTCCCATTAGAGAGGAGGAGAGGAGGAGGAGAGAGGAGGAGGAGGAGGAGGTCAGCCATCACAGTCTGCTCCCATTAGAGAGGAGGAGAGGAGGAGGAGGAGAGGAGGAGGAGGAGGGAGGAGGTCAGCCATCACAGTCTGCTCCCATTAGAGGAGGAGAGGAGGAGGAGTAAAGGGAGGAGAGAGGAGGAGGAGGTCAGCCATCACAGTCTGCTCCCATTAGAGAGGAGGAGAGAGGGAGGAGAGAGGAGGAGGGGGAGGAGGTCAGCCATCACAGTCTGCTCCCATTAGAGAGGAGGAGGAGGAGGAGGAGAGAGGAGGAGGAGGAGGAGGTCAGCCATCACAGTCTGCTCCCATTAGAGAGGAGGAGAGGAGGAGAGGAGGAGGAGGACGAGAGGAGGAGGAGGTTAGCCTCACAGTCTGCTCTCCCATTAGAGAGGAGGAGAAGAGGAGGAGAGAGGAGGAGGTCAGCCATCACAGTCTGCTCCCATTAGAGAGGAGGAGAGAGGAGGAGAGAGGAGGAGGAGGAGGAGGTCAGCCATCACAGTCTGCTCCCATTAGAGAGGAGGAGAGGAGGAGGAGAGAGGAGGAGGAGAGGAGGTCAGCCATCACAGTCTGCTCCCATTAGAGAGGAGGAGAGGAGGAGGACAGAGGAGGAGGAGGTCAGCCATCACAGTCTGCTCCCATTAGAGAGGAGGAGAGGAGGAGGAGATAGGAGGAGGAGGTCAGCCATCACAGTCTGCTCCCATTAGAGAGAGGAGGAGAGGAGGAGAGGAGGAGGAGGAGAGAGGAGGAGGAGGAGGAGGTCAGCCATCACAGTCTGCTCCCATTAGAGAGGAGGAGGAGGAGAGAGGAGGAGGAGGAGAGAGGATGAGGAGGGTCAGCCATCACAGTCTGCTCCCATTAGAGAGGAGGGAGGAGGAGGAGGAGGAGGAGGAGAGAGGAGGAGGAGGTCAGCCATCACAGTCTGCTCCCATTAGAGAGGAGGAGAGGAGGAGGAGAGAGGAGGAGGTCAGCCATCACAGTCTGCTCCATTAGAGAGGAGGAGGAGGAGAGGAGGAGGAGGAGGTCAGCCATCACAGTCTGCTCCCATTAGAGAGGAGGAGAGGAGGAGAGAGGAGGAGAGAGGAGGTCAGCCATCACAGTCTGCTCCATTAGAGAGGAGGAGAGAGGAGGAGACGAGAGGAGGAGAGAGGAGGTCAGCCATCAGTCTGCTCCCATTAGAGAGGAGGAGAGGAGGAGAGAGGAGAGAGGAGGAGAGCAGCCATCACAGTCTGCTCCCATTAGAGAGGAGGAGACGAGGAGGAGGTCAGATCACAGTCTGCTCCCATTAGAGAGGAGGAGAGAGGAGGAGGAGGAGGAGGAGGAGGAGAGAGGAGGAGGAGGTCAGCCATCACAGTCTGCTCCCATTAGAGAGGAGGAGACGAGGAGGACAGAGGAGGAGGAGTGAGGAGGAGGCACGAGGAAGAGAGGAGGACGGAGGAGAAGGTAGGAGGAGGGAGAGAAGAGGAAGGGAGGGCAAAGAGAGAGGGAGGAGGAAGGAAGGAGAGGAGGAGGAGAGGAGGAGGTCACTGCATTAACAGCATTTTTGATCTATTCTGATAAACCTTTAAACCTTTAAACTTTTCAGTGTTTTTTTCACACCAAAAAGAAAAGGAATCGGAGCTGGAGTTCTGTTATTTTCTTTTCTTTTCTTTTCTTTTGGAGTTGGATGAGAAACTGTGACTGTTGCCATAGTGACACATTAAAACAAAACGGTGCATTTTGGGAAAAGGTTCTGATAAAGTCGTGTAAAAGACGGTCCCACTTCATGATGTCATTCAGTGATAAACCAGGAAGTCCCAGTGTTTCCTCTTTTTATTCTCATCTCGTCCTGAGAAATTCAGCTGGAAATCTTTGTTTAAAGATGCACTGTGGAACTTTTCTGGTGGGGGGTCTGCTACCTAAACCTTTGACTGGAATGTTCCACTGTCTGGCATTAAACTTCAGCTAAATAATTCAAAAATAAATACAAAAATAAATAAATACAATAATGAACTAAATAAATAAATAAATAAAAATACATACAAAAATAAATAAATACAATATAAAATAATTAAATAGCTTAAAAAATAAAAAAACATAAAATAATCAAATACAATAATTAGCTAAATAAATAAATAAATAAATAATACATACAAAAAAAATAAATAAATACAATAATTAACTAAATAAATAAATAAAAAAATACATACAAAAAAAATCAATAACTAATTAAATAAAAAAAATTATACAAAAATAATTAAATACAATAATTAACTAAATAACTAACTAAATAAAAAATACATACAAAAATAAATCAAATAACTAATTAAATAAAAAAACAAAGAATAAATCAAATAACTAAACAAATACATAAAAAAAACTAAATAAATAAATAAATAAATAAATAAATATGTAAATAAGTAAATAAATAAATAAAATAAATAAATAACAAACTAAATAAATAAAATAATAATAATAATAGTTTGTTTTTTAGCATACAATAATTAATTTCTCTTCTCGTTCAGGCATGTTTTATATTCAACATTAAAAAAAAAAAAAAAATTTAAAAAAAAGCCATGTAAGACACAAAACTGACTCTTGTGGCTTTAATCCATGTTCTAATGATGTTTCCTCCTCAAAAACAGACAGTTGAGTTTTGTTTCATTCACATGTTTGAGTAACACTTTATTATTAGTCTGTAACATCTCCAAACCTCAAAATCGCTCTGTCCACCTTGTGATGTCATCAAGTGGTAGTTTTCACTTTTTTTACCTTTATTTCAGTAGAGATTGTCTACTTTCCAGGGCTGAAATTATATCCAAATAATTCTAGCGAAGGTGTGGAGTTTGAAAACACTTCCTGTATTACCACTTGATGACATCACAAGGTGGAACAGAGTGTTTACAGTTTGAGAAGGAGCCTAAATTTGCAGGTTTGTGTGTTAAACATGTGAGAATGAAACAAAAACTCGAGGTCTGTGTGTGACGAGGAAACAAACTGAAAAAAGTGTAATTTGTGCCCTTTAAAATAACGAGATTTAACTATTTTAAACGATTTTAAAATGTTCTGGGTAAGACACATTTTGCACAAAAAAAAAAAAGAGAAAAACGTCTGAAAGTTTGACCCATTACATGAACAATACAGGCTTAAACGAGCTCAACTCTGGAGCAGCGGCGGTTAGGTTGCGAGTTAGATTCCTGCTCTAATGATGTGTATGTTTGAAAAGTATCCCGTCTGAAATCACCAAGGACGAGAGCAGAAAAAGTACCTCAATTAAGAAGTCCGACCACAACAAAAGCCGAAAGCGGAGACGAGGGGAGCGACACATGTTTCTGGTTTGGGTTTGAGAGCGAGGAGGAAACAGTGAGGAGGTCAATCATCGAGGAGGAAGACGCGGGGACGTTTAAAATGTGACGCGGGTCTGGACGGGCCGTGAGCGGGACAACGAGGGTCTGGACGGGCCGTGAGCGGGACAACGAGGGTCTGGACGGGCCGTGAGCGGGACGGGCCGTGAGCGGGACAACACGGGTCTGGACGTGAGCGGGACAACGCGGGCCTGGACGGGCCGTGAGCAGTGTGTGTTAGCATGTGTTAGCATGTGTTAGTGTGCGTTAGCGTGTGTTAGTGTGTGTTAGCGCATGTTAGCACGTGTCAGCGTGTGTTAGCGTGTGTTAGCATGTGTCAGCGTGTGTTACCGTGTGTTAGCGTGAGTTAGCGTGGGTTAGCGTGGGTTAGCGTGGGTTAGAGTGTGGGTTAGAGTGGGTTAGAGTGGGTTAGCGTGGGTTAGCGTGTGTCAGCGTGTGTCAGCGTGTGTTAGCGTGTGTTAGCGTGTGTTAGCGTGTGTTAGCATTGCTGCTTTCTGTCCAGTTTTATCTCTGTGAGTTTTTTACCGAGTCGCTAAAATTAGTGAATATTTAAAGATCAGACAGTGGACAAGGAGCTGACATGTTAAACACAAAGGAGGTGAATACTTCTGTGTTTACACAGGGAGATGTTTGCGTCTCAATGCAAATGCTAATGCTAACGCTAATGCTAATTTTGACCACCACAAACCCTTCCCTCTGTAGCTATGCTCTGTCTGAGGTTTGTTACACTTAAATCTGAGCTTTTTTTCAACACAATCTGACCATAAAGTTGTGACTACAACAGATGAGCTGATTTGTGCTGTTAAACAAGTCTCCCACAGTCACAAGCTAGCTAGCATTAGCATTAGCAAACACTTTTTCAGGAAGTCGCTCTCAGCTTTTTGTGTAAAATCAAACTCTTAGAGTTTAGCTTAAACCATGAACGCTCGAATTGATCACAGTCCTCAAAAGTCCTGAAAATTTGCTGTTTATATCCATTTTGTATTGTATTTTTGGACGAAAAAAACTCTAAAAAAACTTGTTTGACTGTGTTTGCTAATGTGTGCAAAGTAACAGCAACACAGTTAACAGATTTCAATGCTAGCAGCTAACTTCAATGCTAGTAGCTAACCGAGTTTAATGCTAGCAGCTAACAGACTTCATGGCAGCAGCTAATTTTAATGCTAGTAGCTAACCGATGTCAACACTAGCAGCTAACCGACTTCAACGTTGGCAGCTAACTGACTTCAATGCTAGCTGCTAAGCGACTTCAACGCTAACAGCTAACTGACGCCAACGCTAACAACTAGCAGCTAACCGACTTCAACGCTAGCAGGTAACAGACGTCACCACGAGCAGCTAACGTCAAACTGCTTCACTCCTCGGTTGTTTTGAGTTTTGTGAATGAAATGCGCGGCTGAGGTGGGAGTATGTGGAAATGCAAAGGAAGGAGTAAAAACGTTTGAATGTGTGAAGACGTTTCAGAGCCGTGTGTTGTGCAATAGTAGAGAGAGATATATCTCACAGGATTTCACAGCTCGAACGAGCCAAGAGCCGAGAACGAGCCAAGAACGAGCCGAGAACGAGCCAAAAACGAGCCACAGACTAAATGTGAACAGCATGTCCAACACAAAGAGCTGTTCTGTGGATGTGACAGAGACAGAGACGAGAGACCACAGAACAAGAGAGACAAGAGAGCCAGAGAGCCACAGAGAGGAGCCAGAGAGCCACAGAGAGGAGCCAGAGAGCCACAGAGATGAGCCAGAGAGCCACAGGGAGGAGCCAGAGAGACACAGAGAGGAGCCAGAGAGCCACAGGGAGGAGCCAGAGAGCCACAGGGAGGAACAAGACCCACAGCGAGGAGCCAGAGAGCCACAGGGAGAAGCCAGAGAGCCACAGAGAGGAGCCAGAGAGCCACAGAGAGGAGCCACAGAGTCACAGAGGGGAGCCAGAGAGCCACAGAGAGGAGCCAGAGAGCCACAGAGAGGAACAAGAGCCACCGAGAGGAGCCAGAGAGCCACAGGGAGGAGCCAGAGAGAGCCACAGGGAGGAGCCAGAGAGCCACAGAGAGGAGCAGAGAGCCACAGGGAGGAGCCAGAGAGCCACAGAGAGGAGCCAAGAGCCACAGCGAGGAGCCAGAGAGCCACAGGGAGGAGCCAGAGAGCCACAGAGGAGAACAGAGAGCCACAGAGAGGAGCCAGAGAGCCACAGGGAGGAGCAAGAGCCACAGCGAGGAGCCAGAGAGAGCCACAGGAGAGGAGCCAGAGAGAGAGCACAAGGAGGAGCCAGAGAGCCACAGAGAGGAACCAGAGAGCCACAGAGAGGAGCCAGAGAGCCACAGAGAGGAGCCAGAGAGCCACAGAGAGGACACAGAGCCACAGCGAGGAGCCAGAGAGCCACAGGGAGGAGCCAGAGAGCCACAAGGAGGAGCCAGAGAGACACAGGGAGGAGCCAGAGAGCCACAGAGAGGAGCCAGAGAGCCACAGGGAGGAGCCAGAGAGCCACAGAGAGGAACAAGAGCCACAGCGAGGAGCCAGAGAGCCACAGGGAGGAGCCAAAGAGACACAGAGAGGAACAAGAGCCACAGCGAGGAGCCAGAGAGCCACAGAGAGAGGAGACCAGAGAGCCACAGAGAGGAACAAGAGCCACCGAGAGGAGCCAGAGAGCCACAGGGAGGAGCCAGAGAGCCACAGAGAGGAGCCAGAGAGCCACAGGGAGGAGCCAGAGAGCCACAGAGAGCCACAGGGAGGAGCCAGAGAGACACAGAGAGGAACAGAGAGCCACAGCAAGGAGCCAGAGAGCCACAGGGAGAACAAGAGCCACAGAGAGGAAGAGCCACAGCGAGGAGCCATAGAGCCACAGGGAGGAACAAGAGCCACAGCGAGGAGCCAGAGAGCCACAGGGAGGAGCCAGAGAGCCACAGAGAGGAACAAGAGCCACAGTGAGGAGCCAGAGAGAGCCACAGAGAGGAGCCAGAGAGCCCACAGAGAGGAGGAGCCATAGAGCCACAGGGAGGAGCCAGAGAGCCACAGAGAGGAACAAGAGCCACAGCGAGGAGCCAGAGAGCCACAGAGAGGAGCCAGAGAGCCACAGAGAGGAGCAAGAGCCACAGCGAGGAGCCAGAGAGCCACAGGGAGTTACAAGAGCCACAGAGAGGAACAAGAGCCACAGCGAGGAGCCATAGAGCCACAGGGAGGAACAAGACCCACAGTGAGGAGCCAGAGAGCCACAGGGAGGAGCCAGAGAGCCACAGAGAGGAACAAGAGCCACAGTGAGGAGCCAGAGAGCCACAGAGAGGAGCCAGAGAGCCACAGGGAGGAGCCAGAGAGCCACAGAGAGGAACAAGAGCCACAGTGAGGAGCAAGAGAGCCACAGGGAGGAGCCAGAGAGCCACAGAGAGGAGCCAGAGAGCCACAGGGAGGAGCCAAAGAGCCACAGGGAGGAGCCAGAGAGCCACAAAGAGGAGCCACAGAGCCACAGAGAGGAGCCACAAAGCCACAGCGAGGAGCCAGTGAGCCACAGAGAGGAGCCAGAGAGCCACAGAGAGGAGCCAGAGAGCAACAGGGAGGAGCCAGAGAGCCACAGAGAGGAACAAGAGCCACAGCGAGGAGCCAGAGAGCCACAGAGAGGAACAAGAGCCACAGGGAGGAGCATGAGAGCCACAGGGAGGAACAAGAGAGACAAAAGAGCCACAGGGAGGAGCATGAGAGCCACAGGGAGGAGCAAGAGCGCTCTCTCTCTCTCTCTTCCTCCCTCCCTCTCTCTGTCTCCCTCTCTCTCTCCCTCTTCCTCCCTCTCTCTCTCCTTCCTCCCCCTCTCTCTCTGTCTCTCTGTCTCTCTTCCTCCCTCTCTCGCTCTGTCTCTCTCTCTCTCTCCCTCCCTCCCTCTCTCTCTCTCTTTTTTTTTTGTCCAAGTCGTCACTTTCATCACACAAACATTTTTGAAAATCATTTGAAACATTCACAAAACCAGCTCAACAAAGTTTTACACAGAAATGCATTTGTAGCTGTAAAAGCAGGAAATCACAAACAAACAAACAAATAAACAAACAAACAAACAAACAAATAAATAAATAAATAAAAAGCAAACGCGCCGCTGAAAAACTGAAGAGGGAAACGTCTCTGCACATGCTCCACAAACACAAACAAGAACAGAGAGAAACCGAGAGTCTGACACGGGATGAAGAGCAGCGAAAAGAACAGAACCAGAGGAAAAGAAAGAAGAAAAGCAAGAGAGCGACGGACGGATGGAGGGAGGTGCAGATGGAGCATGCTCCAGAGGAGGACAAACTCACCACGGAGTTTTAAAGCATCCTGCACCAAACAGGTAAGGTCTTCATGAAGAGAGAGGGAGGAGGAAGAGGAGAGGGGGAGGAGAGGGGAGGGAGGAGAGGGAGGGAGGAGAGGGAGGAGAGGGAGAGGAGAGGGAGGGGAGAGGAGGGAGGGAGAGGAGAAGAGGAGGAGGAGGAGAGGGGGAGGAGAGGAGGGGGAGAGAGGAGGAGAGGAGAGGGAGGGAGGGAGGAGAGGAGAGGGGAGGAAGAGGAGAGGGAGAGGAAGGGGGAGGGAGGGAGGGAGGAGAGAGAGGAGGAGAGAGGAGAGAGAGAGGAGAGGGAGGAGAAAGAGGAGAGGAAGAGGAGGGGGAGGGAGGAGAGGAGGAGAGAGAAGGAGGAGAGGGGAGGAGAAAGAGGAGAGAGGAGAGGAGAGAGGAGGGAGGAGAAAGAGGAGAGAAAGAGAGGGAGGGGGAGGAGGAAAGAGGAGAGGAGAGGAGAGGGAGAGGGAGAGGAGAGGGGGGAGGGAGGAGGGAGGGAGGAGAGAGAAGGAGGAGAGGAGGGGAGGAGGGAGAGAGGAGGAGAGAGAGGAGAGGAGGGAGGAGAGAGAGAGGAGAGAGGGGGGAGGGAGGGAGGAGAGGAAGAGGAGAGGGGGAGAGAGGAGAGGGAGAGGGAGGAGAGGGAGGAGAAGAGAGAAAGAGGAGAGGGGGAGAGGAGAGAGGAGAGAAAGAGGAGGGGGGGAGAGGGAGGAGAAAAGAGGAGGAAAGAGGGAGAGGAGAGAGGAGGAGGGAGAGGGAGGAGAGGAGAGAAAGAGGAGAGGGCGAGAGAGGGGGCAGAGAGGAGAGGAGAGAGGGAGAGAAGGGAGAACGGGGAGGAGAGAGAGGAGGCAGAGAGGGGAGAGGGAGGCAGCAAGGGAGAGGGAGGGAGGAGAGGAGCGGGACAAGGAGAGGGAAGGGGAGAGAAGAAATAAAGAGAAAGATGGGGAGAGGAGGAGGAGAGAGAGGAGAGAGAGAGGGAGAGATGAGAGATAGCGGGGGGATCAGGGAGGAGAGGATGAAAGGGAGTAGAGGAGATGAGAGGGGGTAAGAGACAGCAGAGGGGAAGAGAGGGAGAGAGATAAAGTGAAAGGGGGGAGAGGGGAGAGATGAAGAGAGGTAGGGAGAAAGAGGAGGGAGAGGAGGAGAGAGAGGAGAGGGAGACAAATAGGAAGCGAGAGAAATGAGAGATGGAGAGAAAAAAAGGGATGGGGGAGGAGAGTAGGGGAGAGAGGAGAGAGAGAATAGAAAAGGGAGAGAGGGGCACAGAGGAAAGAGGGGAGAGAGAGAGGAGGTGTGATTGGGGAAGAGGGGAAAAAGAAAAGAAGGGAGAAAGCGAGGGTAGAGGAGAGAGAAAGAGAGGGAAGAAAGAGTTGTCAAGGGGAATGAGAAGACGGGGGATCAGGGGAGAGAGAGAGAAGAAGAGAAGGAGAAAGGGAGAGAGAGAGAGAGGTTTAATGAGAGGCACAGAGACGGAGGACAATATTCGTCCAGACACCTGCACAAACCAACCGCCGAGGTCAAAGGTCACGATGAGCTCACCAATTTATAATATGCACTCAGAATATCCTAATGACTCACCATGATGAGTTTATAAGCTACCAACAACTAGCAGGCTGATGATTCGTGATTCTTGGAAAATGCCTGGTTAAATGAAGGTTTAAAACTGATTTCCATGAGCCTAAATTGAGTTTTCGGAGCTACTTCCTGTATTTTTGGACTTTTATTTTGAAGTTTTTTTCCACACAAACTCGGATTAACATTTAGCGCAGGTCAGAATTAGCTTAAACACGAGTCGGCGTCGCACACACTGTACGAGCGAGGTTCCCTTTGACACAGAGGAGCTTTGTCTGGTGAAGTGGACTTACACGAGGAGACAGGAAGTCCACGTCGGCGCTTTAAGATAGATTCACAGACATTTGGGACACGGGATGATTCATGCTCCGAGCGGCTCCTAAACTGGGATACCATATCTTTGGCAAACAAAACAACTCCACAACATCTGTCATTTTCGCCTCTACACTTAAAAGCAGCGTCGTACATGTGGGGAAACACGCAAAGCCCGATCCGAGCGCTTCCATCCCACCGAAAAAAAAAAAAAAAACAGCAGAGGAGCGTCGGAGAAATCCCAAAGAAAAGGGAATAATGGGATTTCCAGCGCAAACTGTTAGTGGATCGTGACATGTGAATATACGGCGCGCTGCAGTGTTAAGCTAAAGCATTGTCTGAAGTAGTGATTTATGTGCGTCCCCGGGGCCCGGAGGTTAAGGAGGACGGAGCATGTGCGGAGGACGAGAAGAGGGAAAAACAGGTTGTGTCCTGACTGTCCGACGGAGAGCAAAAAAGATGGACGGACTTTAATATATTTGGGAAAAAGAGACACATTACACTGTTGTCTGGTCTGTGTTATAATGTTTCCTCGTCACAAACACGCCCGGAGCTGTGTTTCGTTTCAAGAGTTCCTCTGTCAACTGGAAACGCTCCGTTCCACCTTGTGATGTCATCGAGTGAATACAGGAAGTGCTCGATTGTGTTTTTAAACTCCACACACCTTCACTAGATACATGTTGATGTAATTTCAGCCCTGGAATTGTCAATCTACTACTAAAGTAAAGGTAAAAAACGTAGATGTTCACTTGAAAACTACCACTTCATGACATCACAAGGTGGATCAGAGCGTTTGAGGTTTGGAGATATTGACAGACTAATAATAAAGTGTGACTCAAGCTGACGTGTGAATGAAACAAAACTCAACTCCAGGTCTGTTTTTCAGGAGGAAACAGCTTTAGAACATGGATTAAAGCTACAAGAGTCAGTTTTGTGTCTTAAATGACCTTTAAAATTGTCTTTTTTTTTGAATGTTGAATATAAAACATGCCTGAAAGAGTAGAGAAATTAAAACAAACTATTATTATTACTTTATTTATTTAGTTAGTTATTTAATTTAATTTATTTATTTACTTATTTTTATTTTTTTATTTATTTAGTTTTATTGTATTTATTTTTGTATTTTTTATTTATTTATTTATTTAGTTAATTATTGTATTTATTTTTGTATTTATTTTTGAATTATTTAGCTGTAAAAGTTCTGATCTCATTAAAACATCAGATGAGCAGCATCGATGAGAATGAAAGTCGATCCTCATCTGTACTTAATAAACATGTCGTCCCTGGACTAACAGCTGATCTCGACTGAACTAGAGGTAAAAAGGTTGATGTTCACTTGAAAACTACCACTTGATGACATCACAAGGTGGATCAGAGCGTCTTGATGTTTGGAGATATTGACAGACTAATAATAAAGGGTTACGCTGACGTGTGAGTGAAATAAAACTCAACTCCAGGTCTGTTTTTGAGGAGGGAACATGACAAATAAATGACAAACTAAACCGAAAGATGGTTCACGAGACAATTATTATTCCGGTATTTTCTGATGTTTCCTCGTCACAAACAGACCTGGAGTTGTGTTTCGTTTCATTCGTCTTTAACACACAAACTCTGCATATTTAGTCTGAGTTCTTCTCTCAGACTTTTCCATCTTTTTCACCTCGAGATTCAGTTGAGGTCAGCGAAGCCTCAACATCGAGACACATCGTTCTCACATGGACGCTCAGGCTCCATGTTCATTTTGATCTTAACAACCGATGAAATAAGGAAAAACTTTGGTTAAAACTGTATTTTCTGGAGTATAAGTCGCACCCCCGGCCAAACTATGAAAAAAAGTGGCACGTGTGAAACGAAGAAGCTCATTGGTCGCCTTTAAGGTGTTTGGACTTCGCTATATCGTGATTCACCTTTCGAAATCCGCCATGTTTTTTTCAGTTTTCTGCGATATATTTTCACATAATTACTTTATTATTTATGATACAGACGGACCGTGCGTGTCCCTGATTGGCTAATCCACCTGTCAATCACGCCCATCTGAACAAACGGTGCAATAATCCGCTACTTTAACACTTTTGGCAGATTAAATAACGAATAATGTTGAAAACCTCATGTACAGGGCATCAGGAGTAAAATATCAAAAACTTTTTACTGGTTTACTTTATAAAACCAGATCTGTGTTGAGGAAGACTGTGCTGCGTGTTCTGCGTCATCACTTGTGCTTCTGTATTTAAAGCAGCTCAAAATCTACTGTTCGGAAATTTGGGGAAATGGCACGAACAGCCTGTGCCTCACCGCGCGTCTTTTCTCAGGCTTTCAACGGTAAATGTAAAAATTCTGCAATTTTGAGTAAAAAAAAGAATAAAATTGCAAAGTTAAATAGAAAATAACTTTATAGTACAAATCATTGGATAAATATAACTATTTCATTTATTTTTCTGATGTGACGTCACTGATTCATACTTACACACTGCAGTAGGTCATATGAGCCGAGACATTTGTGTTTAAGATGTTGATTTAAGTAAATAAATTGTGTTGTTACTGTTTTGTGGAGTTATGTGTCGGTCGGGGGTGTGACATAAACACGTGACTTGGCCTGATCCTTTTTTGGTTGTAATTAATGAAGGAAATGTTTTGTTTTGTCTCTTTCAAAAAAAGAAAAATGTAAACAACCAAAATAAAATCCATTAATTCAAATAACGACACTTAATGGAAAAGTATTGAGTCGTCATAGCAATTAATAAAATCCGTCTGTCGCGCCAATGTATCGCTCCAGGACGTCTTACAAATTGCAGAAGTTTTTCTAGACATTTTTAATTATTTTGCAAATGTAAACGCCAAGATTTCTTTCAAAACTGTTCAGTCTTGGTCTCGTTTAAACTCCGAGCCCCCCGTGTGCGAGTCGGCCTGAGGATGTGTAGACTCTAAATAAGGGAAGAAACGACGTCCGCCGGTCAGACTGACTCGATACTGTGTCCAAATCCCTGGATTAAGAGACGGGTCATGAAAACAGGGCTCGGAAGCAGCGCTCGTTGTTGTTGATGTTGTGAAACAGTTGGTCTCCGGTCTGTTTGGTGACTGGGGACGCTCACAAAACTAACAGCACTCGCGTTTGTTGAGACGACGGATCAAATGTTTGGGTGAATGTTTTCGTCTCTGCTTTTTCTGCGGAGCCAATGTTCTTAAGTAAGTCCAAAGTTTACGAGATGCGACTGCGGCAGAGTGGGTATCCTGTCTCGTCCGCTCAGGGAGGAGGTCGTGGGCATAGACTCTTTATATGAATGGACCTAGCTAACCTGCTAGCCGCAGCGGGAAGTGAGCATCCGGCTCCATCGACGCTGGCTCCAGTTCACTTTCTATTGAAAAAACTGTGGCTCCTCTCTCTGTAACTTCTGTCAAACTCATCATTTTGGTCTTAAATGTTCGTATTAACCCTCTTTACATGATCCCGGTGTTTTTATTTCGCTATTTTATCCGTAAATTAAGATATAAACATTAATAAGAGACAAATCAGGCGCCTTCTTTCTCCCAGGTCGCTCCTGCAAGCCTTAGCAACAGCTTTGATTGACAGCGTTGCTAAGCGTCTGCTCCTTGCTAAACCAGTGGTGCGGGGCGGGAAGCGACGTTACTGTTACGGCGCTTGGCCTCCAGCTCCCCCTACAGGCGTATATGTGTCGTCACTGCTGTGTGTTTGGAAGTTTTCTCCCCGACAAAACCCACGATGTCGATGAAACGTTCTGCACCGACAAAGGCACCGACGAAGGTTTGAACTTTGTGTTTAAACAAGAGAGAAATGTGAGAAAATGTTAATGCCTGTGTGAGAAAAGTGTATAAAGTGTGTGGTGAGGGGGTTTACAGACAAGAAACAGAGAGAATAATGTAAATGTTTCTCTTTTTGCGGGTTATTTTTAAAACGTGACCCCGAGATAAACCAGGGACCAATGTATCTCTAAATTTGCCACGACTGCAACGCTCTCATTTACTTTAGAATTAAAACAGCCACTTATCATTTACCTTTTTACTTCGTTTCTACCCTAGGAACAGTTTTGTAACAGTTACCTTCAGCAGCCTCGCTCCTGATTGGCTCTTTGGTTGCTATGATACTCGTGGTCTGAATTCCAAATATGAAACTCGGCTCTAAATTTAGGCTGTACCTCGACGAGCTTCATTCTTTAAACTCTCTCTGGTTGCGGGTTTGATTCCCGGTCTCTCTGAGTGGAGCGTGCTTGTCCTCGGTGTCACTGTGGCAGAGTGGTTATCCCGTCTCCTCCTCTAGCTGCTTTTGTTTTGTATTTTTTCAGTTTGTGGAGAGCTCGGAGTCGTATACACAGGAAAGTGTTGGTGAGGAAGTGTATCCGAGTGTGCGTGTCTCGGAGTTTACGACATGTTACCGTAGGGAGTGAAGTTCCTGTGTTTCGGCGCTGAGAGCAGAGATAGTGACAGAGTTTTATAAACAGTTTACAGTAAATAGTCAGTTTCCCCAAAGCAATAAACGTCCGATGAGACTGAACTCTGTCCCCATTTGGACTAAACACAAACTGCCTGGACCAATCGCGGCTCTGGTCTGCGGCGGGATTATCAGCAGAGGATGTGCAGGGAGGGAGGCCAGACAAGAATGTACTCAACACGAGTATTGTTACTTCAACATGTTTCACAAATAGACAAGTCAGGACCCACTCGAGAGGAAGTGTGTGTTTGACTGTGCAAAGATGGGACACACAGAAACTACCTAAATATGGTTCATTGGAATATTCGGTTTATCTCTCCCTCATCAGAAACATGCCTGAAGAGGTTTTAGATCCATCCGACCATGTTTGAATAATCTAACGTTCTCTCCTGGGCCCTGTTCAAACTCTCCTTCTGTTTAGCTGTAAGATTCTCTCCGGCGATCACCCAGAATCACGACAACTCTCCAGAAATATGACACAAAACTGTACAGTACGACTTCACAAACCCGATGTGCGAGTAAAAGGAGGTGGGACAAAAGTGCGCTGGATACCTCTAGTTGGACGTCTTTTTCCGGTCTCTTTGTGAAGCTGCAGACCAGGTGGACAGAGAGTGGATTTATTACGTAAAACCATGAACGCAGGTTGATGGTTGAGATCTCTAGATTACTCAAACATGCATGGTGAATGGTCATACTTTTATATAGAGCTTTTCCAGCGCTTTTCGAGTCG
>JAIEZT010000929.1:0-27579 GCA_019594935.1 Periophthalmus modestus | reverse complement strand
CCATGAGAGTTGGTCCTCGGTGTTGTATTGCTAATTAATTGCGTGAAGGGGTCTCTTCTAAATGCTCTGAAAAAAAATACAACAAAACATATTTAGAAACAAAAAGTTATAACAGTTTTCAACTGTCAGTGACTTTTTTAAATAACCACAATCTACACCTAAAATGATTGGGTCTTTTCAAATAATTTGTTGTTATCTGGTAGATTTACATTTGAATAAATAAATTAGGTTTATTATACAGTGATAAATAATAAGTTTAGCCGCACCTTTCTAAAAAAACAGAAGGTTCCGCATGTTATGAAGTTTTACATTAATTTTTTTCAAGTTCCTTTACAGACGCGGATATTATTCCCAATTAGTTCTTTTTTTTTTTTTTTAGCTTTTTACCATGTTATACATAGTCCCTTATTAAAAACATACCTGGAGAGGTTGTAGATATCATCCATGCATTGTGACAGTAATTCTGTATCTCTCCCAGGTCCTACCAACCTCAAACTACTTTCGTGTAAAAGTCAGCGGTAGGTCATCGAGACTCCACAAGCAATAACACCCTTGCAGAAGTTAAAAAATACCCAATCTACCCGACCTCCACTGCAGCTCCTGTCCACGCTTCATCTGTCCCGATTCTTGATTTTAGCACAAAAGCAAAAACCTCATAGGTATTGTTTTAGAGCAGAAAGAGTCTGACCAGACTCACCACGTTAGCTGGGCACAGAGGTCCGTTGGTGTCGGTTGGTTATGTCCACGGGCCCTAAAAAACATACCACTCTCTACATTTCTCAAAATTTGCATGACATTGTAGCCACCACACACACGAACAGTTACGGATCTTACTCTCTCAGCCTCGTGATATTGTTTGGTCTGTTTCAATAGTTCAATTTGTTGCATCACTAAACGTTGTTGTAAACTGCCGGGAGGGTGCAGCGCGCCGTAGCACACGTGCACATGTCAACTTCCAAGGGATGCGGGCCCGGTCCCTGCGGGTTTTTACCCCACCGTATAGGAACACATCATCAGGCTGCTGGAACGCGAGAGAGAGCGCAGGCAAAGAGAATAGCGAGTGTGCGCCGCATGCTAACGCACTCAGAAATATGGAGCGCGGGCGAGAGGCGGTTGTAATTTAAAGATGATACGAACTAAATCCACAGCCAACTGTCATGTTCAACACGCACATGTTGGGTTCACATTGCTTTGGGGACCAGTTTCGTGGCTTCTTTAAATTCATTGTTGGAGACTGATCTTAACCTTAACCACAGTCACGGGTGTCTAATCTAACCTTCAAACCTAATCTGAACCGATTTTAACCCATATCTGAACTTTTAAGATCAAGTGTAACTTTTAGTATTAGAAAGGCCCTTTATTTGGCGGAAAAACACATGTGTACTAACAAGTTTTAGTAGCAAAAGACAACGTTTACAATCTTGTCAACTGGACAAAACGTTTCCTTCTTCAAAGATGTGTCAGTTGAAGATTTAAACTGTCTTTTTGCTAGGATCAGACGGGACGAATGAGGGATTCATGTTTATTAGTTTTCACGTTCAGTTTGCCGCTCTGGGTCAACCCTCCCCTTTGCTCTCTGCGTTAAGTCGCTCCCCGTCAGAGCGCTTATCGCCAAACAGTTTTGTATGGTGCTTTTGATATTTATGGAGACTGTCGTGTGGGAGCCTGGGATGACGCTTGTGGGCCGCAAGCAAAATTTGGGGCAGAATCTTATAGCGTGGTCTGGTAAGCTTGCTAATTGTAGCCACAGCGGGCCCTGGGCAAGAAGCTGACAGAGTGAGGCTGCCAATCTGCCAACATACGGCTCCTCCGAATCACTTGCCTGAGCAGCCGTCCCCTCTACAGTCTGTCTGACTCAGAAGAAATCGGACTATAGATAGAGTGGACCAAATCGCCGAGTCCTAACTTTGGTCCAACCACTAATTTGTATCACATTTGTCTCAAATGCAGAAAAACCATCTCTCAAAGTTCTCGTGTGTCCGTTTCAGAACAAAATGTATCACTCATTCAATTCAATTTGCTTCAGTTTTGTAATTCTGCAGAAATCAGTTCCGTTTCTCAATCCTCTTGGTTATTTTCTCCTTTTTTTATACTTAAGTGGCAATGTTTTGTTTATGTTTTTTGCCACAAATGGAGCAGGCATCTTTCTGATTGTTTAGTCCCTGTGTCCCGTCACACCCTCTGGAACTGGGAGACAGGATATGGTTCTAGACTCACTTGTCTTTATAAAGTTTGTCACAAAGCGCCCCCACGCACCAACACTCACACAACACAAGATATCTCTTCTTTTAGATACGGTGGCCCGAGTACCTTGTCCTTGGCCCATCTTGTCTATTTCTACAGCAGTGCAGGGTGTGGGCCTTAGTACTTGGAAGGGAGACCAGATGCCACAGTCGGCTCTAGTTGGGTCCATCAGTCACTCTCCGACCACCACTACACTCAAGCACACACCACATTACAAACTTATATTTATAATAGTCCTATAATGTGATAAATACCTGGCCCGCACGACAGCGTCCCCCTACCCCACCCTGTGTGAAGAGCGAGAGGAGGGAGCGATGGAGGGAATGAAAGTGTCACACTACGTTTCTCTGCTTTTGTGCCCTCTCTGCCCTGAGGCGCAGTTATAACAAAGCACGAGCATGAGGAAGAGAGGGGGAGAGAAGGGGGAGAGGAGGAGAGAGCTGAGTGAGTGGATGTGCCACCCCACAACTCACCAACTTGCTGTTATTGGTTCTCGGTTCTCTAACTCTACGTCTGCCCCCGTCCAGGCTGTCTCCTGTACAGCCTCTCCCCGGGCCACGGCGCCCCCACTGTGGGGGGACCCTCTGAGTGCTCTGGGCTGGGTTGACATGGGAGGAGAGTGGACATGGAAGTGAACATAGAAGAAGACATAGGGATGGAGCGACTTGTAGAACAGGGACATAGAAGGAGGTCCATATGGGTGAGGGCCGCAGCGGGGAACATGTCCGTAGCTTTCCAGGGGAGCGCCTGGTTCTTCTCCTCTCCACCCTCGCGCAGGGCCAGGTCTGGACTGCATATGTGCTCCTTCACCCCTCTCTTGGCCCTGGGCCGGGGCCACTCCAATAGCCTGCCACCTTACCCAGGGCAAGGCCTGCATTATGTCGGGAAGGTGGGCAGTGCAGCGGGGTGTCTGCGCTGGCTGGTGGGCTAGCAGATGGTGGAGCCCCTAGGCCTGCTCTGGTCTGTCTGTGTGTGAGTGTGCTGGAGGCAGTAGGTGCATGAGGGGGAGGACGGGGAAGGTGTTGAGCTTCTGCTTGTGGAAGGATGATCGCGAGGGGCATCAGGCAGAAGGACTTCTACCTGGCTCCAAGGACATAGGTTGCAGAGGGACCAGACACAGCCTATAGGACTTCAAATCCATATATGTGTGTAAACAGTGTTGCATTATGTAGAGGCTCCTTCAGTAACAGTGTAATGAGAGCACACTGCTGATGTGCTGTAGAAGCAGACAAACACTGTTTCTGGAGCCAGGCTGTGAGTGTGTCGGGTCCTGAGCTGTGTTTGCCCTGGGCAGCCAGTCTCCGTCTTTTGCCCTCTGTGCGCTCTCAAGTGAGTCGTCTAACAGATGTGAGCCCGTGTTCCTTCACAGCTCCATTCACCAAGAGCTCGAGGCTGAAGACACTACGCTCTGAAATCCTCCTCCCTCACCCTGCGAGCCATGGGACAGGGCCATGGGACAGGCCCAGTCATGCTCCACATACGTTTTCACTTATAGATTCAGCCTTCTACTCTTCTCACCGGACCGGACACAAGATCTCTCTGTCTGCTCCTGTCGTTTTAGTGACAGGTGAAGGAGGGTGACAGTGAAATCCCCATTCTCCCAGTCTCACAACAGATTGGACGGCCTTCTGCTGCTGAAGTTTCTATTAAAACAACATTAAAGTCCCATAAAACAGCACATCCCGCACCACACACCACACCACACACACCACACCACACCGCCTGTGTCACGGGCAGACAGAGCCCAGGCTGCAGGTCTCAGCTGTCTGTTGAGGGACTGTTTCCCTCACAACATACACTATATCGACCTCATAATATTATCTGGCAAGTCCAGAATGATATCTCTGAATTTTTTATACAGAGGGATATCAGTCTGGTCTCCCATTGCCTCTTCATCGTGCCCTCATGCTTCAATTCAGGCTCAAACACAGTCGTTGCAATCACATGGTTTTTCTTCAGTGATGCATGTGAAATGAATGAGCTCACTGGTCATCAAGGCTGGGCACCGAAACACTCGATTCCAGTAGCCCATCCATCACTTTTCTTCCGCTTATCGGGGAGGGTCGTGGAGGGCAGCAGTCTCTGAAAGGGACTCGCTGACTTTTCCTTAACCCCAAACACTTCCTCCCCTCTCCTCTGGTGGGCAGCCCAAGACACTTTTCATTTGTTTAAGAACGTCTGGGTGAGCCCTCTGTCAGCAGCACTCACACCTCCAGGAGGGCTGCTCCCAGATCCTGGAGGAGGCTGGGACAGGAGTCTGGAATGAGCCATGTTCTCCACCTCTATTGTCGGGATGGCAGCTGCTCGAAAGTCTGTGGTTATATAAGGTCTGGGGCAGCACCCCAAACTCCCATCAGGCACTGAAAAAGGAGTCCTATCAAGTCCTGTTTTATTTGGGCAGGGACTCCTGAGCTAGTTGAAGTGTAATGGCAGTGTGCTGCAGCTCATGTGGTTGTTGCAGAGGCAACAAGAGCATCATTCAAGATACTGGTAAAGAAAAACTACCTCAGCCTATTGGTCAAGAAAACCATGATTTTGAACAAATAACATTTCTCTCACTTCAGATTACTTTAGTTCTAGTGCTTTGCTCATTGATCTGCAGAAATCCCATGATGTTTTCATTTCCCTTTCATATTGTTCTTCCATTTCTTTTTTTCCTCCGTAAGCAGCCATATTGTTCTGATACGGACCAACAATGTGGTGGCTGCCCTGATGGCTAATCCACCTGTCAATCACACCCCCCTCTGACTCAGGAATATTCGTGGCTGACCAGACTCACTATATTATCTTGAGCGAAAAGGTTTACCGCAAAAGGAAATTCAGTTTTTACTTTTTTTTCTAAAACTATCCCCCATTCTGAGCTGTGCCTGCTTTATCTTTTTTTTTTTTTTAATACACGCTGCTGTCTGAGCTGCCTCTTTATTATTTAATAGTCATATTATGGAATCTAGTCATAAAGAATTCACCCTCCCATTTGTGACATTATGTACCTACGGAAGATGAAGCACAAGCTTAAAAAGAGATCACATGTAAACATGTTTCTGTATAACATGTTCCTTGTTTCCTTCTTGTCCGGTTATGATACACCCAGTGACTTTGAACACCCCCCCCTGACTGCAGCCCAACCGACCTCGCATGACTCTTCTGCCCCCTTGTTGTGTCTCTTGGCTGGAGCTCTTGGTCGGAGTAAGTATCCTTGCTCTCAGTTCCTCTGCAGTCGTCTGGGGGGGAGGCGTGCTGGTCGGGCCCCCTCCTGGTTAATGGATACTGATGGCCCTCCACGGAGCAGAGCAGAGGGTGCAGTGCTTGTGGTACGGCCCCCTCCCGGTCGGCTCTCGCTGGAGGGCAGGGCGGAGGGGAAGGGGTTGTGCTGCGGGGGTCTGGGTCACCATCAGCATGTATAAGACTCAACACAAACGCGGTGGTGAGAGAGACGAGGGACAGTGAAGGCAGCTCAGAACTGTAGGAGAGGTTTTGTTTAGCAGAAAGGAGGTAATAAGTACATCATTAGCCTTAAAGGGCACATATTATACTATTTTCTGATCATTTGTTTCCTCATACATACTTGGGGGTGTTTCTTTCATTTACACATTGTTTGACTCAGTTCCAGTATTACCCCATGACATCACAAGTTGCAACCGAGTGTTTTCCAGTTTGAACAAACAGCCTAAATGGGCAGGATTTGTGTGGGTTAAAAACGTGTGAATGAAACAAATGCAACGCCAGATATGTTTTTTTTACAACAATGAAACCTTATAAACATCCATCCGTTCCATTTTTTTATCTCCATCCATTTTTCTTCCGTATTAACAACTTATAACGATGTATAAAACTTTCTTAAGGAAGTTGGTCTGTGGGCCCTCCGCCAGAGAAATAATGTTCAATTCTGGACATATTTTTTCTTGATTTTTCGGGTTCATTTTAAAGTGTTCCAGATGACTAAGTGATCTTACCTTTATAAATGTTGTATATGTCATAAATGCAGAGCGCACCTCGAAGGGAAAGGGGCCCTTCACACCGATGGCCCGACTCAAAACCAGATGTAGGCAAGAACATAGTTAGACTACAGGAGATAAAACCACATCTAATCATTTTTTAGAGCAATATTTAGACAGGTATAACACGAGCGACGTTTAGTTTTACAAATGTATGGCGCTCTTGGGGGCCTCTGGTGACTTCGGGGCCCTAAGCCAGCTCCTGAGTCTGAATATATAAGCCTGGGCCCACAATTTCTTGGTGTCGTTTTTAAGGGTAATCAAGGAGTAGTTATTGACCTGTTTATAGTAGCTAGTATTGCTAAATCAAAAGGATACATTGCAGTACTTCATCAAAACCTAGTTTTTAATTATTAGGTTTATCGCAAGTACTTTGTATTCACATATTTTTGCCAGTGGTCACTCAGACTGGCCACAGGTGCAGCGCTTGTACACTCGTGCTACTTCGACATTTTGGTCAAGGATGAATCTTTTTTAATAAAGGTTTTTCAGGCCACGTCTCTTAAACGGCGCTAACGGTTTCGCGAGAAATATTTCGCAATGTAAACTGATAGAACTTCCATTAGCTGGGTGCTATCTTAGTGTAATTAGCTGGACTTTTCAAACATTAGCGCTAAATGGGCAGAATGGGCTGCCGCTAAAGCTTCAATACTGGAGCGTGTGGTTAATATACTGTTTGAGGATTGATTTATTCTGAACTTTTTGTCAATGTGAGTTAGTAAACGCTTTGATTGACAGCTAGGATAACTTGTTGCTAGGCGCCTGCACTGCTGTTTTTCTGCAGGACTGAAGGGGCATGTACCGAATGTATCTTGGTTCGTAGTTACAGATTAGGCGCTATATAACTGCTAGCCTCAATTGGTTTTCATTTGCTTGCAAACCAAATGCTATGGGTTGAAATTTAATGTTACCCCTATTTTCGCGGACTATAAGCCGCACTTTTTTTTTCATAGTTTGGGTTGGACTTGTACTCAGATGTGATTTATATGTGAAATATTTGTGTTTTTTTTACTTCATTATTATACATTTTTTTGGCTGCTGCAGCTTATACTCCAGTGCGACTTATACTCCAGAAATACGATAAAAATGTTATTTCTTCTGCACGGGCAAGACACTTCACCCACCTTGCTAGTATGAATGTGACTTTCAGTGTCGATGGTGGTCAGAGGGTCCCGATGGCAAGAGATTAGGAGCCTCAATTCTGTCAGTCCTGTCTCAGGGCAGCTGTGGCGACCAAATTAAATTACGCATAAAAAGGCATCTTGAATGATTCTACTAAACACATTTTTCCATGTGTTTGAGCAGAATTTGCCCCATCCATCTATTTTCTTCCACTTATCCAGGGCCGAATCGCGGGGCAGCCGCGGTATGATGAGCAGGGGACTCCCAACTTCCCTCGCCCAGACCCTCCTCCAGCTCCCACCGGAGGAGCTGCCCCACTACAGATATATCGTATAAAGCATCTCTCGAGGTAAAAAGGAGACCACTGTGTTCTGTCTGCATCTAATTATGAAGCATTCTTTGTTAGAAAAAGAGATAGAAAGTGCACGGTTAGCATGCTAGTTGTTGTACATGACGGCAAAACTCCGCTCTGACCAAACGCAGAAAAACGACCACTGCAAAACGTTTAAAGGGACCATATTACACTGTTTTCTGATCTGTGTTATAATGCCGTTTCCTCGTCACAACACACACCTGGAGTTGTGTTTTTTTGTTTCTTTCACATGTTTTCAACGCACAAATCTTGCATTATTTAGGCTGAGTTCTTCTCCCGGGACAGAAGACACTCCCTACAACCCAATCAACTCCATATAAGAGTCCATTTTGAGTAATATAAGACCTTTCAAATGAACTAATTCTGTTTTTCCTTTCACGTTTTTAAGACAGTAAAATCAGGTACAGTGCCTTTAACTTCATCATGTCACATCGGCGTAACTCGGGGAGACCGAATTTACCTAAGACTCACCACACGGCCGTCCGTAAATTGTCGAAAATGCAAAATGCCAGACAGAGAAAGAGATTGAGGACAGTCTCGGGGACCCCTGCGGTGTTGTTGACGTGACATTTGTCCCCCCTGTCCTCACCGAGCTTTTTACGGAGCCGGCAAAGTGCGTCCTCCTTCTGTCTCCAAGTAGGACGCTGTCAGACGGAGGGGACGGGCCCAGGTAAACAGGCTCTCAGGGACGAGTGACCTTTCGAACGCAGTGAGAGAGAAAGAGAGAGAGAAAGAGAGAGGGAGGGTAAATGGAGGGAAGAGTGCACACGGAGGAAGGAAGCAACGGGAAAAACAAAAGAGGACAAAAATATGAGCCGGAGCGAGCTAATGGACCAGGAAGTGTCTGGAAGCTAGGCCCAAGAACGAGCGACGAGCGAGTGCGGTATGTGCTTTACAGGTGCTCTATACTTTCTCAGGGACCAGTCACCTTCTCGTCTCCATGGAGATGTGAGATATTATTGAGTGTGTGTTCCACGTTTACAGTGCATATGAAGTTTTCAGGGTGTTTTATAAGCGGGACTTGTTTGCGGCGGTTTCCGGTCGTGAAGGTTTATCATAGTTTTACATCAGTTACGTGGAAATCCAGGTCGAGAAGTGAGATCTATAATGGTTTTTCAAGTTATTGGGGGCAATAATATCACTTGTAATTAATAAAAGTTGTCCCTCACTATATCACAGTTCACCTTTCGTGGCCTCGCTGTTTGAGTTCAGACGATTCACATAAATGTTGGATCGCAGTGTGTGACTCTTAAGTGCTGTATGTTTGCAGGTTTTCTCCCCGACAAAAACCACAATGTCGATGAAACGTTCTGCACCGACACAGGCTCCTACGAAGGTTGAACTTGTTTAAACCACGAGAGAAATGTGAGAAAAATGTTAATGCCTGTGTGTGAGAAAAGTGTATAAAGTGTGTGGTGACGGGTTTTAACAGCTGCAAAGCATATAGAATAATTGTAAAAAATAAAGCTGATACTTGACGGATTATGGGTTGTTTCTTAGAATATAACCCTGCGATAAACCAGGGACCACTGTATAATGAAATACCGTAGATGATGAATTGCATCTTTAAAACACAAATCATCAAACGCGCTGCAGTTACTTCACTCACACTGTAGGTTATGACTTATTTTCTGAAGGTCTATAAGTCGACAGAACATCTAATATCTCCTCACTTGGGTTACAGCAAACGACTGCCATAAACCCAAAACCCAGGCTCTCTTTCATGATGTTTAGTTGCAGTTTTTTGCTTCTTTGTATTTTAAGCTGCACTAGGGCATATTGCAGATTTTAACTTAAGGAGCTGCCTTCACAATTGACTTTCACTCACTAATATAACACATAGCCTGATATTATAAGTCTGTCTGTCCAGGGAGACGGCGTAGCTGACTCTAACAGCTCGTACAAGCACCAGAGTTACTTTTACTTATGGTGAGACGCTGTAGTATAACAAGTGATGTACTTTATGGTGGTACTTCCTGGATAAGGAGGAATCCCATTCATTCTAGTGGAGAATTTGAGGAAAGTTTCAGCACTACAAGTGATAGTTAGGCAGGATAAGTCGGTGATGATTTGTGTAAAAATGTTCAAACGTGACCAATACATGAACATTGCCCTGATTTTCTAGGCAGCTTTATAGTCTTTAAAGCTCCTATATTGCCAAATGATGCTCTTTTTTTCCACCTTGCGATGTCATTTCGTGGTAGTTTTAAGGTTAACAGTATTTTTTAGCCTCGATGAACTTTTTTACTTTTACTACTCTTTAGTTGTTGCTTATATTTTTGAATACTTTTGTTTTACCTTCTGTTCAGTTGAAATTGTCAATAGAAAATTGTCCCTAATATCTGCTGCTGCACTGAGGAGTGAAGCAGTTTCAATGAGGCTAAAACAATAGCTGTAACTTTATACCTACAGGGCAAATCCAAGGCTGAAATTGAAATGAAAAATGATTCTTGTGAAGGTGTTTGGAGTTTAAAAAAACAGTGGAGGGCTTCTTGTATTACCACTTGATGACATCACAAGGTGGACTAAGTGGTTTTCAGTTTGAGAGAAGAGCTCAGCCGTGTGTTAAACGTGTGAATGAAACAAAACACATCATAACGTCGATCGATAATAGCGCAATCGGCTCTTTAAATTGTCTTCTTCTTCCACATCTGGCGTCGCACCTCTGCCCGTGCCCGTCTTGGCATGCACCCGCCCGGTTTACCGCCTGGCGCTCCCCTGCCTGCCCTTTCCGACCTCTCTTGCCCGGGGAAGTGCTTCGCCGTGGGGAGGCCGCCTTGGCGTTAAGTGGCTCTAAGTGGCTCTGGCTGTTTGTCTCTTAGCTTGTTTGTTCCCTCCTTGGCTCTCCGCGGGCAGGCAGCGGAGAGGGACACCGCCTCCCCTCGCGCCCAGGCGGGAGGGCGGACCCAGGTCCCAGCACGCGCCCCGGACCTGTTTTGAAAACCACGTGCAGAAGTCAGGAGGGTATTGTTTGTTAAGAGTTGTTGAGCTTTTGTGCGAGAGCCGGGTCTGTCCCCGAGTCGCCGTGCTCTTTTGTATCGACGAAGCCCAAAAAAAGGTCCAGGTATGACCTTTCTAAGATGACATTATTTCCCATCGATTTGCCGCGGTTTGATTTCGGGTCGCGCCAGGACTGCCCCGGCAACAAGCGGCCTTCCATTGTTCTGCTTTAAGACACGCGGCAACACAAAGTTCCCTCGGGAGAAAGGAGAGACAAACAATCGGGTTTTGTCAGATCAGCAGGAAAATTTCAGACCAGGCTGGGACCAAAGGGCAAATGTTTTTGTTCTAAGGCCACATTAAAAACATGAATATTTGAGTCGACGCACGACGGGAAATGGCACAAATGTCATTGCTTTGGCAGAATTTAACTAATGTTCCATAGTCAAATTATGTTCCGCTATTACAAAGTTTGCTCCTTTAAAGCAGACGTGTTGCGCTTGTATCTGCTGTATATAGTTATAATCTATGACACCCGTGGATCCTTATGTTATAATTTGCACATTTTAATCATTTCATCGTCCAATCGAAATGACTTAATAAAAGAAACAACTCGGATGACTTAGAAAACTGCGGTGCCCGATGGGAGCTGACATCGCCGTAAACGCCATCGCCTTGAAATTGTCGGCACATCACGCTAGCAAGCTTTTTTTGTAAAAATTTGTACCAAGGTGCAGAATCCTACATATGACACTGATTAAGAAAATAAAATCGAGAACAAAGTAAGTACAGAGCAGTGGACCTATGACGGTGACGGGTAAAAACTGGACTTGATCGTCAATATGGCGTCTTAAAACTAAGCGATTAAAGATTGTTCAAAATGCAAAAAATCACTCCAAATACAACTTCAGAGCGCGTAAATGAGAAGCGGAACAACTCTAAACAGGGTTAAAAGCTTCGAAAAGTCCATTTTGCAGCTTTGGTCTGCTTCGAAATAAAGAAATAGTCCAATCTAAAGAGAAAGAAGTTTCATCATTTCAACCTCCACCTGTAGATTTATATAGGAAGTAACATTTTTAAAATTGTTTTTCCCAGAGGTCTATAAAGTGAAAAGACCTCCAGTCGCTCCACGCTCGTTTTGAGTCACTTCTCAGAGGTCCAGTTTCACCTCACCATCTGAAAAAAGCTGTGATATTAACAGCATGCTCAACTGAGAGCTATGGACAGGTAGGTATTTAAATCGACTGCACTACTTCCTCCTTCTACGATGTAAAAAATCGGGTACCCAGCTTTCAGTAACACATTTTTTTTGTTATATGCATATTTTGTTATATATGTTGTTTTTTTAATCATCGACAAACAACATAACACAACAGAGAAAAACAGACATAAGGCCGTGGCGTGGGGAAGGGGTGGCGGAGGATGCAAACGTTTGAGCAAAATGTGTTCTTACCTCGGTGCAGAGATACTGTATAAGCAGCTGTTGAGGTCTAAATTAGTCCGCTGTGTACTGTCTGCATCTAATTAGAAAGTGTTTTATTGTCAAGAACCGTTAGCATGCTAGTTGTTGTTAGCTTTTTGGCATGTCGCCCAAAATCCTCAGCAACTTCTACAGCCGCATCATTGAGTCCATCCTGACCAGCTGCATCACTGTGCCCTGTGTTCAGAGAGCGGTAAAAAGACTGTTACAAAGATCACCAGGACTCCTCAACCCCTCTCTGCAGAACATCTACCATCTCCAGAGTCCATCATCAAGGACTCCACCCACCCCCAGCACGGACTCTTCACGCTCCTGCCTTCGGGCCGGGGGTACAGAAGTGTGAAAGGCAGGACAACCAGGCTCAAGAACTCTTTCTTTCCAACGGCCATCAGACTCTTAAACTGCTGCGCAATAGCCCGACCTCCTACACATCGAATTATAATATTGCACATTATAATTTGCACTATTATTTGATTTGATATATGTATATTATTTGCTCTTTTTATCTTATTATTACCAAATTTTCTCTATACTCTGGCATCCATTGTGATCAGAAAAGTAAAAAGTTCATTGTATAGGAAAACTTGAATCTTTACCATCACGACAAATTGCACTCTGGTCTCTTAAGAGTTGTGAAAATTCTTATAAACGTTCAAAAATGCATAAGTGAGGAATAACTGCAAAACTATTTGAAATGAACTAGTTCTTCTCCACAACTTTATAGGCCAGAGCGTTAGTTTTGCTGTCATGGTAACGATAAATGGCCACTTTTTTTTTTATATAAAAGGCTTTACATCAAGGAACCACGACCCCCATTCCAACACACATTCACACACACATGTACGCAGGACACTGGGGGCGAGGTTGGGTTAGAAGTGTCTTGCCCAAGGACAACAACGACCGATTCATGTGTGGGAGCTGGAATCGCACCATCAACCTGTGAGTCGGCGCATCTGCCCGCTCAATCGATGTCACGTCGAGAGCTGGATTCGAACCGGCGACCTTCGGATCAGTGGACAAACACAAAACATAACTAAGCTACTGTCGCCATAAAGGAATGCTAACAGCACCTTCTGCCTGCTTCGAACACTAAATTGGAAATCTGACACTTGCTCAAACCCGTAAATCAGGTCTAGTATGTCCCGGAAATGTGTTTTTCCTTTACGAATACAATCTCGTCTTATATTTATGTCAGATATCGACATAAAAAGTTTCGATTTGATCTCTCTAAATGTAAATTTCTTTCCCCGCTTCACTGCAGTGTCTCCGCGGACACACAAATGGCTTCTGTTTCCACCATTCAGCTTTTTACAGTGTTAGCGAGCGGCGCGCGTTCGAGCAGCAGATGTGTGGTACTTAGAGCCGGCATTACCAGCGTTTACGGCTGTTTTTAGTCATAAGAAAACAGCTGCCTTCTTTGAGTGAAACACGGAGACTCAAGAGAACCGCCGCGTTATGGAACTCATAAACAGAAATAAAAGTACGTCAGATCCTCTTTAGATCCCGAGAGCTCAAAGTCCGACGAGGAGTTGCCTTATAGACTTTGTTAAAGAAGACATATTGTGCTTATAGTTTATATTTAGACATTATGGGTTGGACATTTAGAGATGATATAATTAACTTGTATTACTAAATGAACAGAAAATGATTGTGTTCCGTGCTCGCTTCCGTGATTTCCGCCTGCCGCTTTACGTCATCATCACAATTTTTGTTTATATATATTTAAATTTATAATTAAGGAATAACTACAGGATTAAAATTATTGAGCAGTGAATACAAATTAACTGAAATTTACAATAAGACAACAGACATAAGAAGGTGGGGTGGGATAGGGGAGGAGGTAGGGTAGGGTAGGGGTCGAGGTAAGGTAGGGGTAGGAATGGGGTAGGGTAGGGGTAAGGGGTCGAGGGTAGGGGTGGGGTAGGGGGTATGGTAGGGGGTGGAGGTAGGGTAGGGGTAAAGTAGGGGTGGGGTAGGGTAGGGGGGTGGTTGTAGTAGGGGTAGGAGTCGAGGTAAGGTAGGAGTGGAGTAGGGGGGGTTGTAGGGTAGGGTAGGGGTGGAGGTAAGGTAGGGGCTTAGAGTAGGGGTGGGATAGGGTAGGGCTAGAGGTTGGTTGTAGTAGGGGTAGGGGTCTGGTTGGAGTAGGGGTAGGGTCGAGGTAAGGTAGGAGTAGAGTAGGCGTGGTGGTAGCGTAGGAGTTAGGGTAGGGTAGGGGGTGGAGGTTGGGTAGGGGTATAGTAGGGGTAGGGTAGAGCTAGGAGTGTGGTTGTAGTAGGGGTTAGGGGTCGAGTTAGGGGTGGGGTATGGTAGGGGTGGAGTGGAGGTAGGGTAGGGGTAGGGATGGGGCTGGAGTGGAGGTGGGGCAGAGGTGGAGGATGCTGCATTTACCTTACCTCATATAAAAAGACACATACACTTTTTTTTTCTCAACATGACATCAGACTGAACTTTTCCTGTTTTAGGTCAATTAGTATTACCAAAATTATTCTATTTGCTAGATGCCAGAATAACGAGAGAAGGATTTTTTTTTTTTTTTTGGACAATTTTTCGCAGGCAAAGCTCCAAGACGCTAAGGCTCCTAGCAATTGATTTTAAGTGAGTTGATCTAACTTAGTAACAATAAGGAAATACTATAGAGAACCAATGTGATCGGTCAGAATGAAACAAATCTAAACCTCATCTTTTTGAACCCTTAACTTTGAACCCTTAACTATAAGCCCACAGAAGAGAAAGGCCAATAGGAAACAGCGCTTCTGTCCTCCACAGTCACACATAATGGATGCTTATGCTTAGCATCTTGGATCTTTTGCTACTTTTTTTTTTTTTTTTCACTCTGAATTTGACTGTTGAATTTGGAGTTTTGAAAATATTGTTTCTAAATATTTAAAATGCGATTTTATTTATTTTATTTTTTACAAACACATTGAAAATATATATAGTTAAGAATTCATTAGCTTTAATAAATGAAATTAATTAAAATAAATAAATAAAACAAAATAAAATAAATACATTTAAAAAATAAAATAAAATAAATACATTTTTAAAAGTTCAAAGTGAGAAATCAGCAGCATTTAATATTCAAAATATGATCAAAATAATCATCTTACATATCTCTGCAGCTGATGTCAAAACCGTGACCTTCAGGGTGCAGTGAGGTGTTGGTGAAAACGTTCAAAATCGTTCCTCTCACATCAGGGAGGAGCAGCTGAGGGGCTCAAACATCTGTCTCAGAGGCCTGGACTCCAGCCTGAGGTGTGAGAAGACCTCCAGCAGACCAAGGACACGTGACCAGGGACCTCATCTCCTGTCTTAGAAAACACCCAGGATCCTTAGACGATACCTCGGGCCCCCTCACCCCAGCCTCAGGCCCTGGAGAAAAGGAAGGAGCAGGGCAAACTGGAGGGCCCAGGGCAACGAGGCTGTAGAATCAGATCCGTGTCCCTGCGTTGTTTGTAGCCAGTGGTCCGCGCGTTGCTGAAAAGCGCACTTTCTTGTGTAAGTGTACGGGGCCAGTGTGCAGTGGTGGTGCGGAGCCAGGAGTGCGTGTTTGCGGACGCGTGTGTTTAAGAAGCTAAAGCGGTGCATCTCCGTGTGTAATGCGACGCAGCCTGCTCGGAGCTCACACTTTGGAGCTCGCACTCGGAGCTCACACTCTTGGACAAAGAGGATTACCTGCATGGCCCTCACACACACACACACACCTCTCCTTTGCCTGCGTCTCTACTGAGCAGCTAATCCTTAACAACCCCCCCCCCAGCTCACGGGGTATTGTGCGGGGGCTTGTTGTGGCCGCGCTCACTCAGACCTTAATGTGCGGGTCCGGGGGGAGCGCAGAGCCAGTGGAGAGGAAAGAGGAGCCCAGCTGGACAGAAGAAGGGCATCTACAGCTCCTCCTCTTCCTCGCCCTGGTCCTGTCCTGCGCCCCAATACAACAGACTCCTCCACCATGCACAGGGTGCGGAGGCCCGCGGTCACAGGCAGATGTTCCGACCGCACACATCTCTGCACAGCGCTCTGCACACGGCCGTCGGAGCGAGCGGGGTGCAGCAGGTTGGGCTTCGGGTCGTGATTAGCGGTGAGCAGTGGACGCTAACACCGCGCTGTCGCCTTGAAGCAGACTGTGTGCGTGCTGCTGCCTAATTACACAGCAGGTCGCAGCCTGACAAGATTTCTTGCAAGAACACCTACACAAGTGGCGGCGTAATGACTGCACTTAGAGATGCCTAGGGCCAAGGCAAGCCGATTGGTAGGGGAAGAGCTAGGGCCGGGGCAGGGCGAGCAGGGGCGTTTAAACACACACACATGCAGAAGAACAAAACACTGTGCCCCAGGAAGTATAAAATAAATCTATGGAGGGTGTTATATGCATAGCTCACTTTATAGAGCGTGTGTTGCGTCCCCTGATCCCAAGGTTGCCGGTTCGAATCCCACTCTCTACAATCAAAACTTTTTTATTTATGACAAGATGTACATCGTAAACGCAAGAAAAACACACATTTCTGGAACATACTTGATACTTGATTACCGGTTTTTTAGAGCAAGTGTTTGTTTTTAAAATTCCAATGTAGTGTTCGAGAATCAGGAAGTGCGCTGTTAGCATTCTTTACGGCGACAGAAGCTTACGTTTGTGTCTGTGTTTGTCCACTGATTCGAAGGTTGCCGGTTCGAATCCAGCTCGCGACGTAAAAAAATTGATTTGAGCGGGCAAGATCAACTGGCCCCAGGTGGCGGTATCGTATTTCGCGCTCCCCGTTCTACAGATGACTGTGCTGTGTTGAGTTGTCTTGGGCAACACCACTTAACCCCACCTCACCCCCAGTGTCCTGCGTGCACTGGAGTATGAATACGTGTGTGAATGGCGGCGAGCGGTTCCCTGATGTTAAAGCGCTTTTTGAGTGTCTTGCATGTGGAAAAAATTTAAAGCTGTTAAAAAACGAGACCATTTTATTAGGTTATAACGCATTTATTGAATTACAGTTGATTACTTGCTGATAAAAAACGCATTAAATATATGAATTTTATTGTGAGTGGGGTCGCTTCGTCACATAGATTTTCCCCCCTATAAAACTTGGCCTGATGGTGTCACATGCTTGTCTCTATGGCAGGCATATAGGGATGGGCCGATATGGAGGTTCTTGAGCTGATATTGTCCTGCTGCTGCGGGCCGATAAGTGCTATTTGCCAGATACTCGCAGCTGTTTAAAAATCCATAGTGAGGCCACAAATAAAATCTATCTTGAACTAACATTTGCATATTAACTTTCTTTTATGTAGAAATTAATCCCAAAATGTATTTTACAGGGATATAACCAATGTGTTGTGTTTGTTTGCGTAGCGTACAGCCATATAATGCTCCTCTTTTTTTTTTTTTTTTAATTTTACTCTATTTTTTTTTAATTAACATTAGTCTATTTTTAAAATTTTATTTATAATTTTTTATTTTTTATTTTTTTTTACTTAAGTCTCGTTCAACAAACGGCCACACAGAGAATGGGACAGTGGCAAAAATATCGACATTGAATAATCGTATTGAGTATCGTATCGGATGACATGACAATGAAGAATCTGAATCGATAATCGGCCGTTACCAATACCGGAACCGATCTATATCGCCCCTCTAGCACTCTTATATGTAGTTTAATGCAGAGCAAAATTCTCTGAAAAAACATCAGGTGGAAAAAGTTACACAGTCGCCCTGATTGCTTGATCATTACCAATTACACTTGTTGGCCGTCGCTGGCGGACACACAAGTTGTAGTGTGTGTGTGTGTGTGTGTGTGTGGTGTGTACATGAACCTTCCCGGCTCCGGCACTCTGTCTCTTCATGGCGACGGGCCCACGTTTTAGAGGCCACTCTGCGCCGTTTGCATTTGATTAGGCTGTTATTAGTGCTCCAGACCCTTCATACGCAATACTTTTAAGCAGAGTGCAAATGTTTGTGCTGGTCCTTTTAATGAGCCAGGCAATAACAGACAGACAGCTTAAGGAAAACGAAAAACACACTTCCACGGTTTGAAGGGAAAAAACATAAAACAAAAAGCCGAATAAAACTTATACCCTGTGAATTTGGACAGTTGGAATTTAGTTATTCTTAAGACTATCCGGCTAAAACAGGACCAAACCAAGGATAAACGACGAACTAAACCAGGAGCAAATCAGAACTTAACAACTAGAGATCAACCAGAAATCCAAACAAGGACTAAACCTGGACTATAACAGGACCACCAGACCAGAACCTAAACCAGGACAAACCCCCAGAACTAAAGCTGAAACTTAACCGGGAACTTAATCAGAACCCAATGCGAGCCAAACCAGGACCTAACTCAGAACCCAGACCAGAACTAAGCCAAGGACTAAACCTGGACCTTATACCAGGACCAAACCAGAACCTAATCAGAAACACAACCAGAACGAAACTGCCAGGACCTTAATCTGGACTCATACCAGGACCCGGAACCAGGGCTAATCTAAACTAATGAAAAAAACCAAACTAGAACTACAACGAGGTTTAACCAGGACTTCTACAAGGACCTTCATCGCGGCACCAAACCAGTCCAGAACTAATAGCTGGACATAAACCAGAGCCAATGAGAGCTAAACACAGGACCAAGCAAGACCTAATCCTCAGACGTCAACCCAGAATAAACAACCCGGGCCTAATATCAAGAACAAACCAAACTAAAGCTGGACTTAAATCAGAACCAAACCAAGACCAAACCAGGACTCTAAATGAGGATTTAACCAGGATTTCATTGAGGACCACAAAAGAACAGGAGCAAAACAGGAACCAGAACCAAAACCGGACTAAAACTAGGACTATATCAGACCAAACCAGTCAGAACCTAAAGCTTGACCTTACCAGAAACTGAATCAGGACTAAACCTAAACTAACGAGGACCAAACCAGAACCCTAATCAGAACCAAACCAGAATAATACCAGGACTAAGCCACGGATGTAACCCGGATTTCCACAACCCAAGAAAGAACAGAAGCAAACAAGAACAAGAACTAAACCAGGGACTTATCAAGACCAAACAGTACAGGCCTAAAGCCTGGACTTAACCAGGACTTAACAAGAACCAAACTAGGACCAAAACCAGGACTAAACAAGGATTTAACCAGGATTTTCACGAAAGAAACAGGAACAACAGGAACCAGAACAAAACCCCAGACGACTAACCAGGACATCTAAACCCAGGACAGGCCCTCGTTTCCTTTGGCATTTGGAGCACGAACGGCACTAAACAATTCCCAGTACTGCACGTTCGTGTGGAGTGAGTCAGGATGGAGTCCAAGTGCAGAGATGTTGTGGGTTATGGAGCAGGCTGAGCACATCTCCTCACAGTTAGTTACGCACGCCTAAGGACTGCAGCTCCAAATGTCTTCCACTAGAGCGCTTGGCTGACCCTAATATCCGTTTAGCCTTTTTATCATCGCCCTTTCGCTTTCCGCCAAGTCAACTCTGCTACGTGCCTCCAAATGTCACGGATAGTAGGAGACGAAAGTGTACGCTACCAGTCAAACGTTTGGATGGACTTTTTCATTTTGTTCTTTCTTTATTTCCGGGATTATTGACCTTGTAGATTCACACTGAAGGCATCGAAAGTATGAAGGGCAGGTATAGAATAGATAGAATAGAAGCTCAAAATAGCTCCAAACTTGTTTTAGATTTTAGATTATTTTTTTTGCCCAAGGACACAACACCACGCATTCCCCTGTGAGATCTGGAATCGCACCCGCCAACCTGTAGGCGTGAGCGGATTAGTTTGGTCTACCAATGATAGTATAAGCTGAAGTTAAAATCTATCAACTGGACACAAACGTTGTAGGAGGAGCGAACATTTTTGTCTGGGAGACGAACTGAGGGATTCCACATCTACCAATGATCTTTACGTCAAAAGCCGGGTCGAAGTTGAACCGCCACCTCTGAATCAGTGGACAAACCACCAACTGAGACCACTTTTTGTGAAAACCAGTTTATGGAGACTTCATCGAGAAGCTCATCGAGGGAAGTTCAAAGGTTTGCAAACACGGTCGAACCAGCAAAGGTCGATACTTTGAGGGGGATTTGAATTTTGAATATTTAGTCGAGTTCATTTCACTTTTTTCTTTGCTACGTAATGTCGTACATCTTGCTTATAACCACGATGGTTGAGTTGCAATTTTTCTCCATCTCAGCAAAGAAGGTTCCATGTTTGGACTTCACGGTCGCTCAGGCCTTTTTGGAGTTTGCATGTTCTCCCTGTGTCTGGTTGGATCTTTGGTTTTCCCCATCAAACCAAAACACGCACAATTGATACTCTAACTTTATGTGTGAGAAACCTCGTTTTTTAACGGCACAAATCGGGCTCACAGGTGTAGTTCCAACCCAAGTCAGCTCAAAATCACGACTTTTGAGCTTTATGGGCTCTCAAAACCTGCGTGGAATACTTTTACTTTTGACTTTAAGTACATTTTTTTCTTTGATTTTCAAGTAGATTTTTTCATGTGTACTACTTTGATTTTTACTTGAGTTTTTGCCCTGGTATCTGTACTTTTACTTAACTAACAAAACTGAGAACTTCTTCCACAAATGATTATGTCAATTAAGACACAGGAGAAGAATCCTCCCCTGCCGTTTCCATATGACGGCTTGGTTCAAACCATTGGATTCCTGAAAAAAACATTATTGGGAATTACCTACTACATAGAAGGTTAATCCGCCTGTGTTTAATATCACCAGCGGGCTCACCAGGGTGCTGCCGTTAGATGGTTGTAAAAAGAAGGAGTTCACGTCCAGCTGCTGCAGAAGAAGTGAGGTGTGTGGGGGGGCAGGAGCAGAAGAAATGTCCCCGTCCCTCTGCATGGACTTGAAATCAGCTCATGCCTGTCTGTCCGAGTCCCAAGAGGCGTCTCCTGACCACATTCTGAAGGAGTTTTCTTCTTCCTTTTGTCTTCTGGTTGCTTCAGCTAAGGTAGTCCTGAACAAGACTACCTCGAGATCTGGAGATGGGTCCCGAGGTGTTCCTGTGAGCATCCGGGGGAAACAAACTCTGCAGCTGACAGTACTATACCCAGACTACTTAGTACTTCTTATCTACTTTATAGGCTATCATCTACTACTACTACTATTACCACTAGTCTTCTATTACAAGTATTACAATTAATGACTACTTACTACTCCTTATTTTACTTCTACAACTATACAACACTAGACTATCTACTACCACTGTATAAGAGCCTTCACCTTAATATTGTGGCTAATGTGAGAACCAGAGGCACCATGATGAGAAAGACATCAGTGGATTTTGCGTTTGCATGTTATTTTAAACAAAAACAGCTTGAATGAGGTTTAAGAAAATAAGACGTCATTCATGCATGTTTGAGAAACAACTTAGCGATCTGTCCCAGGCCCTATTTGAACCCTCCTTACAGTTAGCCCCGAGATTCTGTCAGAAAATGTCCAAAAACACGCGATACAAAACTGTGCACAGTGACTTCGCAAACCTGACGTGTATGCGCAGTAGTTTATTAGCGGGACGCAAGCTGACTGTGTTGTGATTGCGCTCTGAAGGGGGGAGTGGCGTTCTTGCTCCCGCTGTGCTGCTGGACACTTTCTTAAGTTAACTTTACTTCATTCCTCACCTTTCCTTTTCCCATATAGCCTTACACACAGCGACAGTGTGCGATGTGCGTGCTAGCGGCGCGTGTTAGCTCTAGTGTGCTCCATGGAAACAGATGGATGCGGCGCTGGCACAGAATCACAGAGAACGTCAACAAAGAGACCGGGATTTGTACACCACCCGCAAACACACACACACACACCACACACACACACACACACACACAAACACACACATCTCTCTCCATTGTGTCGCCTGCTATGTACTCCATCCCGGGCATTCAACGCTGAACCTGGGCATTTAAGGTCAGACGCTGCAGGTGAAAAGGAACAAGGCAAATGTGGAGGTATCAGTATTGTGTAGATCACTGGTATCAATCACACGAAAATAAAGGGCTTTGCAAGTTTTTTTATGCAGTCGCAACAGGACAGAGACAGCTACGTTTTCGTATTTTAAAAAAAGTGCTATGTCAAGGGTATAATAATACAGTATTTTTGTAAATTCTTGATTTTGTTGTATCATTAGTTAGTGTTTCAGCAAAGTGGATATTAGTGGAAAATGTATGTACGGTAATCTTCCGGAATATAAGTTGCACCGGCCAAAAAAAATGCATAAGAATGAAGAAAAAAAACAAAAAAAAGATTTTCACATATAAATCGCATCTGAGTATATGTCACCACCCCTGGCCAAACTATGAAAAAAAGAGTCCGGAAAATACGATACATATTTAACCCTGGAGAACCCAAGAGCCCTTTTCTTCTTTGGAAAATGATGAACATTGCACTAAATTACTGCTATAATGTTCACTGAAGACTGAAAATCCACTTTTTTCAATTTTAAACCTTTATTCCCCTAATTTAGGAACAGGGCCAAAATTGACCCATTGGGCTCGCTAATTTATCAAAAAAAGAATATAAAACGTAACACAATTTTACCAACCGCTGGTTTGTGAGAAGATGATTTTGTTTGGGTAGTTTTTCCAGCTCAACAGGTCGGCCATCTGTCACTACCACTTTGGCTCATTTTAGTTCAATATTTCATCCACTAGGTGTCTCTATGCAGGGCCAGAAGTGGCACTCTGGGCTTTTTGAATTATTTGAATTGAAATTTGACATATGTTTTCTTGTTTGTTCATTTTCTGTAGCACCGAGTAACTGCGGCCAAATTTTGGGGGTTTCCACGGTTTCTGCTATAAAAAAAATACACTGGCTAAATAGATAGAGTTAACTTAATCATCAAGGAAAGTATATATTTGGGTAAAGAGGGAGGTACTATGCAAAAAATCAACCTTTTGGAGTTTTCTACCAATGTTATAACGTAGTTCTGTCATCAAAAACATCCCTGAAGGGGTTTTAGACGGTCATCCATGCATGTTGAGTTATCTAGCGATCTCCCCTGGCCCTATTCGAAACCTCCTTAACGGTTAGCTGTACGATCCTGTACAAGGCTCCGCCCACAAGCCTACGTCACCCGTGCTCCCACATGACAGTTCTCCATATATCCAAAAAACATGATACAAAACAATCCACCACAACTTCACAAACCTGATGCGATGTTGCAGTAGCTTCGGGGGGGGACGCTGACTGTGTTTGTAATGGTGCTCTGAAGGGGGGAGTGACTTAGCATGGAGAGCAAAAAAACGAAAAAAATGAAACCAAAAAGCATCAAATGAGATGAGCATCAAAAACTAAAAAACAAAAAAAACCAACATCTAATGGAACAAGTCTGTTTAAAATATTAGTTCATTTTTATTTATATTTCTGTCTCAAATAATAAAAATTCAACTGTGTTTTGTGAGGAGAGGAGGGGCTTAAAATCAAGAAATCCAGCTGCTAAAATGTTTTTCTTGGGGACAAAACGCACCAACAAGTTCGAAAATGAAATTAATTACTTACCTTTCCCAAAATCCACCTGTTACGCTACTCCCAAAACCTCTAAGACGCCACGGACCCTCCCGACTACCCACAATGCACCTCTGCGTGGGTGTGTTTTGTCATGCTCGCTCGAATTACCGCGGCGCGATCCAAACAGACTTTACACTGAGAGAAAAGCGTGTTGTAACAGCTGCAATTAGCCTTTTGTGCTTAAAATCTGTCTGATTAGCCGTGGTTGAGGCTTTTACCCGCCATACGCGCGCCGCTAATGACCCCGGCAGTTAACGAGCAAGATACAAATCACAGAAGGCGCTAATTGTAAGGCTACAGAATGGAGATAGAAAACCAAATATTGAGAAGATATATTTCTCTGTAATCGCAATGACTTTCTATACGCTGCGTTTAAATAGCATTAGGATAATTGTATACTTCGGTGTGGTTAATGCAGAAGATAATGACTTGGCTGCTTTGTGTGTAAGCTAAAAGGTGCTATAGGTCTGTTATTAAAAACCATATGTAAAATGTGTGTGGACATCTAATATTCAAAGTGTCAGTAGTTTGAGTTTTTTTACCTTAGCAGCAAAAAAACCCTATTTATACTTTGCAGCGTTTGCATGTGAAGCTAACTGAAAGCACTACTCAAGTTACTCAAGTTAGTAATCTGCGCTTTGTTTTAACCATAGACTGTACTGTATATAAAATGGACGTAGCTAACCTGCTAGCCGCCGCGTTGTAAGTAGGGAAGTGAGCATGGGCGCGGTACGGCTCCATTGACTATGGCTTCAATTCATTTTCTATTGAAAATCTGTCATTCGTATGTAACCCGCTCTACATGATCCTGGTGTTTTTATTTCGCTATTGTGTCTGTAACTCAAGATATGAACCATTAATAACACGCAAATCAGGCGCCTTCTTTCCCCCGGGGCTCGCGCCGCTAGCATTAGCAACAGGTTTGATTGACAGCGTTGCTAAGTGCTCCCTCCCTGCTAAACAGTTCGATCTGGGCGGCGCGATGGGACGTTTACCTCAACAGCCTCGCCCTGGATTTACTCTTGGTTGCTATGATTTTCGCCGTCGAGCAACTTCGCTCCAAATTGACCCCTGTAACGGCTAGCCTCGATGAGCTTCGTTTGACTGGAGCCAAATTCTATGGGTGACGCCTTTTTACACAGTTTATGGTTTTTAACACAGCCTGACCAGAAAGAACTGGATCAGACTACAACATTGTGGAGATCATTTTTGCGGTTTAAAAAAAGTCTCTTACGCAATAAAATTACAGTCACAAGATAGCTAGCATTAGCCACCAGTTTCTCAGGTTAGTCGCTAAAGACGCCAGACTACTCCTGTTCAGTTTTTAAGCCCATCTAAACCATCAGCGGACTCATTCTTTTTTGGTCGATTGTGTTCACAGCGAACAACATGGCTTTGTTAGCATAGCATTTACGCGGGATAAGGACTTGGTAAATGAAAAATACGGTACATATTTAAATTCTGCTATAAAAAAAAAATAATAAAAACTACTGGCTAAATATATATAATTTAATTAATATCTGAGTAAAAATAGATTTCTTTAAAGAGGAAGTATTATGCAAAATCAACTGTTTTGGAGTTTTTACCACATTATAAGTTCCGTCATCAAAACAACATCCCTGAAGAGGTTTTAGAGTCATCCATGCATGTTTGAGTCATCTAGCGATCTCTCCCGGGCCCTATTCGAACCCCTCATGGTTAGCAGTGCGATCCTAACCAAAGCTCCGCCCACAAGGGGAGGGGAGACTCAGAGCGCATCAAAAACTAAAATCAAAAAATGTTTAGATCTAAAGGAACGTGGCCGTTTTAAAATCATTGTTCATTTTTGTTGGTTTTAAAATATATAGAATCTGTCTCAAATTAAATAAAACAAGTATTGTCAGATATTTTTCCACCTTCAAGGAACCAATCCCCCATGCACACAGACAGAGGGGGGTGAGGTGGTTAAGTGTCTTGCCCAAGGACACAACAACAGCGTTCATCTGTGAGAGCAGGATTCGAACCCGCCCACCTTCAGATCAGCGGGCAAAACGCTCTACCAGCTGAGCCAACTGTCACAGTCAATTGTTCACTTTCTAATTGTTCATTCTCGTTGCTGCCAGCAGAGGGAGCTCCCAATGTCTGAATACCCTCATTGTTGGAAACAGAAGTGATTAAGTTTATATGAGACCTTTAGTCGGCCATTAATTTCGTTTTTTTATACTTGTCTTAATATGAGGCAATGTTTCTTATATAATTATTACGACGATTTTTTAAAGTTACTAAAACCGTGTCCATCCATGTTGAACCATAATAATAAAAAAAAGTGGGCCACATTCTCCAGAGGACTTCAACAACCTGAGGCAGCTTTCTTACCCAACCTTTCAAATCTTACCCCAAAGATACCCCCACTGTCACCCGTCTCCCACACCCACATAGACGCAGGCAGGTCCCGAGGGTGCAGCCCGGCCTCAGCGGGACGGGGGCTCCGAGGGAGTGGGGCTCCCGAGAAGGGCCTGTCCCTCCTCATATTTCAGCTATTTTTAAAGAAAGCAATGCGATGTTTGATTGCACTGAAAAGACATATTTTAAAGAAAAAAAAACACGCATCCGCCCTTTCGGTTTCCATAGTATCAGGCAGGTGACGCGCTGCCTCTAGAAATTTACGCAATGTTGCTTTAATTAAGATAAAGAGCGGTATTTTTTGAGCTTTCTACCGTTTATTCCTCAGACAGAAACATGCCGTGAAGAGGTTTCCCGCTAGACGTCATCCTTTCCTTTCCATATACTATAACTATTAACGTTTTCATTTAAAGACCTAATTCTGCAAGGACTTTTCATAAACTTTCCATAAAACTTTTCTCATTGACCCTTGAAGTTGTACTGAGACTGATTCGTGCATTTTTGAGCCATTTGTTCCTCCTGGTATCATGACTTTTTTACATCGTCGCGCCAATCGAAACACCCCGCTTTCGCTGACGAACTGCGACCACGTAAGCGGCTTCCTTCTCCAGTTTTATTTTCTTAATCGGGGTGATTACAAGTCGGACTCGGCTTTTGGGCGTCGTGTATTATGTTGGTACAAATGAAAAAACTCGACTCCGAAACCCATCCAAGAAAGTCGTCCAGGTAGGTTCCATAGGGCCAATGAGGCGTACCACTTGTTATGTGGTCTTATAGGAGTGGCCAAAAAACGTCACTGACACTTTTAAATCGTCGATAGCGCCGATAATTCGTAAGGGATACTCACCAAATTGTTAAGCGTAGAGAAACAATGAACTCCCGAGATTTTTGGCCACCATTTTGGGGTTTCACACTGAAACTAGGTGATCCAAAACACATTTACATAACACATTTAAACGCATTTTCGGGCTTATGGGCTCTTATTTGATCCTCTAGATACGTTGTTAAGTCGTTTTCGTTGTATGAGGTTTTATTTCAACCAACACCTTTTCTTTAAGATAGTAACACCGGAAGAAATCAGGACTAGGTCAGGTCATGTGGAAGACTCACATACGCCCCCTGTCTTTGAAGAAACACCTATTATTCCTTTACTGGTGTTTAGTCTTGGGGTTATCTTATGGTATTAAAAGTCGTAACGGAACACCGCTGGGTTTGTGATTTGACCCACGTCGACTTCAAAAGTACCCAATAAACAATGAGGGTTCGTTCCTCGGTGCTGTATTTGCTCATATTAATTGCGGGGAAGGAGAGTTTCTAAACGCTCGAAAAAAAGAAAAGAAAAATTTTTAGAAACAAAAGGACGTATGAAGTTTTTTCAAAACTGTCCCGGTGACTTTGGGGTCCACCAGATTACTGTTTCTGAGTGACAGCTCAAGATAACTTCAGGAAAGCGCATCAGTCTTGCGCTGTAAATGCGGCTTTTTTAGTATCGATACTTGCTCAAATGAGGATCTACCTTTCGATACGGGTTTTTTAG
>JAIEZT010000928.1:0-27604 GCA_019594935.1 Periophthalmus modestus | reverse complement strand
GGACTTCTTAGCACTAGCATGCCAAGTCATAACACTTCGGTATTACATGCCGGCATCTATGTGGTTAGCCACATGCCTGGTGCATTACTGAGGTAACTGAGTGACTTTAAATCAGGCCTTTACCTGGCGGCAGCCCAGGGGCCTAGGGAGACTCCAAGGCTGGAGCATCTTTACGGTTATGATGGCAAGCTCATTGAGTACTAGTGCATTCCTGTCAATAATGTCCTTGCGTTTACTTATTTGACAAAAAAAAAAAGGTATATGTAGATAGATAGAATGTGTGTGTTATTCTAGAGTAACAGTCGTATGGTATATATAGATAGACAAGAGAGATATAGGTTAGGTATATCTATATATATATCACACAAACACCTATACAGTCAGTGTTTATAGATATATCTTGCAATGTCTTGAACATTTTTTTCCTAACAAACCACATATATATGCTGTCAGAGAAGGATTCAATTATTCCAATTAATGGGAGGATAATGGATGCTGAAAAGCTTCCTGTTGGCCGCATAGTAACAAACGTATAAGTAGCTGACTCGAATGGGAATCTCCATTTGGGAGCTTCCACAGATCCTGCAGGACGTGCACCACATCGTCATAACGGCTAAACACCATAACATATTCAGTCTCCACCATGTTATCTTTTATTGTTGTGAAAATGCTAAATGTGCTGAAACACTTGTTTTATAAGTTTCAATTTGTTGGTTTTGAGCGTTGAAGTTAAGTGACACCACTCGCTGGCACAGCGCTAGCACATACCATAGGTGTACGTCCGCTAATTGAAACTTACTGCACATCTGATCGGTTTGTGAAGTTGCTGGACAGTTTTGTATTCTGCTTGATATATTTAGTGGAATGTCATGTGGTGAGCGTTCATGGGTGAGAGGCTTGGGGGCTCTGAAACATTTGGACAAATTCTACAGCTAACGATAAGGAAGGTGTGAATAAGGCCCGGGGAAAGTGGGGCTAAGAAAAAAAATTTTTTTTACTCAACACTCTGGACGACATATAAACTGCATCTAGGCATGATTTGATGATTGGGTGAACAGCTCCCCAAAAGTCAAATTTGCATTATCCCCCCCTCTTTAAGTTCCCATTCCTGCAGCCGCACGACTGGGTAGGCTGCCGGGGATCACCCGTCTGAAAGTGCAGTGTGCTACTGTCCACACCTCAGGCCCCTCGTACAGTTCATGATGAGCACAAATGACATCAGACACGAACACAATTTCCTCCACCCAGTTTATTTTGGCCAGCATGGCAACATTCTTAGATCTCCATGCACGTTTATGAGCACTGGACAATCCAAGTTCTAATATGTTCCATTCTAACCACCAAGGAATGTAAGCCTAAACATCTAAGTCGCCTCAGTCTATGTCTCATATGCTTTTATTCTGGACAACTGTATTCCCTGTGTATTGTAATGTTTCATAATCTAATGTAACTACAGTAATGCATGTCTGTGTTCTTTGTTTTTTTAGAATCAGAAAAGTTTAGGGCAATGGTTGAACAAATTCGACACGGTACGGATGTGCTTATGATATGCTGTAAACGAGTAAAAATGATTCATTTGAATCCCTTAAATCTTAATTATTTTTATAATATACACGGACCAGTCAAAAGGTGGACCACATTTTTCTCATTCAATGTTCCTTTTTTTTGTTGTTTTTTTTCTGTAAGGTATACTAACTTTCTACATTGTATCTACACACAGAAAACACAAATATGGGATGGCAGCAAGATACTGTATATGGAAAATAGTGTTTGGGCAGGGTCTGGCCCCGCCTATAAACAGAGTAAGGAGCTGCTTAGGCCCAGATGCCACCAGAGGGCCCCAATAGCCCAATACATTTATGATGAAAATAAATGATGGAAAGTTGTTGTTTTTTTCCCTGTGAAACTAAAGGGCGAGATCAGGTGTTTTATACGAGTCTGTAAATATGCCTCTAAATATTAGTTGTGTTTTTATTGTCAGTAGCTAATATAGTTTCTGGCCTACATTAGTTTTTAATCGGGCAGTGGTGTGGACAGCTAACATGTTTACACAGGTGCACAGGTCCTCTCCCAGGTGCACTGGAGCGCTGAGGCAGCAGATGGGACATTAAAATGGATGTGTTACAGACTAAAAGTTTGTTAAGTTCAGTTTATAAACGTACAGGACAAAAGCATGAAAGAGTCCCGAGGAAGATCTTTTTGGGAGCAGGACTTTTCAGAGACTCCTCAAAAGATATGAATTACCGACTTTTACACGGACTTGCACCTGCAGGGATTAAAAACAATGAAGACTGCTGTACGTGTATAATTCTGCAGAAGCGGGACGTGTATACTCGGCAGGAACAGAGGACACACCTCAGAGGGACAGACGGGACACACACTCAGCGGGACAGAGGACACACCTCAGAGGGGATACAGAGGAACGCAGGTGAGTCTGTTTATTGACTTAAGCTGATTCTTGTTTGTGGCTTCGTCTTTTGTCTCTAAAACATCCGATGATGTGAGTGTGGTTCAAGTGTCACTGCTCCTGTGTCACATTAACAATGTTGATTATGAACAGAACCCTCTGTAACATCTGCTGAACAAAATAATCACTCTGTGACGACTTCCTGAATGTTGTGAATGCGCATATAACTGCTAACAACGCTAAATGCTAACGAGCTAACTGTTGACCAAAGCTGACTTCTACCACTAACTGCTAACGCACCACTGTTAGTCATAAGAGTGAGTTTTGTCTTACTTTTACCCAACGCCACACTTTGAACATTGTGGACATTGCTATATGCCTTTTAAAAGGTTTGAACCCGCTCTATTGACGCAATAAATTGTTGTCAATACTAAGTTAGGCAAGCACACTAATTCGCCAACACCACTTAGCAATGTTAGCATGCTGCTATTGTAAATACCAAGCAGCTGCGTCGATTCCTCGTGACTATTTTAAAAACCTTTGGAGTCCTAAATATTTGTATATTTTATGGGACAGTCACATATGATACAGGTTGCGCTCAATGTGGCTGTTTCTCTTGTGCAACTCGTAACTTGGATCACTACTTTTGTACTTTTTGAAGTAAGTGTACCCTTGCTTAAGTACATCTTTTGGCTACTCCAACCCTGCATTGTATGACATAAAGAACTGATAAATGTAAGCCCCTTTAGTCAATGGAACCATTAAAATGCACAGAAACCAAGAAATGTTTTTTTTTTTTTTTTTTTTTTTTTTTAAATCCAGATTTTGAAAATTTCTTTGGCAGACCCTCATTCCTTACATTGTATACTATCATACTTCTTGGAATTTAGAATACCGCATATATTTTTGCAGTGTTTTTAGAGGTTGTGAGGATGTCTTAATGTTGTCAAATATGAATTTGTGGCACTGAAGTGAGAGAGCGGAGGGCCCCTGAGGGCAAATTCAGCTTGGGCCCCGTAAAGCCTACGGCCCGCCCTGGTGTTTGGCTCCTCTGATAGACTGCAGAACCCAGCAGACTAACCTGTGCACTGCCTGGATTGATTACAGGAAAGCTATGACTCATTGTCACACACATGGATCACTGAATGCATGGAGCTGTCGGCAAAGCATCAACAGGACTCTAAGAGCCTTCAATTTGCAAACTCGATGAGGTTGTGGAAAACCACCAACCTCCAATGGTTAGTTATAATTAATTACATTTTATTTTTATCTTAAAGTCCTCCCATTAAAACAACTATTGTACAAAAGGTCCCCAAACTTACAAAAAACTATATAAAAACAGGGTCCTAACCAAGTGCTAACCCAACACAAAAACTGTATTAAACAATATCTTTATAATGTGGAAAGAAGAGTTGGAATCCTTTCACAAAAATGTTCAAAAACAGCCCCCCACCCTGTTCAACAAACAGGGGAACAATAGCTGTAGGAACACTGGGATTAAAAGGGGATTCCCACCTCACAGCTGGTAAAATACTCTCAGGTTGGACTGCAGGGCCCAGTGGGGCTTTATGTTTTTTTTCCCCTCCATCAGCTTAAAGCAATTACCATCCTGATCCAGCATAGACAATACAACTCAATGTACCTGCTTCTTTATTCACAGGTCATTTGATAAATGAAAACATATTCCTTGGTTCAGAATGTGTCATTGTGAGATCAGAAGAAATCCACTTGCACAAGTTTGACTGGAAATTCACTGTGGTCATTAAAGAATGCATTTTGATCATTCTGTTTGCCCAAATGCCAGCTGCTCCTGTCTCATGTGCCTGACACCAGCAGAGAGAGTGGTGTTTATGGAGGCTCTAACCTTTGTCCTGGCACTGTTCATCATTTTTCACACAGACTTTTAGGAGCTTGTGACGGCATGGTCTACTGCTTTCCAGCGCTTTCACATTTAGAGAATGGTAACCCTCAAATTGCACTCAGTAATAGTAGATCAATAACATGACGTGTTCAAATAAAAACCAGACGGGCAGCTGAGCTCTACCCTTGAATCTAAGGGTCTTTTCACATGACGGTTTGTTCACTTGAGTCATTTAAAAAGACTCTATTTTATGATTCATATTAATAACTCAATCTCATATCAAACGTATTTTGATAAATATGGGAGGAAAGGGAATCATATTCAATTGAGATGGTGTCTTCACCATTTGTAATAAATACAACTTTTATTTCAATGAAAAACTGTAAATACACTCTTACACTACCAGTCAAAAGTTTAGGACACACACGTTCATTTACCCTTCTTCTTTACTTCCATGACTCTTTACACTGTAGATTCTCACTGAAAGGCATCAAAAATATCAATGCACACTAAAAAAGGACTCAAAATGACTAAAAACCTTGTTTTACATTTTTTTTTAAATAGCCACCCTTTGCTTTGATCAACTGCTTTGACCTCTTGTCATTTCTTGACACTGACTGTGGCCCACACCTGTTGTGAAAACCATTTCAGGAGACTCATCAGGGAGACCACTGCGAGATTGTCAAGGTGTTTGCAGTGAAATTAACAAAGCAAAGTTACTTCATTTTTTTTTTTCGTCTTTGCTACATAATTCCATATATCTTGCTTCATATAGTTGATGTCTTCTGTGGTTATAGAAAATGTAGACAGTAGTAACAAAGAAATCATCAATATACACGGGGTGTGTCCAAACTTTTGACTGGTACTGTAGATGGATAGATGCATACATACGTACGTGCGTGCGTACATGCATACATGCGTACATACATGCATACGTGCATACATACATGCGTTACATACATGCGTGCGTACATGCATGCATACCATATACATGCAAAAAATATGTCTTGCTTTATTATAAATGAAATAAATATCTTGTGTTTCCTTGCTGGGAGAGAGAAAAATGTGTGTGCTCTCTTCAAAAAATTACATCTGTTATTCACTACCAAAGATGAATTTTGCAAAACCAGGATGTACTCAAGCTAAATGAATGCCACTTGAGGTATTTTTACTCTAATTCTCCTCTGCTCTGGAGCCACGTCACACCCTGATTAGCATTTGGCTTCTTAGAACATCTGTGACATAGTGGTCACTGCCAAAATAAGCTTTTATAAAGTATCAATCAAACAATATCACTTCATTTGGACCAAAAGAGGCAATTTAAGCGCATTGACCAGTAAAATACACATGATAGAAAAGCTTAAACAAAATCTCAGTGCAACTCAACAGGTCATTAGTCCAGTGTTCGAGGGGAGCAACAGTCCTCAGGACAAAATAGTCGATGCTCTCTGTGCCCTTCTGTGTTCTACAGCATCACAGCAGCCACCAAGGAAAGCAGCAGAATTCGGAGAAACTACAGTAGAGCTCCCTCATGAACCTCACACTCACTCTGCCCTGTTGTTTCGGTCGGTGATGAGACACGTCATTCTCTCAGAGTGTTTCCTCTGGAATGTCGTCTTCCATATTTGGTGTAGAAAGCCATTGCATTGTTGTAAAAAGTCTGTAGCATTTCAGAGGTAGCTGGCCAGCATAGCTATCTCCATGCAGAGTCACCATGGATACAGGAAAAGTAAACTGCTCAAATCTCTCAATCTAATAATACTTAACTTTTGTCCTTTGAACTGTGCATGCTGCATTTCTTAGCTGTTCAAAATCCCCCAAATATAAAGTTAAAAATGTAAGATAAACTGCTTTTAAAGTTTTAAAAACTGCTCAGTGCCAGTCAGTCAGCCACAAGAGCAGCCAACCATGACCACGGCAACCACAGATGCCAAACAGTGTAAAATATAGGGTTACTATATGTATTGTAAATATTGTGATAATGATAATACAGTTCTGCCAGAGTAAAGAACCACTTGCGTAATATTTACATAAATGAACAACACTGTACACTGTAAATGTAACTTGCTGTTTCAACATTCTCCAGGGACACAGATAAGTTTTATGCATACTATGAAAGAGTATAGCCAAAGGAACAACATTCACATAGAAACAAGCAGGAGAACGCATGCTTCCAGGCCCAGTAAGTTGTGGAGATGCAATCATGCGTCAGTTTTGTTTTTTTCAGTGCGAATAAAACAAAAAAAAACAAAAAATGCACAGAAAAATAGTGGGGTTAAGTTAATTGGCGCATTTAGTTATTCTTAATTGATACCATGAGATCAAATGCAATTTACAAGGTTTTGTTGTAGTATTTTAGCTTTTTCCCTGAATTTTTTTTTAGCCTGATCTTTTTATTCAAACATGTATCTGTGGTCAAAATTGGACCATTTCTCATCAGTTCACGCAGTCTCAGGCTCTTTCTCAGAACACTTGACACAGCTTTTCATTCATAAACATACATGATTATTTAAGTTCAGTCAGACCACAACTAAAGCTGTCCAGCACTGGAGTCGCAGCTGGACTGTGTGCAGTCTGAATGAGGCATTATGCAGATGTTTGCCTGTTTGCTCAATGTTAATTTTTCCTTGGGACAAATACAATACATTCATTGACACACTTTTTTTTACGTGTAGAAAGCTCATACCAAGATGTCTGTGGCAGTTTATCAGTTCAACAGGGTAGGTCTTGTTTTGTGTCATTGTCTCTGCCCAACAACACTTACACATGTTTTACTGGGATGGAGACACTGTTTCTTATTCAATCATCTTGTGGAGCACACGGCTGTTGGTACAGGGAGCTTAGCCCATGTTTCTGGTCCCTCCGTCCATCTGCCTTTCTGTCTTTGTTTGCTCAGAAAGTTTGCGATTTGGCAGAAATGTGTGTGAGAAACGCTCCAAGCTCAAAGATCATTTTTGTCTGGGTTGAAGCCAGATCTGGGACCACTGCCATCACAAGAGTTTTCTTCATTTCAGACTCACTAATAGAAGCTTTTTAAAACAATTTTTCATTATTAAACTATAAAGGATTATGACAATATATTAGCAAAAACATCAGAGAATCAAGACCAGATACAATCATCTCATTAGCAACAAGTAAACTTATAATGTATTGACGGTGCACTATGTAACTTTTCTGCCTCTGTGTGGCATAAACTGTATATTTGCATTTATTGAATAATGGTGTTTATGAAAAAGCCGAAACGTGTTGATCACAAAAAAACGTGCCCAGATGACCACTATAGAAACCATCTCTACATTGAGCCACTCCAGGACAAATGAGGGATTACAGGAGATAGACATGCATATGAAACACAGAGGTGGGTAGTGACATTTATTCACTTACATCCTTTACTTTTTGAAGAAATTCTACTTTACAGTGTATTTTTTCTGACACCTTGATTTTACTTCCACTTAAGTAACAGTGCTCTGGGTAAAAGTATCCGTTACTTTGGTGAGTGTGAAGACATGAACTTTTAGCCAAACTTAATCCAAAGCTTTTGTTCTACTGCTGAGAATCTTGAAGTGGGACCAATAGTCACAAAATATTTGCAATTACGGGGCCCATAGCATATACAAAACTGTCTGTTGGACTACATGGGCCGAGCTCAAGACATTTATTGCCTTTTTTTTGACTATGTGAATGGGGCATACAGCAGCGGTGGAATCATGTAGCGTATAGAGCTTGTGGCCTGAGGCGTGCCTAGCATTTTTCTGAAGCATTATGCCACCAATCAGATATATGAGACATTACATGGCACTGGCTGTGAGAGACAGGCTAGGTTCAGTACAAATAGGAGTACTGTTATTATGAACATGTGGCATGGGCTTGTGGCAAACTGCATTTGATGCCCTAACAACAAGTTACAAAAGTAAGGACCATACAGCTGTGGAAAAATAGAACCTTTTATTCAAACATATTAGAGCTGATGTCATGTGACTTTTGGTGAGCAAACCGTGCCCTTTCTCCAGTTTATGGCTAACAAGCAAGACAAAAGTGTGGAAGCTCAAAAATATTTCCTCAGTCACCTTACCTTGATAAAGCATAACAATGTGTAACTTTAGAATCAGAATCTTTATTAATGGCCACACAAATAAATTGGTGGAATTTGCTTTCGGTACAGCATTTACAAGAGCTCACATCTGTGTCAGACATATATCACATAGAAGACAACAACAGTAACATCAGGACATACATGACAGAAGTGTTCAGTTGGTTTGATTAAGAGTCCTTACGGCAGATGGAATAAAACGGTAATTGAATCTTACAGACTTAGCTGGCAGAGATCTGTAGCACCTCCCTGAGGGCAGGAGGGTGAAGTAGAGATGTAGATGATGGGATTGGTTGGTCTGAGGTGATCCGAAAAGCTCTTTGTGTGATGCGTCGCTGATATAAAGAGTCTATGGATGGAAGGGGGTGACCAATAATTTTAGAGGGTTTATTGACAATACGCTATAGTTTTTGCATGAGTTTGAGTCCAAGTTACCATAACATAGAGTTATTGAGAAGGAATTTACATCCCTTTCTCACTAAAAACCTACTTCAGAAAAGTGCCCCTATCATCCATCCATGAGTGTGCAGAGCTGCACAGCACCAGGCTGCTGAAGCACAGGTACTATGACGTATGTGCTCTGGCCTCTATGGGCTTTGCTAAATCTCTTATAGTTATAAAGGCTCTGCCCTCCATCTGAAATAATAAGCCCAGGTACAGGCTCTGGTGTAGTCTGTTTTAGAATTGATAATGAGCTAGACGCCACAGAGATGTGATCCCAGGCGCTCATGGAACAATACTCTGCACTGGAAGAGCTGATTAAATATTGGATTGCCAATAAGCTTTTCAAATAAAATAGATCAAATTGGTAGATAAATGACATTTCCCTTGTCTATAAAGGATGCAATGACCTTTCCTGTGTTACCCAGAAACTGCCAATATTACAATCATATTTGAGTCGGAGCTGCTCTAATTAACGCTCATCCTTGATCCGACTCAGTCTTCCTCCAGAACTGTCTTTAGGACACATGGGTTTTCATTGTAATACTTGTATCCATGATTTATATGAAGAAGTGGACATTTCACCCCCTCTGTGACTTTGCTTATTGATATGGCTATAAAGTTATTATTTATTTGTTATTTTATGCAGAAATGAAGTGGATTAACAGAGTTGAAGAAAAATTTAATTACTGTATTTCCTTCAGAAAGAGTACAGTAAAAGGCTGCCAAGAGTAGCAAATTTATAAATCCTGTGTTCTTTAAAGTTCTTTTGTTTTGTGGAGAATAAAATCTGTATGTACACTCAATTAATCAGGATCTACCTCCTATAGGGGCAGGGCAAAAATGAGGTCCCCCGATGTAAATTATTTCTTATTAAATCTACAGTCTGATCTATCTTGGGAAATGAATGTAGCCCCTGTCCCCAAAAAGTGTGTGTATGTGTGTCAGAAAACTAATAAATAATACAATTTAATATACTGGTATAATAAAGATAATTCATCATTTTTGCAATTCTGTAGATGGGTAAAACCATCATAGTCAAATTCCCCCCATCTGCCCGTGATGGCTTTCCAACGACACAAAGAAAAATGGATCAAAACAATCTCAAAGCCTCAGGTATTTTATTATAGTGTGAGAGTATACAAGTACAAGAGGAAAAGATGAATTGACTGGGCTAGCCAAATACAATATTGCTTTACTAAAAATCATACTCACAAGGAAAACGAACCAAACATAGTCACATATGGACAATTCATGGCTGGAAATCCCTATGAAAATACAGAAAGTAACCAAAAATGGGTTGGACGTGTTGGTAGTGAATATCTCTTTGAGTCTGAATGGTTGGAGTATCTAAAATCAAAATGTGGCCTGAAATCTTCAAGCCACATTTTGTATTTATTGTATGTATTGACAATACATGTACAGAAACGAGGTGAAATGTGTTGGCTTTGTTCACCTGGCTTGAGAGTGTGTGGTGATATGTACACTATGCAGGAAATGTATGAGAAAATGGACTGCTCATCAAAAACATACATTTAAGGACAGATCTAGAGATGGGGAAAACACATTGCCTAATTTATTTAAAGTGAATATCTGTTCTAGCCTGGCAGACCCCAGATTGATCTGTGTGTCAGTCTGAATTGAGTTTTACAAATGATCAATCTGAGATGGAAAGTGATCGGAAAATGTGCAACGTCATGACGATTATCTGAAGCTAAAGAGTCACAACAGATGAAAAATTTAACTTTTGTGACATCGATAGAGAGAAAACCACAGACTCTGTCCACACAAACAAAGTAGTCTGTATTGACTCTAAAATAGGCCGAAGTACGACTGCAGCACCATGTCTGTTTGGGTCTCACCTGAGCACTTTGCCTTTGGCCTCTGTGCAGACCTCAGTGCTGCTCTGTGATTGGTCACCAACCAACTGTCGGGCCCTATCGCACTGCTCTGTAACTCAAGTCATGTTCCACATATTATGCAAATTTTACTTTTGTGAGTTTTTTTATTATAGCAGTACTCTCCCATCATTGGCTTACTCAGAGTTGTCTTTTGATTTATTCAGGCATGTTTGAGTAATGCAGTGTTATCCTGTATTTTACACTTGAGTCTAATCTATTCCCCTATTCCCGGCACTTCTCTGTACTTGCTTGCAATTAAAAAAAAAGTCAGAGTCTGGTTCATACAAAAATATTTAAAATGTTTTGCAGTTTTTAACATAAAGTGAGTGCTAGACAAAGAACAAATACAAAAAAGCCCTAACTATCCAAGTATTAAAAGGAACATAATAATTAAAAAGTCCAGACCTATTTGTTTTGTTGTATGAGTTCTTGACCAGCATCCCACACTCACAACATCTGTCCACTGGAGCTGACATTCATAACTCATATACTATACTATAGGATACTACGGTGAGGATCTAGTTCCTTATTGGTCACAGAGAACATGACTACAGTGGAATTTTTCACACATTTCTCAAGACTTTGTTGTAATGGTCCTGGAAAGTGGTTATTTTCTTTAATATAGGTTGTCCGTATTCCAAAGAGATGAATTTGGTCTTTGGTTTTCTAATTACTTTTGTTTGATCTAACAGACCAGTTTGCTTACCTTGTTTTACCTTGACATGTTTTGACTAAGTTTGTTTCACGCGGGACGTTGGATATTTGTAGTCCTAGTATGAGGGTATCATGCACACCTTTTGGTTGTATAATGCTCTTCTATTTCCATTTTCAGTCATGGGTCTGTTCAAAAAGACAAATCTGATGCACTGAGGACAATCAGGGATTGACACAGTCACAGAGACTGGGGCAGCACTGAAAAAAATATCAATGTCAAATATCAGCGTAGAATACTGGTGATGGTCGCTTTTTTTTTCCCCTCAGTAATTAGATCAGTATTGGCTGATACTGACAATGGGACCGAAATATCGCTCATCCCTATTGATTTACGTTGTCCCTTTTAATCAATATTGCATACTTTGAGAATGTATAAAATATTCCTACAGTAAATATATATATACTGGTAGTAGAGAGCATTACAGAGAATGTAACTGCAGGGGAATTTCTTGCATACCTCTTGAACGTTTTTCAATCTTTGAAGTGAGTTTTGTTTAAAATCAAGCAATGTTGTGTACTTTGAATATGAATTATTAAATGCTTCTTTAGTAACAATGATAGATATTGTGCATGGTGGCTTATTTACTCAGATATTTGATTTGTGACTGCAGCCCAAGTGACATTGAGGGGTTTATTTGGTGCGTTGCTGTGACATTGTGACAGGGCTTGGTTTACAGCTGATAGAAGATAAACAGAGTTACACGACTCGCGCTGTCGCTTGTGAGTGTCCCAAAAACTCAAAAGTGAATGAAATGAGGCCTCAGATATGTCCTGGATGAATAGATATTCCTGTGGGCCACTACAGTGAACATTATGCAGTAGGAAGCAGCAGTCTGTGCCCCCTGCTCTGAGAGGAGGGAGGCGGAGTGATACAGGTAAAACAAACCGCACACTCATTAACATATCTTAAAATTACAGTGATATTTACACTGTGGCACACTGAAACTCTTATATGATGATAATGCCGCTAAGACTGGAAGAAAGAAGGAGCCTTGTCCCTGATTACTGTAAGTAACATGCAAAATGTACAACAGATTTTTCTGGTGCTGCCCATATTACAGGACTGAATGGAAACAAAAACTAGGGCCCTAGAGATTACATGGCTTTGGGCATTTTAACCCCAGTGTTTGGTTTGTCCTGCAGACAGTTCTGGTGACCAAATTTGGCCAACTTATGCTCCAGGGCGAAAAAGGACATCTTTCTAATTAACACTAACATTTGAACACAGAAACTGATGTGTCTCCTGTAGTGATGGGGTGTAGTCAGACCACATACAAAGCACCTAAGTTTAAATTAATGTAATGGTGTGATAACCTCTGCTAATTTCTGCCGTTATTAAACCAGCACTGAATGAAGATGACAAACAGATGATTATGACTTCCATTCTGCATGTTCTTCCCAATGCCACACAGAGTGCGCCTTTCCAAACGCCTCTGAATTTCATTTTCCTAAAAAATGATAAAAGCATTGTTTGCACACATGAGCACTCAGCGTACATTACAGAAATCATCCGACAATCAGATTGTGTCATTTAACAGACGCCTCATAAAAGGGAGTCTTGCACTTATCAGTGATATTACCTTAATTATTTTGATAGTCACAATTATCATTATGCTTATTGCTACAGTCTCAGTTTTATGGGTGAGACTTTAAGTGCACTGCCATCAGCATCCTCAAAGGATTCTTTCGTTGCAATTGCTTTGTTAAAAAACTTTGTTTATATCTCTGAGTGAGGAGACAAACAGTTAACTTTTAAGTGCTTTACACTACAACTCCCAGAGCAGTCATTTTGAGTGCTTTTAAATTGTAAATACTCTGCTGCAGTAGACTTTTCTACTTGACTTTTGCTGTATTTGTATTATCCTGTATTATGATTTCGATGAAATTAATTCAAGATAGATTTGAGAAATTTAACTTTTAACTCCCACAGCGTTTTTTTTTTTTTTTTTTTTACTGCCCTATTATTTTTCAATGCATTTTTTTAAAATGGACGCGCATTAACCACTTAATCTCTGGCAGTTACTCCCTCTGAACTCCGCTTGCCAGAATGGCAGCAGTCAGCATGGGATCTAGGTCTTCAGACACTCGTATTTTAACAAATATCTGCATTGTCCAAAATTTGATTATAGCGTGTTTGCCAGTAATACATCCTCTTTAGGTAATGGGGCCTGAGTCCAGCAAGTGGCACACCCACCTCTGCTTTTTGTAACAACCCATAATCTCGGCTCATGTACCTGTTACTCGAAATGTGATCTTGATCAGAAGTGTTTACATGTGTCATGTCATTTGAGACTTTGTGAATTGACGTGATGCTCTTATAGTCATTTAATGAGCTATGGTTAACCCTCAAAATGTCACAATATAAAACATTTATTGTCCAAGAATCAGGAAGTGCTTGTTTATCATGCTACGTGTTGTTAGCATTACTGTGGAAAAGTGCTTAGCATTGATCACCGCGGTAAATAATGAAGATGCTCTGAATGATTAAGGTAAGTGAAGAATAATTTAGGACCACTGCAGACCATTTAAAAAGAACTAGCTCTACTGCAGATTTAAAGGTGTAGTGGTGTAGGGGCTGGGCAGGGTGAGAGTTGTCGCATTACAGTTGATAAACACGGTGATTTGCTGATCATTTGACAGTGTGCTTTTTTCCAGTTGATGCGGAGGGCCCCTCATCAGCTCATTTTGACATGGATCGTCAGAAGCACAGGTCTGTGGGGAAATGTCATTTTTAATTAAATCCCTGGTCTTTAAGATAAGCAGTTCGGCTTTGATTCTACTCAGGGCACAAACCCAGCAGCATGACAGCTGTCAACATTATCTGTATGCACAATCAGTGTGTTTATTATTATTTCCCTATTGATTCAGATTATTAGACTATTAGTTAGACTATGCTTATTAGTAAGAAGTAAGTTTTTTTTATTTATTTTTTTTTATTAATTTCATTGTTCAAGAGCATTAGACAGCCTTTAGCTACACGGCTAGGATATTACTATCATGATATATATTTATATTATATCATAAAATCTGCTTTACCTCATAAAGATGATAAGTGACAATCAAACATACGAGATCCCCGCTCAGATGTCGCCAGGCCAAAAAAATGGCCAAAAAGGGTCTGCATCAGGCGCTGAGGAACCAGAGTGCCTTGATGAGAAATGGGTTACTGGAACAAGGCGGAAATGGGCAAGACTGCGGAAAACAAGACTCTGTTGAAAACGCTACTACTCCTGTGAGTCAGATGGGTTACATGAAGAGGGATGTTGAAGAAATAGTTACTTTGAAACCCACAAAATCTAAGCTTAAGGCTAAGAAACTAGCAGCTCAGTGTTCCAACATCCACAAACGGTAACTGCTGTCACAACTTGAGACTTATGAGGTACACATCAATGCTATGGCAAAGGGTAGCCAGGACACCAGATCAGAGGGGAGTTAACATCAACTCCCCAACCAGAGATTGGGTACAAAGCCCCAGTTAAGTATCACGCTGAACAAGTAGCAACTGGACCTGAAAGATAAGATCACGGCTCGTATGAACACAAGGCAACTCTGATCCCAGTTACAGAGGCATCGGTGGTCTGTATCTCCTCCTTTGGCCATCTTCTTATTCCTGCAGGGTATCTGATTACTGGCAGACCGTAGCTGTTTATTGCCCTGGTCTTGTTCTTGCTATTGAGCAGACCACTGTTCCTTCTGGGAGTCCGACTGCACTTCTCAAGCCTGAATGACATTCCAGTGTCTGTGCTGTTTCCTTTTGTCTAATGATGAGTAGAGTAGTGGGCTATCAAATTTGCCCAACTCAATTGCCAGATTTGTTCATGGTGAAAGAAAATCTAACCTATGAGTAAGACATAGACACAGTTCTATTCTACTTAGGTTTGTTGTCACGATGCCGCTAGTTAGGTTGATGAAAAAGAGCATTCGATCCAAGAGGTGCTTGTGCCAGTGTGAACCTAAAAGATGGATTCTGATTAGCAGCAAATGGCCACTCGAAGAACGGTTCGGTTCTTCTAAACAGGTGATCTCAAAACAAGGCGGGGTGTGATGTGGAAAGTGACCAGGAGTGTGCACCACCATCAGTGTATTTAGTCACAAATGAAAGAAAAGAACCACAGCGTAAAGCACCAGGGAAAATCAGGGTTATGTTCGCTTGAAGCCTGGGATGAATGATGTGTGTGGTGCATGTGAACAAGAACTGACCCAACACAACTAAATCAAGTGCACACTGGGGTCACTCCTCTGAGCACAGTACCATGTGAAGTTGATCTTTAAACCAGTACCTTGGGTTGGAATTTTACCTCACTTCTGCAGAAGCTGGACTTGACAGGACCTGTTGGAACTAGAGCACAGTCCAAATGCTAACACTGGCCCTCATTCATCAAACTGCTATACGGTGAAAACATATGCATAAATCTGGAGCACAACAAAACCAAGCACTCTTGTGATTTTTCATATTGACAAGAGTGCACAGTTTGCTCAAATTATGCAGAAAGTCTGGAGGTGGCATACAAAACGCTGTTTACTTATTTTAGTTTAGCAATCATAAGCTTGTTTTCTAGTTGAATATTGCTGATGCTGCATTTTTTTTTTTTTTTAACTCCAAGTTATCAATATGATGTAATGGCTACATAACACTACAGACTGCATACATCTGGATACAGTTCGCTGTACATAAGCCTAGAGCAGAAGCACATAAGTTGCGTAGCAGCAGCAGCAGCAAACAACTGTAAAGAAACTGTGTAGAATTCCTCACCATAGCATGCTGGGTTTCCGCTCTGCACAGGCCTTCCGCTCCTGCAAGGCCATCCTCTTTGGTGGCAGATTGCAGGGAATATGAGACTGCAGTTTAACAGACTCCAGTCCAGAGGGGGTTAGGAGATAAACCGCTCTGTCCTCTGTGTGCTGATCCCAGGCAGAGGAGTGAGACCATTGCTTGGTGGACCTAGGAAGCTGCTGCACTCCGTGGGGCATGCACCTGGTTCTGAAGTCCTGAACGTAGCACAGATCCAGTCCAGTCAGATCTTGTTCTGGTGGTGTTGTCTTCTGTGAGCTGGTTGGTTGGTGGATACAAGAGCAGGTAGTCCTGACTAATCTAAATCTCTCATGTACACAAATGCCAGTCGGAAAAAATACAATTTCAATTGTTCAAAGGAATTATATGAGAAATATAAACAGGTGTTCACTATTATTTTTAAAGTGGTGCATTAGTTTGCCACAGCTGAATATATTATATACAGTTTATATACAAATATTGGTGGCAGGTAATACCAGCATTTGGCTCAAGTTTGGAGGTCTCTTATAGATGCAAGCAAGCGGTGGCCCATGTGAAGTTATTCAAAGCTAGATCGATTGTGATATATGCCAGTGTTTTCAATGATTTTTACCATTTCCTGCGTGTTGGCTAAGTGCTGAAATATACCACTGCATTTTTGAATCAGTTTTGTTGACTCTGATACACTGGAGGCATTCAACTTACACCATTGAAATCACTCAGAACACTTTCAATCAACTCTTATTTGTATTGTCTGTTTAAATCTTTTCTCCAGATTTCAGCTTGGACTTGGAAGTCTGAGTCAGATCTCCAGATGCATTGTTTGTGACTGAATTGGGAAATTGGTAAGCTTTTTTTGTTGGATGGAAGAAAGTCCCATGGAGAATAGAATTACTATCTGTGCTCTTTTAAGCCTTAAGAGGCAACTGCTTTTGTGATTTTGGGCTTTACAAAAATACAATTTTCAATAATAAATAGCTCAATAAAACCACTTAAAATTCCATCGTTTAAATCTGTCACCAAAAAAACACAAGAGCCACTGCCAAAAGGACAAACAGCCTTTTGCTTGGTCATATCATAATCGACTCCAAGAAATTGCTATATAATTATTTTGCCATAGTGCGGGGCAAATTTGATCCCCTCGAGGGCCAAATTTGGCCTATGGGCCCCCACCTTGTGCAACCTCTGCTATAGATTATGGAAAGTATAGATAAGAGCGAGTGAGTGAGACATGAGCAGTTGGCTGAGATTGGGCCAGACTGTATGGCGCTGTGTGTCATGTAATAGGTCCCAGCCAGGTTCTCGTCCAGCCCATCAGTCAGCTTTAAGAGCCTGGAGCCACTGGGACTCACTGCTGCTGCAGAGGAGGAGGAGAAAATGACACTTGTTGACATGTTAAATTCAGGCAGATGAAAGGCTGTTCAGGCTTTCCCAGTGTTTTATGTCTGCGTGTCTCTGGTCCTCTGTTCCATTTAACAGTCCTAAGATGGCTCCAATTTTTATCACTGTCCTTGGGGCCCTGTTTGGAATGGAGATGGTTCTTCCAATATTTCACTTCTTCCCAGATGCACTATATGAAAAACAAACCTTGTAATATCACAAATATTTCAATTTGCTTAAGGCTTTTCACTCTCAGTACGCTTCTTCAGTTGGCTTGAGATACACAATCTAATCCTCTGCCATGAGCTGAGTATGTACAACAGTCCAAACATGCACTCACCAGCAGAGCATGTTTTACAAAGAAAGGTGAGATATGGGCTGTCACCAAGTCACACACAGAAACTACCCTATTCTGCCCCAATCAGCAGAGCTTTTTTCATTTCCTGTAAGAAAATTTTGTGATTGACTAAAGTCAGAGATGGGCAAACAGACATGATTGTGGAACCTTGTCTTTCTTGGTACAGTGGTCCATATAACTTGCATCTGGCTGTTGATTGAACTTGCTAGATGTGTGTGGAAGTCTGTGCGATGTAAATGTAAGTTTACTGCAAGCTACAATTACATACATTTATGTCTTTTGCATTCTCGCATTGTACTGCAGACAGGTGCAGAATGTCGTACACATGTGAATGTACAATGCAGAGAAGTAGGAGGATGACGAGTAAAAGCAGGAGACGGGTGAAGAGCAGGCCCTACACTGCCAGTCAAAATGTCTTCTCTCTAAAGTTGTTGAAATTATTAGCTAAATTATTATTATTATTATATTATTATTATTATTATTAGTGTGCTAAGCAATGATCAAAATCAATCAAAATGAGCAAAGGTTGGCTATTTTGAAGAATCTAAATTTAAAACATGTTCTGGCTATTTCATACATTTTGTTTACTACAGTCCATGTGTTCATTCAGTTTTGAGGCCTTCAGTGTGTATCTACACTGTAAATAGCTATGAAAATAAAGCCTTACATATAAAGTGTGTCCTTCACATAGTAGTAGGGATGGGAATAACAATGAGTAAGTATATAGTTTTTTTTTGTTTTTTTTATTTTCCTCATTTGCTTTGGTACATTTTTTGAAAATTTCCATAAATTTGGCAAATTTTTGGCCACTTGCAAAAACTATTCACATAACGCACACAACAATTCAGAATGTTTGAAAAAAGTAAAGTTTGAACAAATCCTAAAAACATTCTTGTAAAAAAGACACTTGGTTCACATCAAAACCATCATCAGATTTCTAGACGTATCTAACCATTATCTAGACACTGACCGGAGAATGCCATCATACTGTTAGATGTAGTGTGAGTCAGTCAGAGATCTCTAGGACCAGTATCGCACTGTTTCTGTCGGTTGAGATTGACCCAAATGCTGTAAATATGTGTGCAATGTTACACAATCAGTTAGGGAAAAAAAAACACAAACACAATTTACAAATTTGCACTTTTTAGCAGTTGGTATCTGAACTGTGTCAGATCTGAACTTCTCTGAAATGGGTTTTCACTACAGAAGTATTCAGGTTGATTTCTAGTGGTTCTGTGGCTCTGTTTTGTCCTTTGTGCCTTTGGTCTATGGACTTTGGTAAGGACTTTGGTAAGAGCGTGCAACATTTAGGAACACAGACTATTCATCTTATTTCAGAAGATGCCATGGGCACTGCCATTGTCATTCTGACTAAACAGACATTAAAAACCCTCCAAGAGAATCAGTGCATTGTTGACTTGTTGGTCACACGAACAACTGATCATATTTTAGCAGCAAAACATTTCCCAAATTCTCCATTGAAATGAATGGTATTCCTGCGTAACAGAAGTGCCCATCTCAAAGACAGTGTGGTTTAGTCGCATTTACAGCAAAAGTGGGTAGGACAGAATAAGGTCAATAGCATATGCAAAGAGATGACAGTGTCATAGCGCCACACTCAGTTCTGATATAATTATTACAGTGGACTCAGGCATTTTGAGTGCTTCATGAGGACACACACATTTCCTGAACCGCTGTCATGTTTACACAATTTGTAAAAGAACATTTGCTCGAGAGCGATGATGCGTTGTCATGAACACGACAGTTACATTCTGGACCATAGTAAATGGTCGCTCAGAGACGAGTGTCTGAAACAGGAGAGGTCTCAGAGTGGCTCCACCCGCACTCTGGAGCGGTTTGTGAGTGCTGCGTGGAATGCGGTCGACCCCAGCCAACCTATGCAGTCTGCTGTGACAGTAAAAGTAAGTGCATGGAATTGGGCAAAAGGTGCTCAAATCATGTATATTTGTATGAATGGCCGCTGCAGGGCTGCTGTCAAAACACGTTTGTCTGACGAGGGCATTTTTGATCAACTTGATATCAGCGACAATCTCCTCCTGCTTCTGTCTGTGCAAGTGATCCTGGGTCTGTCTGTGTGTCATTCTAAAAGCTTTTTCTCTTCTGCCACCATAGAGTCGTCAAGGTGTATTTAGCCATAAGTGAAAGAAAAGACCACTGCGTATAGGGGAAGTGAGCCTATGCGCGCATATTCACTAAGCTCTGTCCCTTGTCATAGAAATAAGTTTGATAATCAGCTGATGGACTCATGGTGCATGTTTGGTGCGAATGATGTGCGGTTAATGTGAACAAGGCCAACTGAAAAAAATAAAGTAAACAGAACTAAATACAGTGCGCACTGAGGTCGCTCCACATAGAGCACTAATGTGTGAAAATGACCTGAGACATTATCTTGGCCAATGAGCCAAGTGAACTCTGGGCACACACCTGGAAAGGCATCTTTGTCTCAGTCCTCTGTGTTCTTTTGGTTGGTGGTAAAAAGGACCATTCCCTTGAAGTGTTTCCTCTGGAACATCGGGTTAGCATAGCTAGTACATTGGTTGCCATGGATACAGGAAAAACAAACCGCTTAAATCCAACAGTCATTTAAGGCTGTCCTTGAACTGCACATGCTGCACTTCTTAGTTGGTCAAAATCCCAAAATATTAAGTAAACAAATGTAAGATAAATTTTGAAAAGTTTAAAAAACATGCCTCAGTGCCAGCCAGTTAGCCCACAAGAGCAGTCAAACCATGATGATGGCAACCGCAGAAGGCCTTTAGTCGCTCAAATCTAATTTAGTTAAGTTCAAGTATAATAATTCTGTCCACAATGGGTACATTTCTCAATAAAAAAGTGACAAAGTAGACACTGATAGTTTGTTTGGTATAAAGTTCATAAAACGGCCTTGATCCAGATGTCTAGAGTTAAGGTCGCCCATGTTTTAATTGACCTCCATAACTTCTGGGCAGCAACCACCCTCGACCCTCTCTGGACTCTGGGGCTGGGTTAATTTACCCATTCCATAAAAGACCATGAACTTTCCCAAGAGGCTGCAGAAGTAGCTGGATAAATGCAAATAAATGCAAGCTTTGGAACATGTTGAATTTTAAAGTTTTTCCCCCAACTAACTAACTGAATGTTTAATAAAATTTAAAATATTCAAAAAGATTTTAGTTGGCAGATATTTTGGCCCATTCGTCCTGACAGAACTGGTGTAACTGAGCCAAGTCTGTAGGTCACCTTGCTGCATATGCCTTTTCAGGTCTGCCTATAATTTCAAAAGGATTTAGGATCAGGGCTTTGTGATGACCACTCCAAAACAATGATGTCTTGAGATGTTAAGTCAGTATTTCCACACAATCTTCTTTCCTCATGATGTCATCTATTTTGTGAAGTGCACGAGTCCCTCCTGCACTAACAACCCCAACAATGATGCTGCCATCCCGGGCTTTTGGAGTAATGGCTTCTTCATGCAGAGTGGCCTTTCAGCCTGTGTTGGTACAGTACAGTTTCACTGTGGATAATGACAGACTCTTACCAGCTTCAGCAACATCTTCAGAAGGTCTTTTGCTTTTGTTCTTCAGTTGATATGGTCTTTTTGACCAAAGGACATTTATCTCTGGGGCACAGAACCATCTCCTTCCTGAGTGGTATGATGGGTGGACATTCCCATGGTGTTTATACTTGCGTATAAATGTTTGAACAGATGAACGTGGCACCTTCAGGCATCTGGAAATTGCACAACCCCAGACCTGTGCAAGTCCACAGTTCTCTTCCTGATATTTTGGCTGAATTCTTTTGACTTTCCCATGATATTACACAAAGAAGCAGTGTGTTTCAGGTGTGCCTTCACATACATCCACAGGCGTGTCTCTAATTATCTCAAGTGATTTCAAATAAACCTATCAGAAGATTCAAAAGACACGGCATCATCAAGTTTACCTTTTGATGCCCATAATATTTGCAGTTGTGGATAATTCTATGGGCTTGGCAGAGACAGGTCTGTATTTTATTGTTCCAGTAGTGTGGACCACTAGTAGTAAAGTATATAAAGTCACCATGAACATTTTGGAATTTCCCAGTCATGCAGCACTGAAAACCATGCAGGTGTGAATTTCCCCCATTAGCGTATTTAGCATTGTAGAAAAAACTTTATTAGAATCACATCTGTTGAAGGTTACCTGGATTCTTTTGAACAGACAAAGGGCGTCATTTGAAGCATTACTGCAGAGTGCACAACACAAAACTGAGACCAGGAGATAAAAGCTGCCCTTGACTAATGCAGAGTCAAGGACACAGCAGTTCATTCAGCACAGGGAGGTCATTTAGTCAGGCACTCACATCGAACATCTCCACACAGCATCAGCAACTCTGTCACAAAGAATGAGGCTTTTAGGGCAGATCAACTGGAATGCAACTGAGTGTTTTGACACAAAAAGCAGAAAAACTTTGTGGGAAGCACTAAATTACAAAGCAAAAATAGGCAAAACATCTATTTATACTTTGCAGCTGATGTTATCAACATTCCTTGGAGGTATAATGCTAACTGTAGGCACTGCTCGGTCTGAGGCTTTGTTAGACTTTAATCTGAGCTTTATTTTAGCACAATCTGACCAGGAAAATATTACTTTGTTAGAACTACAGGTGAGAGGAGCTGGAGGATGTGTCTGGTTTGAGGGAAGTCTGGGAGTCCCTGCTTAGACTGCTGCCCCCCGCGACCCGGCCCCGGATAAGTGGAAGAAAATGGATGGATGGATGACTCTCTCCTTTTCTTGATGAATGCTCATATTGATCACAGGCTCCTGAAAATGTCCTGTTTAACTGCATTTTATATTTTTTCTCAAGTTTTCTGATGATTTTAAATCTTTTTGACAGTGCTTGCATTGTGTCACCATGGTAACAGATGAACATTCCACCATAGAGATACAGGTTAGAACACCACGATGTTACTGCTAAGTATCAATCAGCACACCCACAAACATATAATGGGTTAGCAAGTAGAAATAGTGCTGAACTGGAAGCAACAGCTTTCTGAGCGCAAATGTGGTTTATACTTTGATGTCGCTTTAAAAAAAAAGCTGCTTGTATCAATGGCAGGTTTTCATTTTGAAAGCCAGAAGACATTTGTGCAGAAAACCTGGAAAGCTGAGAGAAAAGGTGCCAATTCAAGTCATTCCTCAGACGAGTAAGTGCTTTGTTCCAATCTAATAATGTAAACTGGGTGCACAGAGCGCAGACGTGTGTGGATGTGCCTCTCTGCACACGGATCACAGTGGCTCAGAAAGAGTGTAGCTAGGCCTGATGCTGAGGTGAGCAGAGGTGCCATCTCCACGCTGCTGGATAATTGACGATTATGTACAGTATATGCTCTTGGTAAAATCATTACATTTTAATGGGCTGATTATTGTCAGGAAAGACATGAGCCTCTAGAGCCCTTCTGGGGCCCTGAGGAGCAGCAGGCCCCATCAGAGTGCTGCATTGTGTGCTCATCTCCTCAGGAAGTGTCAGGGAGACCACCACACCTTTCATTTCCTGTGCAGAGAGCACGAGCTGGAGCTGTGTGCGCTGAGGTGCCAGTGGGCCACACGTCGTTGATATTATCACATTTTAATATATCTCCATCCAACGGCCTCTAATTGGATTGTGAGCTGCACTGTAAAGCCAATCCAGTGCTTAAGTGTGTTGGAGCATCACAGAGCCTCTGCCTGTGGTTGCTCTACACTTCATCTGCCCATTAAATGTGGAAACAGGCCCGTTGTTTCTCATTAGGACAGTTTTCTGCAGTTTCAACAGGTCAGGGCCATTTCACACCCCGACCGTGCCAGCAACCATACCATTAATCTCAAATACACATGGACACAATGACCAAACGTGTATGCACACAGCCAAATCTGCTCATAACAAACTCATTAAATGTGTTGTGCATCTCTTTCACACTAGCAACTTTTCCCAAGTTTAGTTTGAAAGTTCTATACATGTTGCATGGATGTCTGTCACTTGTATTGGCCAACATTCCAAAATGAAAGCTGTTTAAAACACATCCCAGTCTCTGTTAAAAGCTGCACATCACAGAATACATCTTAAAACAATCCAGCACAGACTGTCCTGGTGTTTTTAATAAACAGGGAATCAAATGAGCTTATAACCATCGTTACAGCAAGCAAAGCTAAAAACTGCAGAAGCTTCTGCTTCTACAGTACACTACAGTAAGTTCATCAAACCTTTTCTTATACTCAATCAAATCTCTTCTTGTGCACATGCTCCTTTCACCTGCTGTCAGGTGTCAGTGTTGAGACTGTCCCTGTGTCTTGTGGAGTTTGTGCTTTGTCGCGGTGTCTGTGTAGCTGAGCTGAGAGCAGGAGTTTTCTTGCCAACTCAACAGTGTTTACAGCAGGAGTTGAGTTAGCTGCAGTGGACTAACACGTTCATAAATGGGCTGTTGAAGTGACCTTCCCAACTGTGAGCTGCTGCACACACCGCTGGAAATGAAAAACAGGGGTTTTCTTGATCGTGTTTATGACATCTTGAAAATAAGCAATTAAGACTGCTAAAACATGCACAAATCACTCCAAATACAACTTCGGAGTCCACAATGGTGAGGAAAAAACAACTATAACAGGTTAATAGTAAATTTTGCATAATAAGTCTGCTTTAAACACTAATGTTACTGAACCATCTCACAATTTAATGTTAAATATTTTCATCGCCCATTATAGACCAGCCACTACTGAACTTCATCTAACAATCAAACAGTGGAAAGAGATGATGGTGAAGAATTTTGAGTGTGAGGGGATGCTGCAGATTGAGTGGTGGAGAGGGGGTTTGTGGGGAGAACAGTCATAGTTTTGGTTTATATTTGTCTTCAACTGTTCGAGGTTTGGTGTTTAAGACTTTGAGCTTTGAACCTTGTATTATTTTTTTCCCCCTCATCAAAAACATACCCGGAGTTGCTCATTCCCATGTGTTTCTTTAATCCATTATTATATACAGTTTTAAGCTCATAAAACATCACTAGACTCAATAGGGGTGGTCAGACACATGGGTTTATTAGCAGAGAATTCACATGGCCCCGTGGCTTCATGTTTATTTTCTCATTGCTCGTTCCGTTGCTGTATAGCACAGGGAGTTATAACACCCGCTACTCTGTTGGAAACTGGATGGGTATTTTCCAAAGACATTATTTAAAGTTATAAGAAATACTAATCCCCGATTTGTTTAAAAAAAAAAAACATGTTAAAGTAGAATTAAAACCAACAAAATGTATAGTGTGCTTTTAAGTTGTTGTTTTTTTTGGGTTTTTTTTTAAAATTACTCACTGTTTTTCTTTTTTCTTTCTTTTTTTTTTTTTGTGTATTCTACTTTATGATAATTTATTTCCATTTTATGATTCACATCTGTATATAGATATTATGAGAATGCACTACATTTAATTGTATAGTTGTATACTTGTGCCTTATGTGACCACTTACGTTAATTTGCTACTTATTTTTTAAATTTATTATGAGCATTTATATTATTTGCTTTTGGTTCTTATATTCTACTGTATGAAGCTACTGTGGTCCAAAATCATTATCACTTGGATCAATATAGTTTGACTACAGTTCCAGCCTATACTTGTCTCTTCAGAGTAGTCTTTTGTCCACTCACTTCAGGAGAGCTGACGGGCTGAAGTGTATCGTACTGAGAACTTCTGATTTTCAAATGGAGCAGATGTGCTCTTGTTTGGTGCAGATCTGGTTTGGTCTTCACATCTCGCACAAATGAAGCATACTTACCAGGAAAATGCACCAGACTGCCTTTAATCGGATCAAGTGATGACCCCGCACCATTAGATGTTTTTCATAAAGTGTTTCACTAAATGGCTTCAAGTTTATTGAAGGGCTTTCTAAAGAACAGCACATTCTGTCTCAATCCTTCACTGTATACAAAAAAGTCTACAACGTACCCCACAAAAAGAGAGGGTGACCCAATCGTGTTCCAAGTTGAGGGTTTATGAAAAGAGAGAGGAGCAAAGGATGTGCTATGATAGTGATTGTATCCTAAGGATTGTTCCTCACAACGGAGAACCTCTCACAGTACAGGCCAAGATTGTAAAAGGTGCTGCAAGTGGGCCAGAGCCAGGGTTGTATAAGAGCAGAGGTACTGGGTTACAGTTGTTGGGAGGGGTGGTGTGGGGCCAATGTGGATTCAAGTTGCTAATCTCCATCTGGGTCATTAGGTTTTCGCTTAGAGAGCATAAGGCAAATCAAAAAATGTAATAAAAATTAGGCTAAACCACACCACACAAGCTATATATGGTGTGTGTGGCTGTGTTGTAGATAATCATCTTTATAGTATTGATATATATATATATAGTATATAGTGATAGTATTGATATATTATATATTATTAATTATATATCTTAGTAGATTATATAGATATCTTTATGTATAATGTATAATATATTAATATATATAGTATATATATATATTATATATTGCTCTATATATTGATATATATATATATCTTTATCATATATATATATAGATATATTATCTCTAATATATATATATATATATTAAATCTCCTTGCTATCCTTTTGTTTTTTTTTTCGAAAATATAAGGAAAGCTAGTTGATTTGTGCCACACATGGTTGTGCACGGACTGCATTTTGTACGTTAGTACTAAAACATACCACTGGACGTTCACTGTGCGACATAGTGTTTCAAACTTCTGTTTCAAGTCTTGGGCACATTTGGTTCTAGTGCTCTGCTGTTTCATGAAGCCTCTTTTACCCATCAATTAATCATGTGTATCATCATTTCTCTTAAACCAGACTCCGTCTTTATGTATCAGCAGATTGTATGTGTTTTGTTTTTTTTTTTTGGGTTTTTTTTTTGGTTGTTTTGTTGTTTTGTTACCACATGCAACAACTACAACTTAAGTGTTAGCCACCCCCAACTTTCCAGGGTTCGGCACTCATAATTCAAAGACAAGGGAACTCAATCAAAAAATACAACAAACCCATTGTGAAACCGAAAACACTACCAACTGATTGCTCGTCACATGCAGTCTGGCCCCTGACTTTCGTCTCAAATGTTATAAAGAAGAAATGCAAAATTTGGGCGGACGCCGATCGTTGTTTTTCTGGGACCATGTGGTTGAACCAGGTGAGGACATTAAAAAGTATATGCATACACTTGTTTCTATATGGTTTCACGTTGGAAGGGTATTAGTACAAATCCGAACGGGTTTATTATATCGTAAGCAGAACCGTAAATGGACCTGTGTGAGGGGTCCGGCTGCAGGAATGACCCTGGGAGTACTAACTTCCAAAGCTGTCTGATCCTTAATGGTTGAATGTGATCTCTAGGAGCCTAAAGAGAGCCAAACACCAAAGGCAAGATGACTGCAGCAAGAGGAAATGAGAGAAAAAGTCAAAAAAAAGGATAGCAACAAAGCAGTTTTATAATGAGGGAAATAAACCAATCCATTCCCAACAGCTCAGTGAGGAAACCATGGATGAACTGACATGTTTAGCAACCACAAAGCTGAGCAACATTAGCTTCATCTGTTTTCATTTTATTTGAGGTCCAGGCTGCGCACCACAGATCACGACCCCCTGCGTACATACCAGAGACGTCCAACGTGGGTCATATTAGAGACACAAGAAGCTACATGTACGGACTATAACAAAACACC
>JAIEZT010000927.1:0-27605 GCA_019594935.1 Periophthalmus modestus | reverse complement strand
TACAAAGAAAATGCCAAGATAAACATATCAGCTGTTAGGGTCGTAGAAGGTATAGCACGGTTGGGTTTAGCTGTGTGAGCGTTGAGTTTAGGGTTACACAAAGTACCCGCCAAACCCTAACAAAACATACGCACCACACACTAACACATAAAGCACATTCACAAGATAACACTCGAGGAACACACACACATAGAACATATATTGTCAGGTTAGGTTGAAGGTTGGGTGTCCACCAAATAAAACATGACTAACTACACGCTACTAACCATACAGACACAGTTCTGCCACACATGGCAGCAGATATACACACACACGATAAACATAAGAACACCGTATACAGGTTAGGGGTGGAGGTTATTGGTTACACCACAAATACACATACAATAAACAACATAACATATACAACCACAAATACACCACCATACATACATATAAACATACACACACAGCACACAGTACACACAGATGCGGTTTAGGGTAAGAGGTTTAGGGTTTACACAAAATACAAATCACACATTAAACATAGACATACACACAAACATACACATATACACACAAGAAACATATACAGCGTTAGGATTAGGGGTTAGGGTTAGAGGTTAGGGTTACACACAATACACTACACATTAAACATACAGAAAACCAATATACATGCGCACCGAAATAAACACCTATCACACACCACACACCACACACACACATGCAGAAAAAAAAACAGCTATATGAACATAGGTACCGTAAAAAACATAGAAACATAGGCGTTAGGGGTTAGGGTTAGAGTTACACACAGATCACATACCACACATACATAAACACAAATGACAGGTTAGGGTTAGAGGTTAGGGGTTAGGGTTATTACACACAAATACACATACAACGTAAACTTCATACAGACAGCTAAACACAAACACAAAAACACACACACATATAAAACATACACATATATTTGAAGGTTTTCAGGTTAGGGTTACACACAAAATAAACATATAATCACATACAGACACATACTACACACAAACAATAACACCACACATAAACATACACATATACAGGGTTAGGGTTAGGGGTTACACACAAATACACATAAACATCCGAACCACACATTACACGCACACACAGAAATATAAACATACAGACCCCCACCACATACATAAAAAAAACACATATATGAACATAGACATGTACACACAGATACACATACAGGTAGGGGTAAAGTTACACCAGATAAATTACAGCTATACATAAATTACACCTGTACAAATACAGGTTAGGGTTCGGAGAGAGTGGTAGGGGTTACACACAGGTTAGACTAAAACATACACACAATTATCACACACATCATAACAAACACAGTAAACATAATAATATACAGGTTAGGGTTAGGTTACACTCCATATACCATACACACACATACAACAAAAAAACAACATTACAACAAAATAAGACACGACAAATACACACACACATACATACATACACAATACACATACAGAAAAAAAGATACAGCTAGGAAACTAGGTTAGCTATATGAAAATAGAACTGGACACATAATGAACACATAGGGGGTTTAGTGGTTAGGGGTATTAGGTTACACACAAAAACACATACACCTAAACACAGACACACATACAACATACACACCACACAAACCCACACACACACATAAATACACAGGTTAGACGGTACAGGTGTCGGGTTAGACACAAATACCACACACACATATACATAAACATACCACAATAAATACGCACAGTACGAACATAGGACACACATAGCAGTACACAAGATACATGCAATAACAAAAACATAGTGACAGGCTATCAGAACACTATGCAACGGTTAGGAGTTAGACACAGGATAAACATAAGGGGTACCACAAATACAACACACGATACACAGCGGACATCACACACACATACACACATCACAAGGTTAGGGTTACCAACAGAATACCATAAACTAATACATACACACACATACACACATATACCCACATACCCACAAATAGGGTTAGGGTAGGGGTTAGGGCGAAGGTTGGGTTACACACATACACACCTACATACACACGCATACAAAATTAAAGGTTAGCTTATTAGAGGTTGAGACTGTAAACACAGATACAAATACCACATAAACATACCAGACAACACAAATGCCCACACAGACATACACACATACAGGTTAGGGTTACATGCACGAAACAAAACAAGATATCCACTGAACATAGACCACTAAAACACACATGAACACAGGTTAGTAGGGCTTGGTGTGAGTTACACAAAGGGTACATACACAAAACATACACATACACATACACACCACACATACAGGTTAGGGAGTAGAGGTTGTAGGGTTATGGGGGTTAGGTTTGAGGGGTTCCACATTAGGAATTACACAACAAATTAAAAGACATACCACACTAAAACAGAAATACAAACAAATACACAAATTATACAGACAATACGAACGGGTTAGGGTTAAGGGGTTAGGGTTAAAAAAAACACTATAGGAAATAGTTAAAACAATAAACAAACAATAAACTTTACCCGCACACAACATTACACACCCACACACACACGAAATAATACACTAGTACTTAACACACAATTACACAGCCAACTAAACATGCAGAACAAAACAGTCAATAGCTATATAAAAACATAGACCTGAAAAACACCAATTACACAAGAAACCATAGGGTTAGGGGTTAGGGTTAGGGTTACACACAGATACACATTACACAAACCAAAACTACACACACATACATACACACAATACAGGTTAGGGTTAGAGGTGCGTTACCACACGTACACCACAATAAACATACATACACATACAACATGCAAATAGAACAACCTACATATATCCATACACACCACACAGCACAACACACCACACACAAGATGCAGGTTAGGGTTTGGAGGTTAGAGTCTACACAAATACAACATACGCAAACACACATACAACACATAGATAACACACACACACAAAATACCAATACATGACATAAAACATTAACACATTACAAGGTTAGGGTTACACACAAATTTACATAAACTAAGACCTCACCACAACTAGACAGAATACACATACAAATAACAAATACAGTTAGGGTTAATAGCGGTAGAAGCACACACAAAATACACATAACATACACACAGACACCCATACACACACAGAAATTACACACATAAACAGCACACATACAATGAAAACAAAAAAAACAGCTATATAACACAGCCTGTACAAACATAGATTAGGGTTAGGGGTTAGAGGTTAGGGTTACACACAACAGATACACCATACACATGTGACAACTAGGTACATACATAAACACATATACATATTACACACAGAGGGAATACGAACTAACTACACACACACACACACACCAGTACATAGCAGAGAAAAAAAACAAATATCAGGGACATACACACATTGTTTAGAAAAAAACATTAGGGATGGGTGAGGTTAGAGTAAAAACATAGAACACACACTACACAGGTTGGTAGGGGTTAGGGTTAGCGGTACACAAGATACACATACACACAAACATAGACATACACATACACACACAACATATAACAAATTACACAATAACGGTAGAGCGTTAGGGTTTAGAGGTTAGGGTTACACACAAATACACAATAACATAAAAACACAAACCTGACACGAACACACAGAAATACACACATACACACACAAATAACATCAAAAAAACAAATCACACATGAACGAGAACCTGTTAAAACATACAGAACACACCACATGCTCAGATAAAAAATCAGCAGTATGAGGTTAGGGATACACAAAACACACAAACATACACAGATACAGGTAGAGTAACTACACAACAAATACACACATACACATATACAGGTTAGGGTACTAGTCAACACACAACATAAATCATGAATAACACAGTACACATATACAGGTTACACAATAAATCCACATAAACTGACACACACATACAAATACCATAAGGTTAGGGTTAGGGGTTGGGGCTTAAACACAAATATTACACATAAACATACAGACCAACATACAGGATCACAGGAAATTTATAACACGTACATAAACACATATACATGTTAAAAAAAAAGATCATAGGACATACAGAATTGTCATACACAACATAGTAAACACAGGGTTACACATACACAAACATCATGTACACACATAAAACATACACATATACATGCAAATATAGGTTAGGGTTAGAAATATACATGTTTAAGGTATAGTAACAAACATAGGAAATTACACAGTTTCAGTAGAGCGTTCATACAGATACACATACACACATACACATTACACAGTAAACATAAAAATTTCATAGTTAGGGTTAGACTGTTAGGAGTTACAGGTTAGGTCGATGTTCATAGTACATACAGATGCCAGGTTTCATAGTAATTTATCATGTCACACAGTAAATACACTACACTATACACAGTGAATTTATAGGGTAAACAATACAACAATGTTTCACAGTACATATAAACATACAGACACACAGTAACACGCCATACAGGTTTACATGGTACACCATTTATTCATGTGTCATAGTAAAGATGTTATCATGTTTCATAGTAACATTCGATCATGTTTAGAGTAGAATTTATCATGTTTACATAGTAACACATCATGTTTATAGTAAATTTATCATGTTTACATAGCCAAATGTAACATGTGTCATAGTAAATGGTTATCATGTTATAGTAACTATATCATGTTTCATAGTAAATATTATATGTTGTCCTAGTTAAACCATATCAGGTTTAGTAGTAACATTTACAATGTTGTTATTAGTAAAATTCAACATACATGGTTCACAGTAAATTTATCATGTTTATAGTAATATTTATCATGTTTTCATAGTACAAACAGTTATCATGTACACATAGTAAATTTATCATGTTTCATAGTAAAAAGTATCATCGTGTTATAGTAAAGATTATCATGTACATAGTAAATGGGAATTCAAGGTGTATAGTAAATTTATCACGGTTTTATTTGTAAAAATATAAAACAATATCACATAGAAATTTATCATGTTTCATAGTAAATGTATCATGGGTCATAGTAAATTATCATGTTAATAGTAAATTTATCATGTTTATAGTAAATTTATCATGTTTATAGAAATAGTTATGTTTTACGTAAATTTATACAGGTTCATAGTAATAAAATATCAGTGTTATAGTACATAATCAGTGTCATAGTTAATATTAGAGATCAGTGTTATAGTAAAAGATATCCATGTTTCATAGTAAATTGATCATGTTTATAGTAAAATTATCTAGTTTCACACATGAATTTATCATGTTAATAGTAAATTTAGTAATGTTTTTATAGTAAATTATCAAGTTCATAGTATAATCATTTCACTATTAACCACATAGCAATACATAGTATAGTACACTTTATACATGTTTCATAGTAAATTATCACATATTCATATAGTAAATGTACACATGTTTATAGTAAATTTATTCATGGATTCATAGTAAATTATCATGTGCAACATAAAAATTTATCATCATTATATAGTAAATTTATAATGTTTTATAGTAAAGTTATCATGGTTCATAGTTACATCATGCATGTTTCATCGTAAATTTTATCATGTGTTATAGTAAATTGATCATGTTTTCATAAATAAATTGATAGTAACCCGTTATAGTAAAACACATCATGTGTCATAGTAAATTATTAGCATGTTCAATAGTAAATTTATGTTTTATAGTTAATTTATCATGTGTCATAGTACATGTATCATGTTCATAGTAAATGTATATGTGTACATAGTAAATTTATCATGTTGCATAGTTACATTTATCATGTGTATAGTAAATACACATCAGGGTTCATAGTAACATTGATCATGTTTCATAGTTAATTATCATTTTTACAGTAAATTTATAATGTTTCAGAGTAAATTTACACTAGGTTTACAGTAAATTTATCATGTCACACGGTATAGTAAAAAATATCATGTTTTATAGTAAATAAATCATGTGTCATAGTAAAGTGATCATGTTTCATTAGTAAATGTATCATGTTCACATAGTAAATTTATCATTGTTATAGTAAAATATAACATTTTATAGTAATATTTATCATGTTTTCTAGTAAATTATCATGCATAGGTAATATATAATGTTTCATAGTAAATGCACAATGTTTTCATAGTAAATTTATCATGTTCATAGTAAATTTATCATGGTTTCATAGTAAATTTATCATGTTTCATAGTAAATGGTTATCATGTTTTATAGTAAAATGAACAGTATCATGTTTATAGTAAATTTTCATAGACATACATAGTAAATTTAACATGTTCTATAGTAAATTGATCATGTTTCATAGTAAATTAGATATGTTTCATAGTAAATTTATCATGTCATTAGTAACATTTATCATGTTTTATAGTTTAATTTATCCATATGATTCATAGTAAATTTATCTCAGTTTCATATAGTAAAATACATCAGGTTCATTAGTAAATTATAGATGGTTCATAGTTAAATTTATATGTTTTATAGTAAATTCTATCATGTTTTCATAGTAAAACATTATCAGGTTTATAGTAAATTTACGTGTGTCATAGTAAACACTTATGTTTTCATAGGAACATGTTATAGTTATATCATGTGTATAAGTAAATTTATCCTAGTGGCATAGTACAATTATCACATTTTCATAGAAAACAAATCATGTTGTTATACACATACATCATGTTTATAGTAGGGTTATCTCATGCTTATAGTAAATTACACATGTTTCATAGTAAATTTATTCAGGTTTAATAGTAAAAATATCAGGCACATATAGTAAATATATCATGTTGCATAGTTAAATTATCATGGTTCATAGTAAATTTATCATGTTTCTATAGTAAATTGATCATGTTTCATAGTAAATTTATCATGTTTTATAGTAAAATTTATCACGTGTTATAGTAAATTTTATCATGTTTATAGTAAATTTATCATGTTCATAGTAAAACTCTCATGTTTGTATAGTTAAATCATATATGTTTCATAGTAAATATATAATGTTTCATAGTAAATTATCATGGTTCATAGAAATGATCATGTTTCATAGTAAATTTATCACACACGTTTCATAGTAAATGTATCATGTTTTTAAATAAATATATCATGTTCATAGTAATGTTCATAGTAAATTTATCCAGTGTTCATAGTAAATGTATCATGTTCATAGTAAATTTATCATGTTTTAGTAGTAAATACACATATGGTTCATAGTAAAGTATCATGTTTCATAGTAAAATTTTATCATGTTTCATAGTAAATTTAGTCATGTTTATAGTAAATATATCATGTTTCATAGTAAATTTATCATGTGTTTACAGTAAATTTATCAGTTCATAGTAAATTATCATGTTTCATAGTAAATTATCATGTTTTATAGTAAATTGATCATGTTTCATAGTAAATTATCATGTTTAATAGTAAATTTATAAGTGTTTCATGAGTAAAATGTATCATGTTTATAGTAAATTTATCATGTTTCATAGTAAAATATCATTGTTTTATAGTAAATTTATCATGTTTATAGTAAATATATCATGTTTCATAGTAAATTGGGATCATGTTTCTAGTAAATTTATCATGTTTCATTAGTAAATTTATCATGTTTCATAGTAAAATATATCATGTTTCATAGTAAAATTTACATGTTTCATAGTAAATTTATCATGTTTCATAGTACTTATCATGATCATAGTAATTTTCTGTTTGATAGTAAATTTATCATGTTTATAGTAAATATAACATGTATTACATAGTAAAATATCATGTTTCATAGTAAATTGCATCATGTTTTATAGAAAATAATCATGTTTCATAGTAAATTTATCATGTTCATAGTAAATATATCAGTTCATAGTAAATTTATCATGTTTATAGTAAAAATGATCATGTTCATAGTAAAATTTATCATGTTTCATAGTAAATTTATCATGGTTTATAGTAAATAATATTATCATGTTTATAGTAAAGTAAAGATCATGTTTCATAGTAAATTTATCATGTTTTATAGTAAAGTTATCATGTTCATAGTAAATTATCATGTTTCATAGTAAATTTATCATGTTCACAGTAAATATATCATGTTTCATAGTAAATTTATATGTTTCATAGTAAATTTATCATGTTTCATAGTAAATTTATCATGTTTATAGTAAATTATCATGTTTCATAGTAAATTTATCATGTTTCATAGTAAATTGCATCATGTTTTCAAGTAAATTTATCATGTTATAGTAAATTTATCATGTTTCATAGAAATTTATCATGTTTCATAGATATAATTATGTTTCATAGTAAATGTATCATGGTTTATAGTAAATTTATCATGTTTAATAGTAAATTTATCATGTTTCATAGTAAATATATCAGGTTCATAGTAAATATATCATGTTTCATAGTAAATTTATCATGGTTCATAGTAAAATTTATCATGGTTCATAGTAAATTTATGTTTTCATAGTAAAATTATCATAGATTCATAGTAAATTATCATGTACTCATAGTAAATTTATCATGTTTTATAGTAAAATATCATGTTTTATAGTAAAATTTATCATGTTTCATAGTAAAATTTATCATGTTTCATAGTAAATGTATCATGTTTCATAGTAAATTTATCATGTTTTATAGTAAATTATCATGTTTCATAGTAAATGTATCATGTTTCAAGTAGTAAATATCATGTTTCATAGTAAATTTATCATGTTGTCATAGTAAATGTATCATGTTTCATAGTAAAATTTATGTTCATGGTTTATCATGTTCATAATTTATCATGTTTCATAGTAAATTATCATGTTTCATAGTAAATTTATCATGTTTCATAGTAAATTTATCATGTTTCATAGTAAATTATCATCATGTTTTTATAGTAAAATTTATCATGTTTCATAGTAAATTTATCATGTTTCATAGTAAATTGATATCATGTGTTCATAGTAAATTATCAGTGTTCATAGTAAATTTTCATGTAACAACATAGTATTTATCATGTTCATAGTAAATTTATCCATGTTTATAGTAAATTTATCATGTTTCATAGTAAATTTATCATGTTTTATAGTAAATTTATCATGTTTCATAGTAAATTTATCATGTTTCATAGTAAATTTATCATGTTCATAGTAAACTTGTCATGTTCAATTTATATCATGTTTCATAGTAAATTTATCATGTGTTATAGTAAAAATTTATCATGTTTATAGTAAATTTATAATGTTATAGTAAATTTATCATGTTTCATAGTAAATATATTCATGTTTTATAGTAAATATTATCATGTTTCATAGTAAATTGTATCATGTTTCATAGTAAATTTATCATGTTTCATAGTAAATTTATCATGTTTTATAGTAAATTTATCATGTTTCATAGTAAATTTATCATGTTTCATAGTAAATTTATCATGTATCATAGTAAAGTAAATCATGGTTTCATAGTAAATATATCATGTTTATAGTAATTGATCATGTTTCATAGTAAATTTGTCAGTTTCAATAGTAAATCTGTATCATGTAAATTTATAGTAAATTTATCATGTTTCATAGTAAATTTATCATGTTTATAGTAAATTTATCATGTTTTATAGTAAATGTATCATGTTTCATAGTAAATTCATCATGTTTCATAGTAAATTTATCATGTTTATAGTAAATTTATATGTGTCATAGTAAATTTATCATGTTTTTATAGTAAATTATCATGTTTCATAGTAAATTATCATGTTTCATAGTAAATTTATCATGTTTTATAGTAAATTATCATGGTTCATAGTAAATATATTGTTTTATAGTAAATTTATCATGTTTTATAGTAAATGTATCATGTTTTATAGTAAATTTATCATGTTTCATAGTAAATTATCATGTTTCATAGTAAATTTATCATGTTTTAGTAAAATATCATGTTTCATAGTAAAAAGGTTATCATGTTTTCATAGTAAATTTATCAGTTTTCATAGTAAATTTATTCATGTTTTATAGTAAATTTATCATGTTTTATAGTAAATTTATATGTTTCATAGTAAATTTATCATGTTTCATTAGTAAATGTATCATGTTTTCATAGTAAATTTATCATATTTCATAGTAAATTATCATGGTTCATAGTAAATGTACTATGTACACATAGTAAATTTATCATGTTTCATAGTAAATTTATCATGTTCATAGTAAATTTATCATGTTTCATAGTAAAATTATCATGTTTCATAGTAAATTTATCATGTTTCTAGTAGTAAAGTATCAGGTGTTATAGTAAATGGATCATGTTTCATAGTAAATTTATCATGTTTCATAGTAAATTGTATCATGTTTAATAGTAAATTTATCATGTTTCATAGTAAAAGTATATCATGTTTTACATTTTATTGATAATCAGTTTTATAGTAAATATGTGTCATAGTAAATTATCATGTTTCATAGATAAATTATCATGTTTCATAGTAAATTTTCTATGGTTTCATAGTAAATTTATCATGTTTATAGTAAATTTATCATGTTTCATAGTAAATTTATCTTGTGATATAGTAATTTATCATGTTTCATAGTAAATTTATCATGTTTCATAGTAAATTTATCATGTTTCATAGTAAATTTATCAGTTTCATAGTAAACTTTCATGTTTTCATAGTAAATATATCATGTTTCATAGTAAATGGTATCATGTTTCATAGTAAATTTATCATGTTTCATAGTAAATGTTTATCATGTGTATAGTAAAATTTATATAGTTTTATAGTAAATTGATCATGTTTCATAGTAAAATTATCATGTTCATAGTAAAATTTATCATGTTTATAGTAAATTTATCATGTTTTCATAGTAAATTTATCATGTTTCATAGTAAATTATCAGGTTCATAGTAAATTTATCATGTTTTAATAGTAAATTGATCATGTTTCATAGTAAATTTATCATGTTTCATAGTAAATTTATCATGTTTCATAGTAAATTTATCATGTTTCATAGTAAATTTATCATGTTTCATAGTAAATTTATCATGTTTCATAGTAATTTTATCATGTTTATAGTAAATTTATCATGTTCATAGTAAAATTTATCATGTTTCATAGTAAACGATATCAGTTTCATAGTAAATGTATCATTGTTTCATAGTAAATTTATCATGTTTCATAGTAAATTTATCATGTTTCATAGTAAATTGTATCATGTTTCATAGTAAATTTATCATGTTTCATAGTAAATTTATCATGTTTCATAGTAAAATTTAAATGTTCATAGTAAATTTATCAGGTTTTATAGTAAATATATCATGTTTTGTTTCATAGTAAATTATCATGTTTCATAGTAAATTTATCATGTTTCATAGTAAATTTATCAGGTTTCATAGTAAATTTATCATGTTTTTATAGTAAATTTATCATGTTTTTCATTAGTAAATTTATCATGTTTCATAGTAAATTTATCATGTGTTCATAGTAAATTTATCATGTTTCATAGTAAATTTATCATGTTTTATAGTAAATTTATCATGTTTCATAGTAAATTTATCATGTTTCATAGTACATTTATCATGTTTATAGTAAATGTATCAGGTTTCATAGTAAATTTATCATGTTTCATAGTAAATTTATCAGTGTTTCATAGTAAATTTATCATGTGTCATAGTAAATTATTTATCAGTAAATTTATCATGTATAAGTATTATGTATCATAGTAAATTATCATGTTTCATAGTAAATGTATCATGTTTCATAGTAAATTTATCATGTTTCATCGTAAATTTCATGTTCATAGTAAATTTATCATGTTTTATAGGTAAATTTATCATGTTTCATAGTAAATGTATCAGGTTTTATAGTAAATTTATCATGTGTTTATAGTAAAATTGATCATGTTTCATAGTAAAGTTATCATGTTTCATAGTAAAATTTATCATGTTTCATAGTAAATTGATCATGTTTATAGTAAATTTATCATGTTTCATAGTAAATTTATCATGTTTCATAGTAAATTTTATATGTTTCATAGTAAATTATCATGTTTTCAATAGTAAATTATCATGTTTTATAGTAAATTTATCATGTTTTATAGTAAATTTATTCATGTTTCATAGTAAATTTATATGTTTATAGTAAATGTATCATGGTTTCATAGTAAATTTATCATGTTGTCATAGTAAATTTATCATGTTTCATAGTAAATTTATCATGTTTTATAGTAAATATTCATTGTTCATAGAAAGTTAATCATGTTTAATAGTAAATTGTCACTGTTTCTATAGTAAATTATAATGTTTTATAGTAAATATCATGTTCATAGTAAATATTTCATGTTATAGTAAATTGATCATGTTTTATAGTAAAATTTATCATTTTCATAGTAAATTTATCATGTTTCATAGTAAATTTATTCAAGTTTATAGTTAAATTTATCATGTTTCATAGTAAATTATCATGTTTCATAGTAAATTTATCATGTTTCATAGGAAATTTATCATGTTTTCATAGTAAATTTATCATGTTTCATAGTAAATGTATCATGGTTTCATAGTAAATTATCATGTTTATAGTAAATTTATCATGTTTCATAGTAAATTATCATGTTCATAGTAAAATTGTATATCATGTTTCATAGTAAATTTTATCATGTTTCATAGTGTAAATTTATCATGTTATGATAAAAATATAATGTTTCATAGAAATTTATCATGTTTCATAGTAAAATTTATCAGGTTTCATAGTAAAATTATCATGTTTATAGTAAATGTATCATGTTTCATAGTAAATTTATTCATGTTTTATAGTAAATTTATCATGTTTCATAGTAAACAGTTATCATGTTTTTAGTAAATTATCAGGTTTCATAGTTAAATTATCATGGTTTATAGTAAATTCATCATGTTTCATAGTAAATTCATCATGTTTCATAGTAAAAATATCATGTTTCATAGTAAATATATCATGTTTCATAGTAAATTTATCAGTTTCATAGTAAAATTGATCATGTTTCATAGTAAATTTATCATGTTTCATAGTAAAATTTATATGGTGTTATAGTAAATTTATCATGGTTATAGTAATATTTATCATGTGTATAGTAAATTTATCATGTTTTATAGTAAAAGTAATGTTTCCAGGAGATTGATCATGTTTATAGTAAATTTATCAGTTTTATAGTAAATTTATCAGTTTCATAGTAAATTTATCATGTTGCATAGAGTAAATTCATCAGTTTCATAGTAACTTTATCATGTTTCATAGTAAATTTATCATGTTTCATAGTAAATTGATAATGTTTTATAGTAACTTTATCATGTTTATAGTAAATTTATCATGTTTCATAGTAAATTTATCATGTTTTATAGTAAATATATCATGTTTATAGTAAATATATCATGTTATATAGTAAATTTATCATGTTTCATAGTAAATTTATCATGTTTTAGTAGTAAATTTCATGTTTCATAGTAAATTTATCATGTTTTATAGTAAAATTATCAGTTTGTATAGTAAATGTATCATGTTCATAGTAAATCATCATGTTTATAGTAAATTTATCATGTTTTATAGTAAATTTATCATGTTAATAGTAAATTTATCATTTCATAGGTAATTTATCATGTTTTATAGTAAATTGTATCATGTTTCATAGTAAAAACCGATATCATGTTTTATAGTAAATTTATCATGTTCATAGTAAATTTATCATGTTTCATAGTAAATTTATCATGTTTCATAGTAAATTATCATGTTCGAGGAAAATTATCAGGTTTATAGTAAATTTATCATGTTTCATAGTAAAATTTATCATGTTTCATAGTAATTTATCATGTTATAGTAAAATTTATCATGTTTCATAGAAATTTATCATGTTTCATAGTAAATTTATTCATGTATTCAAGCAGGGATATGTAGCATAGTAAATGTATCATAGTAAAATTTATCATGTTTCATAGTAAATTTATCATGTTTCATAGTAAATGTATCATGTTTTATAGTAAATGTATCATGTGTTATAGTAAATTTATCATGTTTTCATAGTAAATTTATCATGTTTTCATAGTAAAATTTATCATGTTCATAGTAAATGGATCATGTTTCATTAGTAAATTTATCATGGTTTATAGTAAATATATCATGTTTTATAGTAAAATTTATCATGTTTCATAGTAAATGTATCATGTTTCATAGTAAATTTTCATTTCATAGTAAAATTATCATGTTTCATAGTAAAATATATCATGGTTTCATAGTAAATTTATCATGTTTCATAGTAAATGTATCATGTTTATAGTAAATTGATACATGTTTCATAGTAAATATAATCAGGTTTCATAGTAAATTTATGTTCATAGTTAAAGTCATATGTTCATAGTAAATTTATCATGGTTCATAGTAATTTATCATGTTTCATAGTAAATTTATCATGTTTCATAGTAAATTTATCATGTTTTTAAGTAAATTTATCATGTTTATAGTAAATGTAGATCATGTTTCATAGTAATTTATCATAGTGTTTTATAGTAAAGTTATCATGTTTCATAGTAAATTTTATCATGTTTTTATAGTAAATATATCCTGTTTCATAGTAAATTATCATGTTTCATAGTAAAATTATCATGTTATAGTAAATGTTTAATGTTCATAGTGAAATTATCATGTTTCATAGTAAATTTATCAATGTTTCATAGTAAATTTATCATGTTTCATAGTAAATATTTATCATGTTTCATAGTAAATTTATCATGTTTCATAGTAAATTTATCATGTTTTCATAGTAAAATTTATCATGTTTTCATAGTAATTTATCATGTTTCATAGTTAAATTGATCATGTTTTCATAGTAAATTTATCCTGTGTCATAGTAAAATGTATCATGTTTCATAGTAAATTTATCATGTTTTATAGTAAATATATCATGTTTCATCGTAAATTTATCATGTTTAATAGGTAATGGATATCATGTTATAGTAAATTTATCATGTTTTATAGTAAATTTATCATGTTTCATAGTAAATATCATCATGTTTAATAGTAAATTATCATGTTTTATAGTAAATGTATTCAGCATGTTAATAGTAAATTTATCATGTTTCATAGTAAAATTATCATGTTTTATAGTAAATTATCATGTTCATAGTAAATTTATCATGTTTTAGTAAAATTTATTCAGGTTCATAGTAAATTTATTCAGTTGTTTCATAGTAAATTTACATGTTTCATAGTTATTAGATCAGTACATGTATAAATGTTTCATGTTTCATAGTAAATTTATCATGTTTATAGTAAATTTATCATGTTTTCATAGTAACATTTATCATGTTTCATAGTAAATTTATCATGTTTCATAGTAAATTGATCATGTTTTATAGTAAATTTATCATGTTTTATAGTAAAATTTATCATGTTTTATAGTAAATATATCATGTTTCATAGTAAATTTATCATGTTTCATAGTAAATGTATCATGTTTTCATAGTAAATTATCATATTTCATAGTTTTCATGGTTCATAGTAATTTATCATGTTTCATAGTAAAAATTTATCATGTTTGTAGTAAAATTTATCATGTTGTTAGTAAATTTATCATGTTTCATAGTAAAGTATCATGTTTCATAGTAAATTTATCATGTTTATAGTAAATTTATCATGTTTTATAGTAAATTTCATGTTTTCATAGTAAATTTTCATGTTTATCGTAAAATTTATCAGGTTTCATAGTAAATTTATCATGTTTCATAGTAAATTTATCATGTTTCATAGTAAATTTATCATGTTTCATAGTAAATATATAGTTCATAGTAAATAAATCATGTTTCATAGTAAACTTGATCATGTTTCATAGTAAATTTATCATGTTTATAGTAAATTTATCATGTTTCTATAGTAAATTTATCATGTTTCATAGTTAATTTATCATGTTTTCATAGTAAATGTATCATGTTTCATAGTAAATATATCAGTTTCATAGTAAAATTATCTGTTTCATAGTAAATTTATCAGTTCATAGTAAAATTTATCATGTTTTATAGTAAATTTATACATGTTTCATAGTAAATTTATCATGTTTCATAGTAAATTATCATGTTTCATAGTAAATATATCATGTTTCATAGTAAATTTATCATGTTTTATAGTAAATTTATTCATGTTTATAGTAAATTTATCAGGTTTCATAGTAAATTTATCATGTTTCATAGTAAATTTATCATGTTTCATAGTAAATATATCATGTTTATAGTAAATTTATCATGTTTCATAGTAAATTTATCATGTTTCATAGTAAATTTCTCATGTTTTCATAGAAATTTATCATGTTTCATAGTAAATGATCATGTTTCATAGTAAATGTCTCATGTTTCATAGTAAATTTATTCATGTTTATAGTAAATTTATCAATGTTTCATAGTAAATTTATCATGTTTCATAGTAAATTTATCATGTTTCATAGTAAATTTATTCATGTTTCATAGTAAATTTATCATGTTTCATAGTAAATTATCTGTTTCATAGTAAATTTATCATGTTTCATAGTAAATTATCATGGTTTATAGTAAATTTATCATGTTTCATAGTAAATTTATCATGTTTCATAGTAAAATTTATCATGTTTCATAGTAAAAAATATCATGTTTCATAGTAAATTTATCATGTTTCATAGTAAATTTATCATGTTTCATAGTAAATTTATCATGTTTTATAGTAAATTTATCATGTTCATAGTAAATTTATCATGTTTTCATAGTAAATATATTTTCATAGTTTTTATCATGTTTTCAAGTTTTCATGTTTGCCATAGTAAATTTATCATGTTTCATAGTAAATTTATCATGTTTCATAGTAAATTTGTCATGTTTCATAGTAAATTTATCATGTTTATAGTAAATGCATCATGTTTCATAGTAAATTTATCATGTGTTATAGTAAATTTATCATGTGTTCATAGTAAATTGATCATGTTTATAGTAAATTGAATCATGTTTCATAGTAAATATATCATGTTTCATAGTAAATTATTATCATGTTGTATAGTAAATTTATCAGTTGCATAGTAAATTTATCAGTTTCATAGTAATTTATCATGTTTCATAGTAATTAATCATGTTTCATAGTAATATGTCAGTCATGTGTTCATAGTAAATTATCATGTTTCATAGTAATTTATCATGTTTCATAGTAATTTATCATGTTTATAGTAAATTTGATCATGTTTCATAGTAAATTTATCATGTTTCATAGTAAATGTATCATGTTTTATAGTAATCTATCAGTTTCATAGTAAATGTTATCATGTTTTATAGTAATTTATTATCATGTTTATAGTAAATTTATATCATGTTTCATAGTAAATTTATCATGTTTTAGTAAATTGTATCATGTTTCATAGTAAATTTATCATGTTTATAGCATAGTAAATTTATCATGTTTCATAGTAAATATATCATGTTTTCATAGTAAATATATGTAATGTTTCTATAGTTTCTATGTTGCATAGTAAATATTTAATGTTTCATAGTAAAATTTATCATGTTTATAGTAAATTTATTCGTTTCCATAGTAAATTTATCATGTTTATAGTAAATTACTCATTTTGTAGTGTTTTATCATGTTTTAGTAAATTATCATGTTTTTATAGTAAAATTTAATCATGTTTAATTAAATTGTTATGTTTCATAGTAAAATTGTCAATGTTCATAGTAAATATACATGTTTTATAGTAAATTTATCATGTTTTATAGTCAATGTATCATGGTTGTAGTATATTAGTAATTGTATCATGTTTAATGTAAATATATCATGTTTCATAGTAAATTTATCATTGTTTCATAGTAAATTTATCATGTTTCATAGTAAATTTATCATGTTTCATAGTAAAGGTATCATGTTTCTAGTAAATTTATCATGTTTCATAGTAAATTTATCATGTTCATAGTAAATTTATCATGTTTTCATAGTAAATTTATCATGTTTCATAGGTAAATTTATCATGTTTTCATAGTAAAATTATTATTTTCCTGTAAAATAAATGTTTACATAGTAAATTATCATGTTCATAGTAAATGTATCATGTTTTATAGTACATGTATCATGTTTCATAGTAAATTTATTCATGTATAGTAAATTTATTAATGTTTTATAGTAAATTGCTAGATGTTTATAGTAAATATATCATGTTTCATAGTAAATTTATAGGATGTTTCATAGTACAATTCTCAGGGTTCATAGTAACTTATTCATGTTTATAGTAAATTTATAATGTTTCATAGTAAATTATTCATGTTTTATAGTAAATTATAACAATGTTTCATTAGTAAATGTATCATGTTTCATAGTCAACTATATCAATTTTTTTGCTAGTTAAATTTATCATGTGTCATAGTAAAAGTTATCGTTTCATAGTAAATTTGTATCAGTTCCATAGAAATTATCATGTTTCAGAGTAGTGAGATCGTCTCATGTTCAGCCTATGTAAAATGTCTTTATCATGTATTCATAGGAAATATATCATGTTTCTATAGTAAAGATATCATGTTTCATAGTAAATTTATCATGTTTTCATAGTAAAATTTATCAGTTTCATAGTAAATTCTAAGGCATGTTTCATAAGTAAATACTATCAATGTTTCATAGTAAATTGTATTACATGTTTATATAGTTAATGTATCATGTTTTAGTAAATGTTTCATCTGTCAGTAACCTTTATCGGTTTCGATAGTAAAAATATAATGTTTCATAGTAATTATCATGTTTCAGTAGAATCATGTTTTATAGGAAATATATTCATGCTTTCATAGTAAATTTATAATGTTTTATAGTAAATTTCATCATGTTTCATAGGTAAAAAATTTGTCAGGTTTCATAGTAAATTTATCATAAGTTTCATAGTAAATTTGTCCTGTTTTATACGTAAAGTGTATCATGTTTCATAGTAATATTATCATGTTTTATAGTAAATTTATCATGTTCCACTAGTAAATTTATCATGTTTCACTAGTAAATGTATCATGTTTCATAGTAAATATATCATGTTTCATAGTAAATTATCATGTTTCATAGTAAATTATCATGTTCATAGTAAATCATAGTAAGTTTATTCAGGTTTCATAGTAAATTCATCATGTTTCATAGTCAAAATTATCATGTTTTTAGTAAATTAATCCATGTTTATAGTAAATTTATCATGGTTCATTAGTAAACTTGATCATGTTTCATAGTAAATTTATCACTGTTTATAGAAAATTTATCATGTTTGCATAGTAAATATTTATCATGTTTTATAGATAACTTTATCATGTTTTCATAGTAAATTTATCAGTTTTTTATAGTAAAATTTAAAGGTTTCATAGTAAAGTTATCATGTTTCATAGTAATAGTATCATGTTTCATTAGTAAAGTTCATCATGGTTTATAGTAAAATTTATCAGGTGTTTCATAGAAATTTATCATGTAAACCTCATATATGTATATAGTAAATCTCATCAGTTTCATAGTAAATTTATCATGTGTTCATAGTAAATATAATCATGTTTCATATGTAAATTGGTCATGTTTCCATAGTAAAATATTCATGTTCATAGTAAAATGATATCTGATGTTGTCATAGTAAATTGATATCAGACGTTTCATAGTAATTTTTGATCATGTTGTTATAGACAAAATTATCATGTTGTATAGTAAAATATAACATGTTTCATAGTAAATTTTTTCATGTGGTTCAATAGTATAAGTATTATCATGTTTAATAGCAAAATATCATGTCCTTCATAGTAAATCATATCATGTTTCAATAGTAAATTGATCACTGTTCATAGTAAATTTATCATGTTTCATAGTAAATTTATCAGGTTCTTTTAAATAAATACCCATGTTTATGTCAATGTTTTCATAGTAAATTTTTCATGTTTTATCGTAATTAAAAAGATACATGTTTCATAGTAAAATTTATCATGTTTATAGTAATTTATCATGTTTTATAGTAAAATTTCGCATTATGTGAATTCATAGTAAATAGTAACATATCAGTTCATAGTAAATTATCATGTTTCATAGCTAAATAGTTATCATGATTTATAGTAAATTAATCATGTCTTCATAGTAAATTTGATCATGTTTCATAGTAAATGATCATTTCATAGTAAATTTATCATGTTTTTATAGTAAACTTATCATGTTCATAGTAAATTTACACATCATGTTTTCATTAGTAAATTATCATGTTGTTAGTAACAGTTTAAAGTGTTGTCATAGTTTCATAGTAAATTGATCATGTTTTCCATATACGAAATACTCATATGTTCATAGTAAATTTATCATGTTTATAGTAAATTTATCATGTTTTATAAATACATTGATCAGGTTTCATAGTAATTTACATGTTTCAAGTAGTATTGTCAATATGTTTAGTAGTAAATTTATCATGTTTCATAGTAAATATATATGTTTCATAGTAAAATGAAAATGTTTTCATAAGTAATATTCTCATGAGTTTAGAGTAGATATCATCCAGGCATTATAGTAAATTATCATGTTTTATAGTAAATGATATCATGTTTCATAGTAGAATCGTTTATCATGTTTTCTTATAGTAAATTAATATCATGGTTCATAGTAAAATTGTATCATGTTTTATAGAAATTTATCATGTTTTACTAATAATAAATAACTTTATCATCGTTTCATAGTAAATTTATCATGTTTCCCATAGTTAAATTTATCATGTCTTGATCATGTATTTCAAATATGATCGTAAATTGTTCATAGTAAATATAGCAAACCTTATTAGTAAATTATCAATTTTATAGTAAATTATAAGTTTCATTTCATAAATTTTATCCATGTTTCATAGTAAATTATCAGTTTCAATAGTAAAATTTATCATGTATTATAGGTATATATAATTTGTCAACATGACTTATAATGTAAATTTATGACAGCCATGTATATTAAATTTATCATGTTTGGATAGGATATTTGGGCATGTTTCATAGTAATTTATCATGTTTTATAGTAAATTTATCATCGTTTCATAGTAAATGTTCATCATGTTTCAGTAAAAATTGTATCAATGTTTATAGTTAAAGTGTCCTGGGTAATAGTAAAATAGTATGGTGTTCATAGCTAAATTTATCATGTTTTATCAGTAAATTTATCATGTATTCATGAGAAATTGATCATGTTTCTGTAGTAATAATTAATCCCATGTTTCATAATTGTAAATTTATCATGTTTTATATAGTAAATGTATCATGTTTCATAGTAAAATAGTATAGCATGTTTGAAACTGTAAATTTATCAGTGGTATAGTAAATTTTATCATGTTTCATAGTAAATTTAATAAACCATGTTCCATAGTAAATTGAGATCATGTTTCCATAGTAAACATTCATCATGTTTTATAAGTAAATGTATGCATGTTTCATAGTTAAATTAATCATCGTTTCATTATAGTAAAGATAACATGTTTCATAGTAAATTACATGTTTTATAGTAAATTCCCTCATTTTTGTTTCTATAGTAAATTCTATCAGTTTTTCAAATAGTAAATTTATCCTGTTTATACTAAATTGTAAAGTTTCATAGTAACTGTGATCAGTTTATAGTAACTTTATCATGTTTCATAGTAATTATCCATGTTTTATGTAGAAAGGTATCATGTGTTCATAGTAAAATTATCCATGTTTCATAGAGTAAATGTTGATCATGTCTTGCATAGTAAATTATCAGTGTTCATAGGACAATCTATCATACTGGTTCATAGTAATGTTATCATGTGTATAGTAAATTTGGATCAATGTTTTACATAGTAATTTATCCATTGTTTCATATCGTAAATGCTTGTGTTAACGGTTTCAGTAGGAATTGTAATCCATGTTCATACAGTAAAACTATAATCATTGTTGTTACATAGTAAATTGATCATTTTTCATCATAGTATAATTTCATTTCATAGTACATATATCATGGTTTCATAGTAAAACATATAGCTTACAGTTAAGAAGTAAATTTATCATGTTTCATAGTAATTTAAAGCCATGTTTGCAAGTAAATTAGACAGTTTTATAGTAATTGATCATGTTGTTTTATAGGAAATTTATCAGTTTTCATAGTAAATCTATCATGTTTCATAGTAAATTGTATCATGTTTCATAGTAAATTGATATTTCATGTTTTCATAGTAAAAGTTATCATGTTTCTATAGTACATAGGCATCATGTTTCCATAGTAAAATTTGATCATGTTTCATAGTAGAATTGATATCATGTTTTCATAGTAATTGTATCAGGTTTCATATAGTCAATTGATCATGTTTCATAGTGAAATTGATCATGTTTCTAGTAGTTAAGTTGATCATGTTTCAATAGTAAATTTTGATCATGTGTCCTAGTAAATTCTATCCATGTTTAGTAATACTCATTTGTCGATCATAGTTCCTAGGTAAATTGATCATGATTCTCATAGTAAATTGTCATCATGTTTCATATGAGTAATATTTATCATGTTTCATAGTTAAATCATGTTATCTATAGTAAAATTCATATCGTTTTCATAGTAAATTTGATCTGGGTTTAATAGTAACCATTAGAAACAGGGCAGTAGCTAAATGTTTATCATGGTTTAATAGTGTAATCTAATCCATGTTTTCATAGTGAATATATCATGTAATCATGCATAGTAAATTTATCATGGTGTCCATAGTAAATGGTCATGTTTTCATTAGTACATAGATCAGTTTCAGAGGGGGAGATCATGTTTCATAGTAAATTATCAGTGTTCATAGTAAACTTATACCACCCTGTTATAGTAAATTTATGTAATGTGTTCATAGTAAAATTTCATTGTTTCATAGTAAAAAATATCATGTTTCCATTAGTAACTTTAGCATGGTTTCATAGTAAATTGGTATCTGTTCAGATAGAAAAATATTATCCGGTTGTTATCTAGTAAAATAACATGTCTTCATAGTAAACTTTATCATCTGCTTTCATGAGTAAACTCTATTCATGCTATCATAGTCAGATAAAGATGGTTGATCATGGTTTACAGAGTGAAATTGCTTCATGTGTCATTCCAGTATCATGTGTCTAATAGAAATTGTCTGGATATAGGCAATTTAGGTAGCTTTCAGAGGAAATATGATCAGTGTATCAGAGTAATTTATATCACGTCTCATGAGTAAAATTTCGTCCATGTTTCATAGTTAGATTATCAGGTGATCATATTAAAGTATATCTCATGTTGTCATAGCTAATTATAATGTTTTTTCATAGGATTGAGTTATCATGTTGCTATAGTAAATTTATCCTGTTTTCATAGTAAATCATAACCATGGTGATTGTAAATAGTAATGATCAGTTTTCATTAGTAAAATATAGTCTATGTTTAATAGTAAAATTATCATCGATGTTTCATAGATGGCGAGTTTATCATGTCTCATAGTAAGATGGATCAGCTGTTATTAGTAATAAATATTATGGTTTACAGTAGTCAAACTAATAGACTGTGGTGTATAGTAAATATATCATGTTTTCAGAGGAAAATTGTAGTTCATTTTGTTTCATAGTAGTATGTATCATGTTTCACTAGTAAAAGTATCCAGTTTCAGTAGTAACTTGATCATGTTATAGTAAAATTATCATGGGTTCATAGTTATGAGTTTATAATGTTTTATCGTGATATGTTGGATTTAGTAATTTATAACATGGTTTCATTAAGTCAAAGTTATCACGTTTCATAGTACTAGATATCTAATGTTTCATTAGTAATATATCATGTTGTATAGTACAATTAATCAGTTTGCAGAGGAAAGTGTTATTAAGTTTTTATAGTAGAATATATCATCGTTTCATAGTACCCCAATTTTATCATGTTTTCATAGTACATTTATCATCGTTGTGTATAGTAAATTTAATTTCCCCCATGTTTTCCCATGGACGTAACTTTACTCATTGTTTTATGAGTAAAAGTGATCCTGTTTCATAGTTAAGCGTTTATCCTGTTATAGTAAATCTTTAGCATGTGTCATGAAAAACTTTAATCTGGTGTATAGTAAATTATAACATGTCATAGTTAAAGTTATCAATCGTTCATTAGTACATATAATCACTGTTTCATAGTAACATTTTAGAAGTGTCTTCATAGGAATCTATCAAATGGGTTCTTAGTAAATGGATAAGGGTGTTTATTTAGGAAATTCGATCATCATGTGTCATAGTAAATGTATCAGGGTTCATTAGTAAATGTATCAGTTTTATAGTAAATTTACTCATGGTTCATAGTAAATTTAAATCATGGTGGTATAGTAAATATACTCAGTGTTGTCATAGGAACGTTATCCTTCGTTTCAGAGTAAAATTTATCAGGTGTTTTGGTATACGGACAATGTAGGCCTGTTGGTATAGAAATAGCACATGGGTTCTCATAGTAATTTATCAGGTTTTCTATAGTAAATATGAGCAGTGCTATAGTAGAATTTATCATGTGTCATAGGGAATTTAGATGTTTCAATAGTAATAGGAACCTGTTTGTATAGTAAAAATAATCATGTTTCATAGTAAAGGTTCATCATTGTGTTCATAGTAAATTTAGTCAGGTTTCATAGATATGTTTATAGTAAATTGTCTAGTTTACTAGTACAACTTTATAAGGGTTCATAGTAAATACTCTCATGTTGTCATAGTAACCGTATCATTTTATGAGTAAATGTATCAGTGGTTGTGATAGGAATATTGATCGGTTCTATGTAAAGTTCTACACAGTTTATAGCGTAAAGTTATCATGTTTTATAGTAACACTTAGCATGTTCATATGAAATTTATCATGTTCATGAGTGAAGTTTATCATGGTCATAGTGAAAGAGGTATCATGGTATCAGTAGAAAATATCATGTTTTTCATCGTAAATTGATCCATGGTTCATAGAAATTTATCATGTTTTATAGATAATTTGGAATGTTTCCTAGTACATTTATCATGTTTCCATAGTAAAGATATAGATTTCCATCATAACTCATTATCAGTTAATAGTTAAAGTTAATCATGTTTTATAGTAAATTTATCCTGTTTCATAGTAAAATATAACATGTTTCATAGTAAATTATTCATTGTTTCATAGTAAATTAATCATTGTTTTCTATAGTAAATTTATCACCTGTTTCATAGTAAATTATCATGTTTGATAGTAAATCATATCATGGTTCATAGTAATTGATCATGTTTCATAGTAAATTTTTCTGTTTCATAGTAAATTATCATGTTTATACCGAAATTTGTCATGTTTATAGTAAAATTTCTCATGCTTTTCATAGTAACTGTATATCATGTTTATTAGTAAAATTGAATTGCTGTTTCATAGGTAAATTCTATCATTGTTTCATAGTTAAATTTATCATGTTTTGATAGGAATTATAAACATGTTATAGTAGTAAATGATCATGTTTTCATAGTAAATTTGATCCAGTTTTACATAGTAAAGATTATCATCCGTTTCATAGTAAATTGCTATCATGTTATCATAGTAAGATGTATCAGTTTATAGTAAATATATGTTTCATAGTAAATATATCATGTTTTCATAGCTAAATCTATGCAGGTTTTATAGGAAAAGCTCATCATGCTTTCATAGTGACTTTATCACGTGTCATAGTAAATTATCATGTTTTAACTAGTGCAAATGATCATGTTAGTAACTAGTAAAATTGATCATGTTTCACAATAGTAAACTGGATCATGTTTTATAGTAAATATAACATGTTTTCCATAGTAAATTTGATCATGTTTTTGTATAGTAAATTTATTCATGTTTCCCTAGTAAAATTTGATCATGTCAGTAGTGAATTTATCAGGTTGTATAGTAAAATGAAGCATGGCGTAGAAATTAGTAACCAATTTATAGAATTTATAGTTTCATAGTAAATTATCATGTGTTCATCAGGAAAATGTAACATTTTCCCCCCGTAAAGTTCTCATGTTTCAGAGTCCAAATTTGTCATGTTTCATAGTAAATGTATCATGTTTCACATTCATCGTAAATTCTCAGTTTTTATAGACAATTGATCATGGTTCATATTAAATTATCATGTTTAATAGTAAATTTATCATGTTGTCATCGTAAACTTTATCAGATTTTTATAGTGAATTTTAGCATGTGTCAAAAATAGTAATATTCACTTGGTTGGTTACCTAGATATAGTAAATTGTAATCAATGTTTACATAATAAAGTTGTTTTAGTTCGTGGAAAGCAGATGATAAATTTTAACATGAACATGATAACTTATACATGTTTGCATGTGAGTATTGATACCCAAAATGTCTCATTTTCATTTTTATCCAGGTTTTGATAGTAATTTGTATCATGTTTCATAGTAAATATATCTCCTGACACATGAGTAAAACTTCTATGACACCAGCGAATTTATACCAGTTTTCGACTACATTTACCATGTTTCAAAAGTACAATTTATCATGTTTGTAGTTAGTATATTGAACATTTTATATAGTAAATTGATGCAAGTTTTTTATAGTTAAATGTAATCATGTTTCATATTAAAGTTTCATCCATGTTTTCATAATAAATTGATCTATATTTTTTTCATAGGTAAATTGATCATTTTTAGTAAAGTTGGTCATGTTTAATCGTCAATTGATCATGTTTCCGATAGTAACTGTATCATTGTTTCAATCAGTATAATTGTATCATGTTTCATAGTAATTTGCTCAAATGTTTCCATAGTAAATTTTATCATGTTTCATAGTTAAATTGATCATGTTTTCATAGCTAAAACTTGGATCATGATTATAGTAATTGATCCATGTCCTCATCAGTAAATTTTATTATGAAACATGATAAATTGTAACTATGAAACATAGATAAAATTTACATGTCTTAACTAATAAATTTAACCCAGTGTTCATAGTCAAATTTACCCATGTTCCTCATAGTAATGTATCAATGTTTATTAGCAAATTTATCATGTTCAATGGTAAAATCTGGATCATGTTTCTATATAAATTGATTATGTTTCCTAGTTAATGTCTATCATGTTTCATAATACATTGATAATTGTTTCATAGTAAATTGGATCATGGTTTATAGTTAATTTGATCATGTTTCTAAATATCGTAAATTGATCACTGTTCTCATCAGTAATTCCTGAGTCATGTTCTAGAGTAAATGGAATCATGTTTTCATAGTAGAATTGATCCTGTTTTTAAATCGTAAATTGATCATGTCTTCATAAGTAAATATTGATCATGCTTTCATAGTGAATTTATCATGTTGTATAGAATAAAATTTACCATGGTTTCATAGTAAAATCTTATCATGTTTTATAGTAAGTTTTATCATATTATATTTCATAGTTAAATTGGATCATGGTTATAGGTTAATTTATTATGAACATGGATCAGTTGTTAACTATTGAAACAATGATAAATTTACAACAGTTTCCCATAATAATTAGATCAGTTCATAGATAAAAATTATCATGTTTTATAGTAAATTTTTACATGTATTCAAGTAACTTTATCATGTTTCTACGTAAATGTATCATGGTGGTAGTAAATATATATGTTCATAGTAATAT
>JAIEZT010000926.1:0-27649 GCA_019594935.1 Periophthalmus modestus | reverse complement strand
AGTGCATCTTTAGTGATGGATACTCGAACGAGACTATCACTAGCATGCATTTAAAAAGAGAAAGGAAAAGACGCAACGGCTTCTTGTTATGCTATTTGAAAAAAATGATTGGATCACACAGCAACACTGCAATACGAGAAATACGCTTCTCTTATCACGGCGGTTGGGCGCTTCACTGAACAGCCAAATCTGTCACCCGCCTCCATCATCTTGGGCAGCCTTTACATTATTCTGAGCGCTGGCCCTCCAATCAGGCTCCTACCTGATCTCAGATTTGTCTTCATACTCTGCGTTAAACCAAACTGCCCTGGTCTGTCGGCTAACTCCTGTCCTCACGGGCTTTCCTTAGGCATTATAAACACGGTCAAAGCTCACATTATAATTGTTTCTTGGGATTAGGTCCACAAAGTGTTAATCTTTTAGTCTTTAAATCCTTTCAACTGACCACAATCATGTCTGTGTTTAAATAAGTGCTACGATTTTTAATGGTTCGCACAATTGTATACATCATTCCTGGTCTCCATGGAGATGTCATTGCCCTTCGTGTGAAGCAGTTTCACCAGAATGCACTTAAACATCACATCGTATTCTGCTATCGGTATTAAGCAGCTCGGGGCCAAGAATGTATTTTCTTCAAGGTATTCAAAGTAGAGGCAGAGAAGAAACATGATAAATAAATGCCCGTAGATCAGCTATTAAGTTGTCAGTGTATCATATCGTGAAATGCAATTATTCATGGACACAGAACGTGTACATAATAGATGCTTTTAATACTATAATTAAAAAGTAGGCTGAATAGTAACATCGCTTGTTGTCTGCTTATGCTGCGTAGGGTGGCATTGAAATAATGTTTTTTGCCTCGTGTGGTTAGGTTCAAGTAATGACAGCGATAGGACAAATCGACAAATTGTTACCTTAGTATGATCACCTATCTCTTCCCTTCCATTAAGTAATAGACATCACTGAACCTCGCTTACCTTTCTCCATGTGTTTGCCATCCAGCGGGCATAAGCCCCTTTTGTTTGTAAAAACAGACAATTTAAGAAAAGAAACATACAAACTAAGTCACGCCGGGGACCGACCATCTGCGGCGATACAGCTCAGAGCTAAAAAGGACTGAAGAGGTGTCGACTATAAGGCATTACACGCCCAACTGCTTTCCACAACTGCAATAAAATATTCCATCATATCCCTGAAAGCATCCGAGGACTCCAGATGGGATCAAAGAGTATACTTGATGACTTGAGAGAGGGCGTGCATATTAGACCCTCCGTTCCATTCCATTAATACACATGATGGGTTAAAAAAAAACACAGGGCCCGACATGCGTGTTTTCTACTCCTGTCTGTGTATTGACGTGTACAGGGGACACGGCGAGCGTTCCAAGCAAGGGCAGACGTTATTCACCACTCAATGTCACTTTCATATACGATGAATATATAAGAGAATAATTGTTATTGATTGGATGGGTGAATATGAAGTATCAAATGATGCGGGTAAATACAGAGCATGTGTATGTGTGGGATAGGGACTGGTGGTATCCAAAGCGATAAGCTAACGAACCGTAATATGTTTTAAATATCGGAATTAGCTGAAAATAACGACTTACTTAAGCTATTCGCGATTGTATTAATGAAATATTACAGATTATTATTATCCAGACAGTATTTTGCATTGGGATTCCAGTTGCGTAATTGTACCCTATATCTGTGTACTATGGGCGACAGTAGCTCAGTTGATTGAGTGTGAGTGTTGAGCGAGATTCGAAGGTTGGCGGTTCAAATCCCGGTCTCTACATAAAAACATCATTGGTTAGCGGTCAGATCCACTGATCCACAGGAGGCGGTGCAAGTTTTAGGTCAACAGATGAATGCTGTCGTTGTGTTTTGGGCAAAACACTCAACTTGGCCCCAGTGTGTGCGTAGTCTGGTGTATGAACGTATGTGCGAACGAATGGGGCGAGAAGGTCCCGTCGATGTAAAAGCGCTGAAGGTGGAAGAGCGCTATTACTAAAATCTAATGACATGCTGGATTACCAAATTTTATGTATCAATGTTTAGTAAGGAAATTGTTAGTGTTAGGTGTCTTTTTTGCAATATGGTGAAAAAGTGCTGAGCAAAAATGTGATTGCAAAAAACATCTGTAGATTTTCGCTGTATAGCTTATTCAGAATATGTCATGTTAAACCAAATGGTCCCGTTAAATAGCCTCCATTTTACCAAATATATTAAGCTACAACTCCTTACACATTTTCTGCTGTAGAAAGGAATGAATAAAGATGCTACAAATGCCCTCTTATCCACTAAACACAACTGCAAAGCTCTACAATGCTATTTTTAACCTTTACATAATACATATCAATCATTTTGCCGCATAGTCTCAGACTTTAAGAGGATGCAAAGAGATTCAGGGAGATTCCACATGTGACCGCTCCTCTTCTGTGACAGGTGTTTTTCTGGGAGGAGTGCGGTTTGTTGTGGATGTACTATCAATGATTCAATGCGGCACCTCACATGGAGAGGAGAGGAGAGGAGGGGGGAGGGAAGAGGAGATGTTCACCCCGAACTTTCAATATAGAATTCACGCGCTTGTTGACGGCCCAGGGTGTGAATCTGAGGATGCTCTTTCTGTCTGTGGAAATTCACTGCTATATTTTTTTTTGTGATCAAATTTTTATTGTTTACATAATAACAAAAAATAAAATACAAATAAAATAAACAGGACAAAAGCAAAAAAAAAAAATACCCCCCCCCCCCCCCCCCTCCAAAAAAAAACAAACAAAAACAAAACCCTGGTCCCGAGCTCATGGTGATATCCCACCCCCCCCTCCCTGGGCTCCACAGTACAAGATCAAAATATTTTTGGGGGTGTATGCGCACATATGCTTATAAAAAAAAAAAAAAAAACATAAACTAAATACAAATATATATATGCATACATACATATGCACACACCTATTCCATAAAACATATACTTGCACACGATGTATGTGTTTCTATACCCCTATATTATTATTATATAAACATACATATACATATATATACATACACATATATATACATACACATATACATACATACATACACACCTACATACATACATGTACATACACACATACATATATACATTACATCTACACACTACATATACCATAAATAAACATATATATATACACCATACATACACATATATACATACATACATAGATACCTTTTATTTAACAGAATATTGCTTTATAATATAATCTCTTCCACTTATTTCACAGTTAATGAAATTTGCTTATTTAAGATTGTCCAGTTCTAATAAAGTTTTACTCCATAATGAGATAGTTTTTTGTTTGGCTCCATGCATTTTAGCTAACTGATAGTTCCATGTTAATAATGTAACGAAAGGTGTTGATCCAGTGACTCAGAGTCAAGTTGTGGATGTTTGCCAGCGAAGAGCCAGAAGTTTTTTCGCAGCTGTCAACCCTGCAGTAGTATTTTTTTGTGAAAAAAGGACCAATTTAATAATTTTGAAAAATCATTCATTAAAAAGATAAATGGGGGGAAAAACAAAAATCTTTTTTTAACATTTTAGTTAAATAAGAATGTACCATTTTCCAGAATATATTGACGTCTTTACAGTCCCAAAACATGTGGATAAAAGTACCAATCGCGTTCTGAACATTTATCACAATATGGAGAAGAAGTGAGCTTCATCAAGTACCTCTTTTTGGGGGTTAAATAAGTTCTATGTAGAAAGTTAAAGTGCAGTATCTGATGGTTTGGATTTTTGATGCGTAAGTAATTGTGTTCCATATTCTTTTTCCAGTCGTCATTCTCCATCACTGCATCCAAATCCTTGGTCCACACACATTTCAATTTTCAGTGGTTTTTATAATTAGCGATCAATAATAAATTATATATTTGTGTAACAAAGCTCTTTTTAATTTTTTTATTTAATATGTGGTGTAATTTGTGTTGTGGTGATGAGAGGTTCAGTCCATGGAACCCCATAAGCTTTCATGGAGGATCTCAACTGGAGGGTACAAGAAAAAAGAAGATGCTGGCAGGTTAAAAATGGCACGTAAATCATTTAAAGGAGAGAAGCCCAGAGTCACCAAAACATGTATCTAGTACCTGAATCCCTTCTCTTCCATTGTGAAAATGCAAAGGGTTTGGCCCCAGATAATAATGAATAGTTATGAAAAAGTGGGTGTTTTCTTATGCCATTTTTGTATACTTTTAGATTCTTTTTCCACGTTTCGCCCCAGACTGATAGTAGATTGTAATTATGGGGCCAAAACGAGTCTTTGCTTGTTTAAGTGGGATGGTGGGAGTAAATCAGGTCCTTTAATCTATGAGGATGAACTAGGTTTTCTTCAATGCATTTCCATGCAGAGTCATTGTTGGACAGAACCATGAAGAAAGTGACGTAAAACAAAAGACCAGTAGTAATATTTGAAAATTTGGCACTGAAAGGGCCTCCTGAAGATTTGTGCCGCTGCAATGTAGCTAAGGAGACACGGGGCCGATTTCCTTCCATAGATATTTTTGAAATCAGAGAGGAAGCCTTTCAAAATGCCTGGGCGGGGGAGAGCGAGAGGGGGGAGCATTCCAAAGTAAAAATTTATACGTGGTAATATATCTGTTTTAATTATGGAAATTCGAGTTTGTAAAGAGGTAGGGAGATTATCCCATCGTTGTAAGTCAAGAGTTACCTGGTTTTAAATGTTTGTAAAATTTTTAGAAGCAATTACATTAGTGATGAATAGATTTCCACAAACACAAATATTTGAAATGCTCCACTCTGGGAATTATAGACGGAAGTGATACAAGGTTAGCATGTGAATTTAGAGGAAGTAGTAAAGCCGATTTTAACCAAATTATCTTATATCCAGAATACGAACCAAACTCTTTAAATGCCTCAAGTACATGTGGGATAGAGGTTGATGCTTTATCTATATATAAATAAGATGTCGTCACAATATAGAGAGATGTGAATGGTTAGTATTATTAAAACTTATAGGAAGGATAAGGTTATTTGTCTTATTTTTTGAGCTAAAGGTTCTAAAGACAAAGCAAAAGAAAAGGACTTAAAGGGCAACCTTGACGACATGATCTAGATATACGGAAAGAAGATGATGTAATACTTCCACTTATTACCACAGCGAAGGGTCCGTGTATAATAATTTGACCATATTAATGAAAGTATGTCCCAGTTTAAAATGATCCATAACCATCCAGAGATACTCCCCATTCAAGCTGATCAAAAGCTTTTTCAGCATCAAGAGATAAAATAACACAGTCAGATGGGATATCAGTGGCGGCGTGGATAATATGAAGTAAACGTCTTATGTTATCAGATGCCAATCGATTTTTGATAAAACCGGTTTGGTCACAATTAATCATTTTTGACATATATGGATCAATGCGATGAGCCAGGATACGAGCATAGACTTTAAACATCAGTATTAAGCAGTGATAAAGGCCTATAATTACTACATAGAGTTTGATCTTTATTTGGTTTAGGTAAAATAGTGATTATTGCTTGGTTCGCATCATTAATGAAGGAAACCTTTCTCAATTGAAGTCCAAATCATTTTTAAGAACAAAAGTCCTAAATCATTCCAAAAAGTAAGATAAAATTCCGGAGGGATCCCATCCCAACTGGGGATTACCCTGTTTCATGCTATTGTAGGGCAGTATGAAGCTCGATCAATGAAATTTTACTGTTAAGATTTGTACTTTCTTCTTTAGATAATGAGGTTAATGTTAAGTCATGTAGAAATTTTTTACACCCTGCTTTATTAAACTCAATTCTCGATGAATATAATGATTGATAGAAAGCATAAAACTCATTATTTATATCTTTGGGGGGATCTGTTAATATTCACAGCGCTGAAACTTCACCTGTTCTTAAGACGCAGCGCCAGACCACTTCGAGTCTGAACTACGCTGCCAAATGTCCCGTTAGGGTATTTTGTTCGCCACGTGGGATCTTGACACGGAAAATCACAGACGCATCATAGGCTGCACTGGGAGATCGCTTTGGTCTTGTTTTGATGTGAAAAGGAAAGGGAATTTGGCAAAATTTGGTGACTAATTCTAATGCTTGTTTTCAGCGAATTCCAATAGAAAAAAATGCTCTGGTAAATAAGATTATGCCACAGACAATTTGAGTTGCTATTAGGATTGATACTGGTTCTCTAGACACAAGTATTGCTATATTAAAACGCTATAAATTTTAAGTCATTTTACAGTTGTTTGTACTTAAAGCGTCTAGACCTATTATCCAAAATGGACTTTTCAGAGCTTTCAACCATGTTATTAGTTGCTTCCCCTTCTCATTTACCCTCTCGAAGTTGTTTTTGGAGTGATCGCGCATGTGTTTGAGCAATCTTTAATCAATTTATTTTCAAGACGCCATATTGCCGATCAATCCCCGTTTACGCCCACTGCTCTGTGCTAACTTTGTTCTTGCATTTTATTTTCTTAATCGATGATGTGCTTAGAATTTGGCAGCGTCGCATAGTCATTTGGTACAAATGAAAAGCTGCTCGCTAGCGTGATCTACAGCTATCCATAGGAAGGGCGACAGCTACACGGCTCTTTGTTGTGATGATGTTGTGTTAGATGAATATTGCGATTTAAAATGCGTAAATTATCCACGAGATTATAACTGTATAGCAGACACGAGCACAATAGGTCTTCTTCAACAAAGGTTTGTGAGAAGGCCGGGCCGCAACATATTCCCCGGTGCATTCTACTACTCTTCAAGGTTTCTCAGTTGCACTTCACCTTAAGAGCCCTATTTAAACCTGAGTCACCCTATTTTTACCCTTTTGACTCCACCTTCACTCTCATTAGCTACGCTGCCGATCTCTAGAGCTGCATTAGAAGAGATGGTGGTCTGTTTATCTCTTGCATGAACTAACAAACCCACGGAGCCTGCTTTCTGAGTCTTATCTCACCCAGCCATCATCACATCCTTTTCACTTCTGGAATCTCGAAGGCCTCCAGCGTTCCAAGATTACGCACCTGGAACCTACATATCCTGCTTCGACAGTCTGTATCCTGGTCTCAGTTTGCACACATACCTCCCTCATATCTGTCTAGCAAATACTTGTAATCTACTTATGTTGAGGTGTCGTCCAATTAATGTACTCGCCGTCAAGTTTAAACACTATCACTGACTGTAAGGTTAGTACATGTCTGTAGAGAAGCATTATATTTGTGAAGTTATTCTATAGAAAAGTCATGAGCGTAGCTGAAATCTGTTTGGTGATAGAACCCATCTGCTCAAGGTTCAGAAGGCCAAAGTTGGTGTTGGTGTGCTCTGGTTTCGTGTTAAGCTCGGCCAACAAATCCAAAGAACAGAGCGCATGTAAGATGGCAGATTAGGGGAATATGAAACGCGCGGCACAGTCAGCGTTTATGCTCGGGCTTTTGTCTTGTTATCTTCGGCAGTGAGTTGACATTATCCCCATGGATAAGGTTTTTACCGTGCATGGATTACCGCCTGAAACAAGCTGCGCACGCCCCCAGGAAAATAAGAGGACGGAACCTGCTTGGATCTGGGGCCTAGTATCCCCAGTGCTCTTGGCCTCCCCCCTCCTCACTATTCATCAATGCCACCATCAGCACACATGGGGCTTCGCACAGTAATGGCACCCGGACTGTATGGAAACAATGTAAAACCCAAATAAAAGAATTCCATCGCCTCCAAATAGCTAGAAATCTTTTGACCCATAAACATTGCTTCACATTTCTTTAAACTTGAGGCTTCATACAGCTACCTTGACAACTATCGGCCACTGTAAAGAGATTGACCCTTGCATATACCTGGGAATGGATTCGTAGTAAAATCTTTGGGTTAGTCTTTGTAATATATAACCATTTATAAGTTAAGTGAGTTAGAAGCCTTCTATTGTAGCCTGATTCTCAGTGAAAGCAAATCTAGCGACTGTATAGCTTATTTAACCCATTATCTCAAACAGAAAGTACATTAATTTGAACTATAGGCCTTAAAAAAAAAAGGCCATCAGAAATCACCTGACTCCTACATGGCGCCCTTTCCTTTGATACTTTCCTGGAATTATAAAACCGTGTTGATCATCAGAATACTTGCAGTAATAATAATAGAAATGACAATTCACTATTGGGCTTAACCGCATTACGCCACTCAATCATCTGTTCCACAAATGCCTCCAAATCCCAAACATAGTCCATTGTTCTTAATCTGCAAAGCCGGTCTATATCTTTACTATGTTCCGGCTAGCTACAGATGTATGTAACTATAAATCACATATTCCGACGCATATGACGAATGGGCTTAATCGCCACAACAGACAACAGCTCTGCCTCTCAACATCTGTACGCCAATGGATTCCAGAGAGAATTGTAGACTTCGTTCCAGCTTCGGCCGAGCGTTTAATATCCCTGGGAACATTTGAAACGATGCCATAGCAATTTAGTTCTTGTGCCTCTGAACTTCAGACAAAACCGGAGCAAGAGATCTCAATGATCACAGCCACACATGAAAGAGACTGAGGGATGTTGAGCGGTGCGGCTCTCTACAAGGCAAAGAAGTTGAAAGATGGGTTGTAATGATACACTCAGTATAGTAGTCTTCAAAACACACAGTTAAGCTGAAATGGCATATCAATCTAATGCAGCTACTACGGAAAACACTTTTGTATTTCTTGTGTACAGTGGAGTTTTTCAAAGACCTGAGACTTCCAGACCAAAGAAGTGTCTTTCTTACTAAGGTGATGATAAGCAGGAATAAACATGCAGCTATAGGTATTATGCTCTGGCTTATTTCGAAAGGTACTTCAAAGAGAACTATAAGGCGTTTCTTTGAACATCTGGGTGAAGCGTTGTAAATTGAAGGTAGGTTTAGAATAAGCCTAAGCGAAATATACATTCTCAAGTGTACTGCTTAATACTTATTTGTCAGTAAAATATCTCTTAGGTTATGTAAGTACAGAAAGAAAGGTGTTATATTGCAATTTAACCAATTTCACTAGTGCAAGCAGATGTTAAAACTGATGGTATGCATTTAAATATAATTCACAAACAATTGAATCAACTTCTAATTTGTGACACACCATTTCTTAGCCATTCTCATTTTCTGGCAATACCAAATTTAAAGGTGCATTGTGTAACTTTTCTGGTCCACTACGTCCAACTACCTCTTTGCCAAAAAATGTATGGCATTAATCTTACATCTATCTTTATTAATTAAAAACACCCTTAAAAACATTCTTTCTATGAGCGGGATTGCACTGATCTGACCTGCCACTTGGTCTGTCGGCGTCACCTCAAAGGACAGTAATACAATTTAAGATGTAGGGTCTGCCAAGCTGGTGACAGAAAAGTTGCATAGTACATCCTTAAAGCATTAACCACTCACAATACAGATGTCTCTTCTATTATCTCTTTCAAACAGCAAAAAAAACCCCTCCATGTTGCTTCTGCATAATGTAGAGATTTGCTCGTGTCGAGTCTTAAACATTGATCTAATTTGACACTCTTGCATTAGCTGTATTACGTAATCTGTAGCACACTGCAAAATAACAGATGAATTCCGTAATCTATTTGTAATCCCATTCAACATCTACACTAAGGTGCAAAAAAAGACGTGAATGGGAATGATTATGCAAGGGCCGGAGCTGTCACAGAATATAAATGATATGCTACACCCATAGCCTTGGCTTTATGCGTCTTATATTATATTATATAGGGCTGTGGAGGATTTCTGGGCCCTATAGACAAGCCAACGCAATTGAAAATGATGAAAACAGTTGTACTTTGTCATAATTCCATGGGGAATTGTGCGCAGTAACTGGTGACAAGACTGAATATTGAATAAGGAGTGATAGTCTTATCGGGTCCGGTGCACTCCTAAGATAAGAGCGCTCATTGGCGGAGAATCAGAAGAGAATGGAGGACCCCCACAGGAGAGTCTTAAATATACAAGACAGAATGGAAATTAAAAAATTTGAAGCTAAGTGCAGGGAGGAAAGATGTGGTTCATACCTGGAAGTAGTGAAAGAAACAAGGGAGACATAATTTTTATTTATTTTTTTTTAAGATTCTGACATGTAGTTATAAAGTTTATCCACAAGAGGCCAGTAAAGGGGAAAATATAGCAATAACTTCTTACTTATTGTCAACAGCTGATGGAATAACGTGCCAATCCTTCTGCTTTATAGTATAATAATAATGTCTTTGATTTATATAGCACCTTACTTTGCATTACTCGTTCATCCTTTAGGTACTTTGTAAGCCAGAGCTGCCCTGCCTGTGTAAATGTGGCTGCCAATCTGCGCCAACGGTCTCTCCGACAACCATCGCTCGCACAAACCATTAAAATTTCATCTTGCTCATGAAGAAGTTGACCAGGTACATATACTCACAAAACAAGGGCTTTTAATGTCTTACTATCCGTACAGTGAAGGGACTGGAGGTACCCCCACGAAGGCAGAGTTGTACCTTAAAATAGAAGACAAATGGATATAAAAACATGGAGCTAAGTACAGCGGCATGAATGATAGTTGGTGGAGGATGGAAGCTAAGCGAGTGCACACCAAAGAGGTGACCTGCATTGCTACAACCATATCACAACAGGCCTATCCATCTCCACTAGGGCCACCGTAGTTCCTCTCCCAATCACTGGGGGTGGGACCAGCCCAAACCTTAACGAAATCTATACTTCTATTGACCAAACCAAAGAAAAAGCTTGTGACATGAACAGGTTTGGGTAGAAAAGACTAGCGAAGACTATACCAGCAAATAGACAAGGCATTTCATATTTCGTGAAAGACTAAATTGAATTGTTAAAATTCTTCTGTGTTTTGGTAGCGCTGGATTGCTGTTTGGCTGTTGGCAAATCTGGAAAATAAAATGATAAAAATTCTCTTTGGATGAGAATCAAAATTTCTTCCAACCAAAAACCTAGACCAGTCGATCTATGAAAAGGAACAGCTCTGCTTTGGCAAAAATAATACAATTTTGGGCTGTTTGGTGGAGACCCAGAAAATGATCTCTAATGCAATCATCTTACCACTCCCAAGCTGAGATAAATTAAGATTCTTGGCTAAAATTCTCCTCCCTTTATGTCTCTACAAATTACGTTTATTATGTGTTTTACTTGAATCATTACTGAAAAAAATCTAAGTCTGTTGCCATGACTCCTAATCATGCCTAACAGCCTTTTTCCTTCATCAACTCCCACCATCTTAACACGCCTGTAAAACTCCACATTAAAAGCTTTGTGAGCCGTGAATGCATTTTTATAATGGATAACTGCTGGCTTTATGCAACCGCTGGAGCTGAACTGTCCTAGTAATCCCTCAAAATAGGACCGTATATCCAGGTGACAAGGCAAGCAACTCACAGCCTGATTCGCACAGTCAGTCTCTTGAAATTGGCTATTATTAGTTTCATCACATCCTTCCAGAAAACTGCCTCAAAGCTATACAAGGACTGCCCCACCGTCCACTTGCTTTCCGCGTTTGCAAATTGATAACGGAACTAGGGACCCTGCAGGGCTAGTAATTCAATATTGGGATCTAACAGGCTCAGATCAGATATGATGGAGCGTAATCCTCTGCAGTGCCACCACACCAACCACCACAGCTCACAAGCGGAACTTTGAAATCTTTCATCCATCTTCTTTGGATTTTCCCAGGGGGCTGATCCATGTGGCTATAAGTCTTGGATGGGGTACACCCTGGGAAGCGGCTCTCGTGATCACGGAATATGAGCAGTTATCAAAAATACAGGCATGTTTTTCTATAGTAGGTTAAATTTTACAACTTGATCACTTTTATGATGATTTTAATGTCTTTCTTATTCTGTAAAACACTTTGAATGACTTTTTGTGCGAGTCGTGCTATACAAATAAACTCGCCTTGCCTATACTATTCATGTTTTAAAATCTATAATCATCTAACTACAGAGATTTGAAAATGTTAAAAGGTTTGACTCCATTTAACATCTTCTTTTCAGTTTAACTATCATCCACCCAGAGAGATTGTAACACTGTTCTGCATTCTAGTTCAGAAATGTTCACGACTACTTCTCTTTGCTCTACTGAATGAAAGAATAAAGATGTTTCCAGCTTACACGGCCTAATTCTCAAAACCATATACCCAAGGACCAAAAGTGCACTGTGGCTAAGTAGGCATGACAGTCTGTGATTACAATGAGTGAGTTAGCGCTAGTCCCCCTGCGCTCGCGTATCACAGCCAATCCTAAAGCCTGTCTTTTAAACTGCTCCATACCCTATTTCGTCTGCCACGTTCACACACCGCAATGATCGCCATGTTTATTTTCAATTAGGATTATTTCTTTCCTCGGGCTAAGAACACCTTTATTTCGCAGTGGGAACAGTTAGGCCCATTAGCGCTGCTGGGTGGCTTCAAATGCATTTAGGAGAGAAGTGATGAGGTACGAGATGCTGACTGTGAATGCAAACTTTTTTTTTTTCCTTATTTTCAGGTCTGCCGCATTTAAAAAGGTCACAAGTGACAATTATCATTTCTCAAAAACGCCCTCCCTCGCACATTAAGTAGCTCAAACTGAAAAATACTACTCAGTCCATGCCATTAGACTGGAGAGCTTGGGACATCTAGAGTACTTTGGTATAGAGAACCATCATTAATAATTCAAACTTCCGGCTACACACATATACGGCATGTTCTCTTTTCCCATACATTAATATTTTAGCCAAGCACGGCCCCCAGCTGGCTTCACCTCGGCTTCTGCCTGCCACCTCCCGACGGACATTTTGCGACATAAATCAGAAAAGTGACATTAAGAAGCCCCTAAGATGGCCTCTGTCAGCTCTTAAAGCAGGCAATGCCAATCTATGAGTCCCCTGACTGCTAAGTGGAAGGCAACTTAAAAAACTCCACGAGACCTTTAGAAAATGTGAAATATGTTGTAAAAAAAAAAAGGTAGCTTCAAACCACACTTAAAAATTTTCATATATCCTGATGATACATTTTTTTTTTACCAGTGTTATGCTCATATGCCGATGTATTAAAACATCGGCATATGAGAAATTTTCCCCATGGCAAAAAATGTGTCTTTAAACCTTCATAAGTTTGGTTTTGGTCTCTAAATTGCAAGAAACCAAAGGAAGAGAGAGAAATTGCAGAGCCAACCCCACAGGAAATGCATTGTGTGTCCCAAGGCTTTTAGCGCCATCAGCCAGCACAGACCAGAGACACAAAAGGTTAAGGTTAGAGTTAGGTCTGTAGTTGTGGTCAGGCCCAGGCAATTCTGCTTAACTGAGGTTCACAGCTCAGACAGAGGAGCAGATATGTATTTTTCTACTTTGTCAGGTCAAATGGATAATAACATATAATCATAATGTGACAAGCAGCACTAACATGTCACCCAAACACAATGTAACAATCACATAATCTTTACGTAACAATCTGTAATCAAATGTAGCCCGATCACAATGTAAACAACTCGTAAAAAGCATGTTAACATTATGTAACAAGTTGTAATGACATGTAACTCAAACACAATGTATGTAATAGCATGTCATTATTACGCAACAATCAATAACATGTAGCCCAAACACAATGTAACAATATGTAATAGCATGTTATCATTACGTAACAATCTGTAATAACATGTAACTCAAACACAATGTAACAATATGTAATAGCATGTTATCATTACGTAACAATCTGTAATAACATGTAGCCCAAACACAATGCAACAATTTGTAATAGCATGTTATCATTACGAAACAATTTGTAATAGCATGTAAATGTAACAACCTGTAATAATGAGTAACCCAAACGAAATGTAGCAACCTGAATAACATGTAACCCAAAACAATGTAATAACATGTGATATCATGTGATTAATAATATGTATGTAAATATGTATGTAACCCAAATACAATGTAACAACCTGTAATAACATGTAACCCACACATAATGTAACAACCTGTAATAATAATGTAACCCAAATGTAATAAGAAACAACTTGAATAACATGTAACTAAGACATAATGTAACAACCGATAATAACATGTATCCAGGCAAAACATGTTACAACTTGGAATAACCCATTGTGTATCAGTCAGTCAGTCTGTAAGTAATCCAAATGTAACATCCTCTTTCATTAAACATAAGTAATTGAATGTTACTACTCAGAGTTGCTTATTGCAGGTTAATATACAACAGTATATTACAATGTATGAAGGATAGAGGAAAACACAGAAATCTGAGAAATGTAACAATAGACCCAACCATAAATCGAAACACATTGGGATACTTGATGTTTTACTCCACCTTTAACGTGTATAAAAGGCTAACTTCCTATGCTTGTGTTCACTCACCATTATTATTTCCTGGCACACAAAACTTCATTATTTCAAAGGAGTATTTTGCCTGTCAAAGCGTGCATATAAATAATGTATGCTACATCCAAACATGTTCCCTTGCCACAGTATTAATTATTTCAGAGACTGTTATACCTGTCAGTGCTAGCTTGTTTCTCTAGCGCTATGATAATGAATGTTCCTAGCCAGTGCCTTTCCTGCTGTACAATTTTTAATTATTGCACCACTTTCTTTTTTTTTTAACAAGGTTTGAGGCTGCCCATTATTCTGACATACAAAACACTAGCACGACTCCTCCATTCTCTCTCTCCAACACACACTCATAGCATCATAAAATGCATGTATAATTTAGAAGATAATATATTAGCCCGATAAGCACTGCTGATTTGCATAGGCTGCTGGTTCATTTCTATAAAGGACACATCACGTAGAGACAGTGGTGACAGAATGGAAGTGAAAATGCTTAAAAACGCAGATATGGGTAATGCCCACAGGCTAATCTGCACAGATATGAAGTCTATTAATAGAAAGGACAAAGGTGCTTGATAGTCCATTCATGATGTCTCCATGTTGTCACTTGCATCACTTTAAATTCTATTTGGAGAATATTCTTAAGACGAACAATACATCAAGAATATCTACTACAGGGTGCACCACCTGCTTGTCCTCATAGAGATGTTACTGCTTTGCCTGATTTTTCTCAGTACAGCATTATACCAATTGCAATGGAGACAAGCAAAGGATGCAACCAGGTCAAATCTGTGGAAAAGTGAAACCAAAAACATGCACAAATGCTCCAGCTAAGGTAGTCCTGACCAAGTTTAGCCCAGGATCTGGAGATGGATCCCCAGGCGCTACACAACAGTGCGCTGATGAAATGAATGCTACATAGATGACTTATTTATTGGATCTCCATCATCTTTGCAAACTTAAATACTGTTCTACTTGGGGGTCAAAGTCAACATTTCCCTCAAAAGCAATAACCTTTCTCCATGGAGACAAGCAGGCGGCGTACCTCCCAATCAAAATGTTACAGTGTGCACAATTAAATCGTTAATGCGCACCATCTTACTGTAGCCACGCCCCATATTCTGATTTCCACCAATCAGGAGAGTGCACAGCCATTTCCTGCTAAAGTACTTATACACTGTGTGTCACTGTGGCCTAATTTATGTGCCCACTTACTGTATGTATGCTGCTTTGTAATTGGCGCCCATCAGTGTCAAGTGTTTCTGTGGATGTACTCGGGGCCAATAGAGCCCAATGCACAAAACAGCAGAGATTTGCATAGAAATGTGTGCATATTTTTGACATCTTATGACGAGAGAAACCTCACACGCACTTCTAACACAGGCAGCATTTAATTAACAAGAAGAAAAAGAGCAAAAAACTAAGGGAAAAAAAAAAAACATTAAGCTACCTGAATTACTCTTAACATTGTCATATAATCAGCATGCATAACTTGCCCTTGAGGTTAGCTTTGCATAAAAGACAGACTTTTTTCATAAATAAACAACTGTGCTACAGCAGTGGAGAGGCGTTTTATCAATGGGCTTAGGAGCACAAGCTAGCATATATGGCTATACTCCCAACAGTATACCAAAATGAAAACCTACATGAAAACCACCACCCTCTCAATAACCCAAAAGGCACAAATGTTGTTGCATTAATAAGACCACAAATAACTTGCAGCACAAAAGCGTTGCTATATTTATAATAATCATTAATGTTTGTAAATGTTGATGGCATCTTCTGGGGGTAAATTCTAAATATTAAGTATTTTGCATTCAATAAGAAGCATTCTTTTTTGGACATGGCCACAAACTACGGCCAAAACTACGGGGGGCCACACACGGCCCTTTGGGCTATTAATCCGGCCCGCCGAACATGACAAAATTATATTAAAATAGGTAAGGGTAAACCTTGTTCAAAGTTTTTCTGCTGTGTTTATTTAATTGCAATTTAAGACATTTATTATCAATTTAATTAATGCATTTGGAAAACAATTTGTACAATGAGCCTTGTATAGTCATGATTTGCTACATGATACAGGCCAAATCTCTAATGTAATATATACATATATATATCCTGGCCCGGCCCCTCTGTCAAATTTTAGAAATCATTGTGGCCTGTGTGTCAAAAAGTTTGCCTTCCCCTGGTTTATATTATAGTTCATAGTACTCTATGTAACTTCTCTGGTTGTGGATCGTAGGCCTGTCACCATAACACATTTTGAAGTGCGATATATTGCTGAAGAAAATATAGGTGATAAAGGTTAATACTGAAGCTATAATATTTCACTGACACAAAAACTCTATAACTGCTCAGATCTGTGGAGAGGAAAGTCTACTCTAAGTAAGAATTTGTGCCTTTCTAGGTATTTTAGAGTAATGCAAATACATGTAATTCAATAAATGCAAAAAAGACTATGTTAATGCCATACTGGGGAACATTACAGGCAACGCAAACACAATCTCTGAAGAGAAGCAGGTGCACCTTTATGAAAATACAGTGCCACACAGCCTGCTTCCCTGCTGAACTTATCATTCAAACAAACCACGCCTCGCTCTACATTGGATAATAAACACATTCTGATCGCAGTCAATGGCGTACGTGTAGCGAAGGTGTGCTCGCTCATCCCTGTCTGGGGCCGAGCTGGGAGCAAGTGAAGCGTGTCCCCGGGACAGACAGGAGGGCCACTGAGCCGCCCTGACCCCCCGAGAGAGACACGCGCTGGAGATAGATCTTTGTTTTAATACCCCCTCACACGCACCGCTGCCTCTACAGTAGCACGCCAAGCAGCCCTCCATGTATAGCACACAAAACAAAAGCAATAAGTAAAACACGTGTATGTCAGCAAACGACAAATCCTGCTATCTTTTCTTTGTTGTGACAGGGAAATGGTGGTTGCCGGGGGTGGCCCTGAGCTATCCGCATGGAGGCAGGCCATATAACTTGAACTGGTTATAGGTCGGGCTGCAAGATTAATCACAATCAAGTCGTAAAAACACAAAAGTTGCAGTTTTTGAAGTACCATCATTTCCTCCACAGACGGCATTTCTACATCTACTGCTAAGTCTGTAGTTTAACATCACAATTAGATTTTTTTTTTTTCCCAGATCGTTCAACCCTATCTCTGACATGTTAGTGCCATATGAACCATCTCACACTTTGAGGACTTCAGGGACCAACCTCCTGCTAGTGCTCCTTTTGATTCTATAAAGTACTTTGAATTACTTGTGCACGGATATTTCCTGCAGCTCAGTGTTTGCATTGCTAAACGAAAATCTATCTACAAAAAAAAGGTAACACAATAACAGTAATAAGTGGAGAAGCACATAAATAAATTGGTCAGGTGGTCGTAATGTTATGGCTTGTATAATAATACACTGGAGTACTTGATTTTCAAACTGTGAAATGAAGAAGTAGGTATTTAAATTGATCTTACTTGCTCCTATAGCTTCGTGAATTTAGAATTTAATGAATTCACTGTGAAGTAGCGCTTTTTTTGCTAGCCCTATGCACAAATGTATACGGTTTAAGTGGAACAGATAGCATAGGAGCATAGGAATGTGCCAACTATAGCTAGTGAAAATTGTAGCTCAGTGTCTAAAGGTTGGTGGTTCAAATCTCACTCCCACAGATGCTGGATGCTGTCGTGTGTCCTTAGGCAAGACACTTAACCCACTTAATGAATTGGTTCCTTAATGTAAAGCGCTTTGAGTTCCTGAAGGTGGAAAAAGCACTACATAAAAATATGAAAATGTACCACGTATGTATCTAAACACACAGAACACACATTATTTGCTGTAGTTTGAGGTCAAAATTTCAAAAACTTGACTACTTTTGAAACCCTTTTCTACCAGTGGTTAGATTTGTACCATCGATTAGACAACATGGCGGTTCCTTACAGTCTAGTGATGCTTTTAACACACTTAGCTGCTCCTAACTCGGAAGAAAGATGACCTTACTTGTTTCAATATTCAGCTTAAGAACTAAATGTGTGGCTTTGAATTGCAAAAAAAATGTTAAATGTGTGGGTGGCCATTCACCAGTGGGAATGAGGCTCCGCGGATGTGTGCATGGAATTACAACTGCACTTGACTAAGAGGGAGTGGGATGGGCCCACAGCCAGCCACTCATCCCCATGGGTTTCCAACAGAGCGCCGTTCCAATAGCTTTCCCCATAAACTCCTCAGCCAATGGGCCTTGCATGTGGAAAATGGGGGGGACATAATGGCACCGAATGTATATAACCGGATGATAGAGACGTGAGTGTGCTAGCGTTTGTGTGCATGTTTGCAGTCTGTCTGTCTGCTCTTGAATGAGGTAATGTATAGGCTAGAATGGGCTGGAATAGATAAGGAGATATATCACTGTGAAGTAGTGCTGTCACGATAAAATGTCAAACGCGATTTCGATATTAAGGAGTAGACTCGATACTGATTCCCGATACCACAATAATAAAAAAACACTTTTATTTAGACCAGAGGAAGAGTTTTGTTTTTTTTTTTTTTTTTTTATGAGGGCCACATCTCAAAAACATATTTGACGCAGAGGACCAGAGAAGTGATTAATGTAGTGTGCTGCTATATACGCTGCTTTGACAGAGCCGCTGTGTATAATAAAGCTTGAAACACATTCATTTTAGGTCTATATCACAATGCAAAGTGATGTTTGAGGATATAGTGGGAGAAATAGTTTAATTTGATGTTAAAAGTACTGCTTATGATTAATTGGGCCATAAAAAACTGATCTGAGGGCCGCATTTTAGCCCCAGGGCCATAGTTTGGACACCTCTGATTTAGACAATGGAATGTGATTTTCAACATAACATAGTAGTACTTTCTTTTATACTACCATGTGGTCTTATAACCCCTAAATTGTCCAGGTATGTTCCATAGTGGTCCATGGATGTGGCTAGTCTTTGTGAATGTGACTCTGAATGCAACTTATTCCTTAAAGCACTTTGAATTACTCTGTGTACAAATTGTTCTTTACAGATAAACTTGCCATACTTTGGTATCGATAAGTATCTGATTTTCGATATTTTTTAACAACCCTACGGTGCAAATGTGTAGAGCATGCACATGTTTTTTGGGGTTTTTTTTTTGGAAAGTACATTTATTTTATTTATCAGAAGTGAGAACGTAATTTTCACGAGCAGTTTTCCAATCATACTACAAAATTACTGTGCTTGAAGGGTTTTTTGACAAATTAAATTGAAATTGCCAACAGTCAAAGTTAAATAGAAGTCACCTGGAAGTGGCTTGTTATTAAAAAAGTCAAAGTTTGTTCAAAAATAATGAACCCCAACTCTTTCTTCCTTCCTAACGCAGCTGTGTGTCACTGCAGTTTAACAGATTCAAACGGAAACAGCATTTTATTTCAAACATTACCGCTTCATAAAAAACCTCTTTTGAATCAATATATTCTACTCCTATGGCACAGACACAGGAAATGGGAATGTGGGAAGACAGGGGACATTTAGACAAAGGGTACTGTTCCCAAAAGACATTCATTTACATCTGCAGCGAGCAGCAGGAGCACCAGCAATGAGCGAGGCAGAAAACAAAAATCATGTTAGCATCTTGTAGTCCACATTATGTGCAACACAACCCCATACACAACGACATTACTGCATTATCATTTTACACTGGCATTACGCAATCGAGCATATAGACAAATCCACCCAAGGCTGTGTTTTGCACTCTGTTTCATCATAGGAGCAGAAAAGGTCTTTTTGGTGAATTACTGACTGTATTGCATGCCACAAGTACTATTAAAGACCCCCATTTTCACATTTATCTGAGCAAAATCAATACAGATACATTGTATAAGTTCTTAAGGTCAAAATAAATCATCTATGTACTTTCTGCATCTCTTTAGAAAGCATTTCAATGTCAGGAAGTGTGCAGTTAGCATGCTAGTTGTGGTTAGCTTTAACGTGGCTGCGAAACTTCGCCTCTGAAAGTTGTAAAAAAACACTCATAAACTCCTCCCAGTCAACACTTACGATGCTCGGGATGTGTTTAAAGTGAACTAGTTCCGTTTTGTGCAAGTAACAAGAAGGTGCGCAGTTAGCATAATAGTTGTGGTTAACTTTATCCTAGTTGCAAAACTTTAAAAAGTTAAGAAATGCTTATAAACTCACCCCAGTCAACAGTTACGATGCTGGGAATGTAAAAATTAAGTACTTCTGTAGTCAGTATCAGGAAGTGCACGGTTAGTATGCTAGTTGTGGTTCGCTTTACTGTGGTTGCAAAAGTTCATCTCTGAAAGTTAAGAAATGCTCATGAACTCACTTCAGGCAACAGTTAAGACGCTGGGAATGTGTTTAAAAAAAAATAGTTCTGTTTTGTCCAAGTATCAGGAAGTGCGTAGTTAGCATGCTAGATGAGGTGAGTGTTACCATGGTTACAAAACTTAGCTTCTGAAAGTTGTAAAAAACAAAAAAAGTGCTTATAAAATCATCTCAGTCAATAGGTAAGGCACTGGGAATGCATAGAAAGCAAACTAGTTTTGTTTTTAACGTTTTTTAATACAGTAAAAAAATCAGGTACAGTGCCTTTAAAGTCAGGTTTTAAGGGCCAAGCCAAGGTGGGAGCTTCATAAAGAAAAAAAAAACAGAGCCGTTAGTCCATAAGGATACACTACAGTATTTACGCTAGGTTTATAAGATGCAAATGCTATCGACAAAAGTTATATAAAAATAAAGAGTACGGGGCTTAAACAGATCAACTGTGGCACTGAAGTAAACGGCCCACAGAAGCAGTGCAATATAAAAAACACATAAGATACTGCATAGGTACTGTATATCCAAGTTACTGTCCAATAACAGTAACAACACAGGGAGCAAAGATGGCTACTGCTATAGAATGAAAAAAACTTGGCCTTATCTTGCAATAAAAGGTCAACAAACGATTACATTTTAATTTGAGTAATCATCATGAGCCAAAAATATATACTTTGTTTTAAATAAGAGCTTTGGCATTCGATCACTTTAATGAGCATAAGTGAGTAGAAAACTGTAGAAAACATTAGCAAGTGTATCAGTTTGTAATGATTAGTGATTAGCAATTAGCGTAAAGGCTTAGGGCTGTGTTGTATAATTTTTTAATCAGGCTTTTTTTTATGACAATTACAGAAGTGAAGTGTGAATATTTAAAAAAAAAAAAAAAAAAAAATATAGCACTGAAAACTATCCCTTAAAACTGAAAATCGGATAGAAATAAGAAACGTTACGTCCTTGATAACAATTCAGAGGACGTCATGAAATGTGTGTCTACGTTTTCAAAGCTTCAGAGCTGTGAAAAGCGCTTTTAAACTCGTCCCAGTCAATAGTTACAATGCTGGGAATGCGTTTAACCCTGGAGGAGCCAAGAACCTTTTTCTTTTTTGGAAAAATTATGAACATTGCATTAAATTACTGCTAGAAGTTCACTGAACACTGAACACTATCAATTTTTCAATTTCAACCCTTTATGCCCTAATTTAGGATCAGGGCCAAATTTGACCCATGGGCTTTAGGCGTATAATTTCAAAGAATCACAATAACAAAACACTGTCAATGCAAACTATTTTAAATTTAGGAAAATAGTCAACCACACAGATACTTTTTAGCTTTATTTGTTGCATGTTAGAACTGAATTTCAAATGTAGAAACACACTTTCGCCAATGGAAACAACACTGCCATCTGCTGGACACTGTAATGTGAAGTCTTACAATAAACTAAATGATGCAGCTAATTACAATAATGAACCTCAAATGTGCCCCAGTGAGAAATGTCAATCACCCCAACACTTGGCAGGCTTTGAAGTTAAATTTGACTTTTTTTTTTTTTTTTTTTTTTTTTTTTGGGTAGCAGCAATTAACTGTGGCCAAATTTGACCCAGTGGGTTCTCCAGGATTAAAAAGAACTTTTTTTTTTTTTTTTTTTTTTTTGTGTGTGTGTCTTTTTAATACAGAAAAAAATCAGGTACAGCGCATTCAAAGTCAGGTTGAAGATTTTTTTTAAAAGATACAGCACTGCAAAGGTTTCATTCAGAAGAGTTCTAATACAATTCAATTCAATATAAAAGTCCTTGGCAACAATTCAGAAGGATTGTCACAGACTGAATGCCTAAAATGTCTGTCTATGTTTTTCAAGCTTCAATTTTATTATCAACAAGAACATTTTCTATTTTTTTTATTTTTACATTCAATGAACCGTTTACACCGAACACAATGACTGAAGTTCGCAGTTATCTTCGGAGAACATGAAGGGAGATTGACTCGCATCAACCTGTGACACACCCCCATTTGCTTCAAAATTCCCATCAAACTCCTCTCCCCTCTGATGTAACTGGCGAGCATAATGGATGTGTTTGGGTTGACTCCAAAGTGCCACCTGTTTCATGACAGATATTTTCCCCAAATGCGAGGATAAAGATTTCACAAAGTGGGGCAAAAATGTCAGGCTGCTCTGCATGATGTCAGCATGGAAGCTGTGTGAGAATCGCAACCGGTTCCACTGAAAATGACTTGTGTTTCTGAAAGCCATTTATTAGTCGAGGTGCGGATTTGAGGGGAGCTTTTGAGCCCTGATCTTCAGATAGGAGGTGGAGTCGAAATGATTGCTTTTCAAATGTACAGCAGCATAAGTGATGTAGTGAAAAGAAATGAGGCAATATTTAAGAGAGCGAACCGTCACTTCAAATGACACTTAGAGAAGTACTACTTTAATAACCACTTCTGCCGTAATTACTTATATCTATATTCTTAATGTTAAAAGGCCAATATTACGCTATCTTCTGATCTATGTTATAATGTTGTTCCTCTTCGCAAACATACCCGCTGGAACAAAAAAAACACTTAATTCCACCTGTGATGTCATCATGTGGGTAATACAGGAAGTGCTCTTGAAAACTACAACTTCATGACATCACAAGGTGGGAACAGAGCATTTTGAGATTTGGAGATGTAGATGGACTTATAATAAATAGGTATCAAACATGTGTGAGTGAAACAAAACCTAACTCCAGATGTGATTTGAGGAGGACACTACATTCTAACATGGGTTAAAGCTTAAAAGAGTAATTTTTGCGTAATATAGGACCTTAATAGAAATACTGTTCTACTGCTACTACTAGATACTACTTCTCTTATACTGTTCATCCTACTACAAACTATATTACCACAGTACTGACACTACTGACCCTATACTACATTAAATTAGTATAGGGGCTACACTATTGCACCAACATACAATACCCATATCATTTACAATCAAGGTTAATAATGCCTACACAATTATAGGTAATAGTTCCTCTCAAAATCAATAAATAACAAATACATCAAAATTGTTATTACAACTTGAAAGGTCATATATTATGCAGAACTGACTGGGCCAGCTCTACTAAGGTATTTTATTTCTGTTGATTTTTTTTTTATTTTTGATATTAATTATTTTTTTTTCTATGATACCATCAAATTTTTATTTAATTTAAGGTATATCCAGTTATCGATATTGACTGGGCACCCTTGGTTTTTTTTTAAATTTTTATTTAATATGATTTATTAATCCGTGGGCCAGCATGAGGTTTGAGCCCTGAGTTGGACATCTGTTTTACCTTTTTTTCAGTAGAGATTGGCAATTCCAGGACTGAAAATATTCAAATAAGTGAAGGTGTATAGAGTTTAAAAACACCGTGAAGCACTTCCTGTATTCCACCACTCATGACATCACAAGGTGGAACAGAGCCACAACTCCGGATATGTTTTTGATAGGAAATGACATTATAGCATCGATCAGAAAATAGCGTAATATGGGGCCCCTAACATATACACGATTATAAGTGCCACAAGCTGATATTATCTGTAGGTACTTTATTAGGCGATTAGCTTTCTGTCTATATGGAGTAATCATATAATATCCAATGTCCAATCACATGCTAAAGATATGTAACCCAGGGGCAGAGAAGAAACATGTCACTTGAGCGCTGGTCCCTCTGAAATCATGCCATTGATGAGTTCAGCTGATTAAATGAGAAGATCCTATGTAGCCAACCGGAAACACTCCACACGTGACCCACGCTAAAAATTACAAGAAAAACACAGAGTTCTAGTTTCCACTGCCCTTAAAAGAAGCTTAGTAAAGGAGAAAACAGCAGAAATCTGGTATCTGGGTAGCTATATTGTAGGATTTAGTAGGAGTTGCAGACAGACAGGATTAAGATGAAACTTGTTTTTCGCTGGTAATTTAATTAGAATACCAGCAAAATCAATAATCCGTTGATTGAAAGGCTTTGAGATGGAGCTGTTCAAGTAAGTTGGAGGTTGTGGAATATAGCAACAGTTGGTCACATGGTCACATTCTTTATATAGCGCTTTTTTTTTTTTTTTTCGCTTCAAGGGCGCTCAGAGGGCTTAACTATCAAGGAGCAACTCACCTATTCACATACACATAGATACACAGTGTTTAAGTGGTCTTGCCCAAATGGACACAGCGACAGTGTTCATCCAGTGGGAGCTGGAATCGCACCGCCAACCTGATGGGTCAGTGGATGTGACTGCTCAACCAATAGGCTTGTCATATATAGTTACTACCTCAACTCGTTTAAATACATAACACATGTACAACATATCATTTTTGGGGGTCAGTATTTATCGTGGGGACTTTTTTCTTGCTAGTAGTAGGGGAAATATTTGGTTTAATTTTATGTACCACAATAAGATTTGAGCTGTAGAAGTTTGAATTATGAACTTCTATGACTCATTGTTAGACAACAAAACTAACAACTTGAGTGTTGCAGTTCTAAGCAATACTGTAGATTTACAATACTTTTTTCAGGGATCATTTTTGCTTTATGGTTTGGTTTTCAATATTGGCGTTTTTATCGTCTATATTTACTTCAGCAATATATCGCACTTCAAACATGTGTTACTGGTGGCGGCCGATCAACCAATGATTGTATATGCTGAGAGTGGGATTTCGAACCAACAACCTTCAGATCAGTGGAAAAATGCTCTACCAACTGAGTTACTGTCGCCCAGTTAACCAAGGCTCTCTGTCAATGTGTTTTTTTGTTTGTTTTGTTTTTTCCCCAAGCCAAACATATAATTATGTTTCTATCACCTAATTAAAAACGTTGCAGAGATAGATACTTCAAATGGAGAGAACAATAGCAAGTGATATTCAGGTAATCAATACATACATAGGTTTGCTTTTCTGTGATTCAGTGGGGGCTCAATGGACCAGCGCCAAAAAACTGACCATCGCACCAATGGTTCAGGGTTCAAATCCATTACCTTCTAAGCTGCTGTAAAACTTTATTGCCTTGAGTAGTTTTGTTTTACGTTTCCCAAAACTAAGTTGTAGCAGCAGCCAGTTTTGTTCTTTATTGAAAGTGAACAAAGTATCTGTACATGCAGTTCCATTGTTCATTGTATTCATAAACAGACTGTGTGAGTAGAGGTTCAACAAAGAAACCCGGTTAGTAATACTTTTTTTTGTTTTTTAAAGACAAAGTCAAAAGTAAAAAAAGTGGGTGCAATATATTCATTATTGCCCTATTTGCCATTTGTGATTTAAAATATCGTCTCAAATTAACCGAGGAAGAGATTGAACCGATGTTGTTTAGGAATCCACACGCACAGTGGCCAACAATAAGCTCTGACCGATATTCTGACTTTATTTTTTTTTCTCAAAATTATGTCATTAAAAATTTATTACAAACTGACCCATCAGCCCTTTATCATATAGTTAGTTGCAGTGTGGTTCTTCGTACTTAAAGTGTTAAAATAAAGCTTTATGTGTATGTTCTAGGCAGCAAATCGACCAAAACCGATACCGACCGATAGAATAGTCCAAATACAGGTCTATCGCTACTGCAGAAGACTCACCAAGTAGTTACCCCTAATGAAGAACTCCCACTAGTTATAAAACCCAGCGTGTCTACAAAATGTTCGTAAAAAGCACTTCAGCTTACAAAAAATCCGGCCCACGCTGGTCCAACAAACATCTTCAGGTGATTATGAAAGGATGTTGGCTTCCGCGTCAAATAAACGCAAAGCTATCCTTGGTATACAATGCTAAATATGCAAATTCATTCACAGCTCCCCTGCTTTCTACCCCCTGTCTCTCCAGCACTGACATCACTACGCCAGCTCCATCTGCCATATCTCTTCAAAAGTCCCCTCATTCCGCCGCGTTGTATGCTTCCCACATTCTCGGCCTCCTTCATCCTCTGATTTCTTCCACCGTTCCACCCCCATTTTCTACCTACTCTACTTGTCCCTGCAACCTCTTTTTTATCCCTGTATCCAACTGCTTTTCCCCGCAGCGTTTTCTTCGAGGCACTTCTTCAAGCGGCACTCGCCATCCCTGTATCCTGCTCATCCTAAATGGGACATGTGGCCTTGCTCTATATCTTGATTCCTCTAGACAGAAGGTGTGAGTGCTAGCCTTCCCCCACTTCCACACCTCTGCTAGCTCTTGTGTTATTTGTTTCATAACGCCCCAACAGACACCTCGGTCATGGAACACAATCGCCGGCAACGCCACCAGCGTCTCAACTCAACATTCAAACACAAACATTCGTCGGCCGAAAGCGGCTTGTACCGTGAAGCCATATTGGCAGAGGGGAAGGGAAAAAAAACATTCTCTGGAGGTAGAGATTCATATCGGATTATAGCACCAGCGAAAGATCAAAGACGAGTGTGGTTGAAAAACAAGTGGAGAACATCCCTTGATATCAGGCCAGTTCCTAATGAAAACTATTTTAATGTTAGCTGTTGAGTATTCACTAGACGTGCAGTTAACAAAGGGGCACTCATTAGAAGTCTCAGCACAGTGATGTCATCCAAGAGGTGTCCGACATAAGGCGGTTATTTCCATGGCAGTACGACATTTACAAGTATTCAAACCTATAAGCGAGGGCGAAGGGAGACAGTATTCGAAACATCAGCGAAGTAACCACAAGAAGGGACTACGAGTTCTGTATCGGTGGTGTTGCGGTGCGCGTGGCAGGGACTTACCCGGTGCGCCCATGAGTCCATGGGGTGGTCGGCTCTTGACGGGACGCGCCGGCTGGGAATGGGCGACGGTAGCTTGCAGTGGTTTGACCGCAGGGGTTGACGGTGGACGAGATAAGATGAGGAGGTGACTGGTCGAAGCTGCCGGTTTGGGTTTGAAGTGTCCTTACGTTCCATATTCCCGATCCCTTCACCGGACTGCGTCTCTTTGGGGGGGGACATCCTTGGGTTGTGGGAGTTAGACGAGGTGGCGCGGGTGGTTCGAAACAGTGAACG
>JAIEZT010000925.1:0-27654 GCA_019594935.1 Periophthalmus modestus | reverse complement strand
ATATAACACAATGTAATTGCAAAAACGCTGTGTTCAGCGGACAGGGACTGACAGGGCAAAAAAAAACCTACAGCTTTCAAAAACACCAGATTCTGTGTACATTTTTATAGATTCTAAAAAAATTTCGCAGCTTAACATCCTTCAGTCTGTCTTAAAATCAGCGTTTTAAAATCATAAGCTTCGGCCTTGCTCTGGTTTTGCTCCTAGATATGGATTGAATGGGGAGTTTAGCCATGTTAGAGGCAATAGACTATATCTAACAGCTAACCTGCGAGCCACCACATTCCAAATAGAAACCGGGTTTGGGGAACCTCCAGCTCCATCGACTCTGGCTTCAATCACTTTACATTAAAAAGTTGTCGCTCCTTTCTCGTAACTGCTGCAATTCTTACACAGGCTATGGCTTAGGCCCTGGGTTTGGTTCCTCCCGCCCTACACTAGGATCAGCAACAAATGAATTATAGTCAGAGTTAGCAATCTATTCTGAGATGTTAATATAAGCACACAGTTATGAACAGAAATTAGTCTGGCAATGATTTATGGACTTAAACAGATGAGGAGGGACATCCAGACTTTTACCTGTGATGTAACAATCCTTGGAAATTAGAAAATCTTTTAATTTTCGAGTGTTCAGAGGAACATGACTGGGCAACAAAAATGGATAGAGCTAACTCCAGATAGACCAAACCAGTGCTGCTAACACCATGACAACAGCGCTAATAGCACAAACAGCACTGACGCCACAAACAAGGTCTAACAGCACGATGGCGCTAACAGCAGGATAGCGCTAACAGCATGATGGCGCTAACACCATGACAGCACTAACAGTATGATGCCACTAACAGCACGACGGTGCTAACAGCATGACAGTGCTAACAGCACAACAACACTAATGTACCACAACAACTTTCTTTTTAAGATAATGCAAAGGAGATGTATTTAGCAGTTCTGACGATGGCTCACAGCAGCATCCGATGTTTTAAATCAGCCCTATTGTGCTTATGTCTCTCTATACTTACTTAATCTTGGACATCTGTGAATCATTATGTTATAATTTTCACATTTTAAATAACAATATTCATCTAAAACGACTTAATATAAAAGCAACAAGTTTGCTGACTTCCGCTTTACAAAACTGTGGGTGTCCAATGGGAGCCGACGTCGGCCTAAAAACAAATAAATGCAAAAACAAGGCCAGACCTAGCTTTCAGAGGGCCCTAAGCTTTATACTCAGGTATAAAGAGGGCGCACATCACTGCGGCGTGGAACCATCACCCGGTCTGTGAGGCGGGGCATCTGGCATAAAAACTACTTTCCTTTGTGTTTAATGTCTTCTTTGCAGGTTTGAGTCTCTGAAGTATACCTGTGTAATGTTATCCTCAGCACTTGTGCTTTTTGTGTTTCTGGGTTTGGACTTTTGAGCAGATGTTTATAAGGAGCTCCTTGTGTTTTTTGTAATTTTAACAATAGGATTCAGTTCACAGGGAGAGCATCTGACACACAGGGACATGTATGTACAGATCTAAACTACAGGGTCAACCGTTTTTAAGCAGAATAAGACAGGAGATTTAGTTTGTGGGGGATATTATGCAGAGATTTGCTGATTGATTCAAACAGTGATTCTGATTGCAGTGTATTGAATCTCACCGCAATATGGACATCTATCTGATTTTATGCAGACAATATTCAAACAGATATTTGTATTGTACAAACTGGACATTTGTATTTTACATGTCACATTTTAAAGTCTCTGTATGTGATTTTTTTCTGTGTTAAAAACATGAAAAACAGAACTAATTGATTTTAAACAGTTTGCAGTGGTCCAAAGTTATGCCTCACTGACCTTTTGTATTTTGAATATCTTAAAGATTTACCACAAGAAGTTTATTAGCACAACTCTCAGAGACCAGAGCGGAGTTTTAATGTGACTTGTTTTGACCTGAAGAGCTGCTTCTATATAGATCTGTCCTGGGGCAGGACACATTTAGCTCAAATACATGGAACAAAATCAGGAACAGGGGCTTTAATGTCATATCCAATTTCATATCTAAAGCCCATTTTAGAAAAAAAACTGAAACTGTTTATTTGAATGTTGTATTTATAAAACATTTGAAATCATTTTCCTCCTCCTGACCCTCTCTCTGCATCCTCTGATCCACCTGCTCCTCTCCTCTGCTCCTCTGACCTCCTCCTCTGCTTCCTTCAGCAGGTTCTGTATTGAAGGCCTCTGCTCAAACTGAACAGTGCAATGACTTAATTTTATCCGTTGGAAAATGCTGATTTGAGCTTTTGAAATTATCGGTTTTGTGGTTATAAGAGCCCTTTCTTCTTTATGAATGGGTTAAAGTGATCTGGTGTAATTGGAGCAAACTGAATCTATGAGGAGGAGGATGCAGAACTCCAGTGTGGTGACTCACTTCACACTCGGAGACTATACTGACCCGGGGGCCTTTAAAATGGTTTTACTTCCTGCTCCTATTGTCTATGTATGTCCTGATCCTTGTGTCCAACCTGCTCCTTATCGTGGTCATCTGCCTCAATCGAACCCGCTGCACGAGCCCATGTACCTGCTGCTCTGTGGTCTCTTTCTGAATGAGATTTGGGGAAGCGCCGCTGTTTTCCCGATGCTTTTGGTCCACATAACTCGTGAGGTCCACACCATCACATTTACGTATGGTTCTTACAGATTTTCCTACTTTACTCTTATGGTTGTATAGAGTTTATAAATCCTCGCAGTCATCACATATGACCGATACCTGGCCATAACCTTCCCCCTACAATACAGAGCCAAACAGAATGACCTCCACCAAAGTCCTGTTTCTCATTGTGTTCCCCTGGTTCTACTCTTTCGCCTTGATTCTAATTTTGGTTCTATTGACACGTTCTTTAAAACTGTGTGGAGCACTCATTCCTGCAGTCGTGTGCCAGAATTACTCCGTGGTTAAACTGTCGTGCTCAGACACTTCGATCAACAACATCTACGGGCTCTTCATAACGATCCCCACCTTGTTTGGACCTTTGATTTTCATGTTTGTGACGTACGTTCACATTCTGAAGGTGTGTTTTCGAGGCTCCACACAGACGCGGCAGAAAGCGTTCAGCACCTGTGTGCCTCACCTGGCCTCCATCTTGAATTTCTCGTTCGGCTGGTGTTTCGAGGTAGTGCAGAGCCGCTTTGACCTACAGAGCGTGCCCAGTGAGATCCGAGTGCTCTTGTCTCTTTACTTGCTGCTTGTTGTTCAGCCGCTGTTTAAAACCCTTTAATTTATGGACTGAAGCTGTCCAAAGTGAGAGCCCTGTGTCATCAGCTGCTGCGTTCTACTGTCACCAATAAGTTTTAATAAAAAGACATGTCTGAATCATTTGTGGTTTTATTTATAGATAAAGTTTGGTTTGACTGTAAATCTGCCCCAACACATAAAGGACTGTAAATCTGCCCCAACACATAAAGGACATTAGGCACCACTTATATTGTTGCATGGGTGCTCATGCTCATGCTCTTGTGGACCTTTGGCATTTCAGGCATTAGAACTTTCAAATAAAGGCTCTCTACAGACAACAGGAGCCAAGTTCCTCCCATGGATCAGTTGAAATAATTGGATAGCGTATTGCTGCTTAGAGCTGTCTCAAGTTGGACTAGTGGCCACTCAATGGTATTACAACAAAAAAAACATCCCTCTTGTCCAGAAAGGTTTTTTTTTCATAGTACAGAATGTAATCACAAGCCGCTCCTGTTCAGCTGACAGGGACAGACAGGGCACCTACAGCATTCAAAAACGGTAGATTTTGTGTACCCTTTTACCTATTTTCAGATGATGAAAATCTCTCAGCTTAAAATCCTTCAGTTGACTTAAAATTAGCGTTTTTTACCATTACCCTCGGCTCGCTCCGCTCCACTCCTCGATATGCATTGAATGGGGGGGGCCATGTTTAGGCCATAGACCAGGGGTCACCAACCTTTTTGAAACCGAGGGCTACTTCGTAGGTACACAGTCATACGAAGGCTACCAGTTTGATTCGCTCTTTTGAAATGACAAATATGCTCAGTTTGGGCATCTTATCTCAAAAATGTAATTAGTTATAGTTACAAGTTACTTCTCCCAAAAAGTAACTGAGTTACCATCTCAGTTACTTTTTGGGAGAAGTAACTAGTTACTAGGCAAAGTTACTATGCCGTTACTTACTTTGTTAAAACAATAAAAAACACAACTGATGTGAAGATTTTACAGATTGTTTCCACTTATATTGTATTTGTTTAAAGTAATTCACATGTGACACCCAGCCTTGACACTTTAGTCACATTTAAAACATATGTCCATGTCAAATATGTCACAGTAGTTTGCGTAAAGTTGCAGGAGGAGGCGTCGTGCGTCACGTTTCTGATCAAAACTCAAGTCGGACCCAATCAGCTGTAAATGCACGTGTGACAGGACACCATTTCCCATCATGCATTAAGCGTTTGTAGTCCATGCAGGCGCCGCAGTCGGTGGAGAGCTGCTGCGCTCGCCTCGCTCAAAAAATTGCGGCCCGTGTCCCAATTCGCCAAATGCACCATGAACTGTTCGAAGTGCGGGTCGAAGACTTAAGTGCACCAATCGAGCGGCGTATTTTAGACACTTTGGTGAATTGAGACGCGGCCTGCGTCGGCCTCGCTCTCACGAGATTATCTGCGCCTCATCTCAAACAAGCCTCTCACCCCGAGCCTCTTTCACCAAAGAACACAACAGCTGCAGCACTCCTCGTCTGAGAGATGCTCTGATGAAGAGCAGAGTGAACTGAAGTAATAGTAACGCGCCACATTTTACTGTCAGTAACGGTAACGGCGTTGGGACGCTGGGAAAAGTAATTAGTTAAATTACTGCGTTAGTGAAAAAACAACACGTTAGTAACGCCGTTATTGTTTAACGCCGTTATTCCCAACACTGTATAAATTATGTAATGTTAAAGAAAAATCAACTTGCATATTTTTTAAATAAATCTCTGTTGCTTTTTCTGATTTTTCTTTTCTCTGGTCTCGCGAAAAAAACAAACCTGTTGCTTACCTGAAGCTGCCTTTATCTCACGTGCCTTTCCTGCCCGTAGTTTACGTCCTGGTGGTAGTTAGCTCGGTAACTTTTGTGACACGTAGTGAAATGTTCCTCCACATTGTGCCGCTTTGCCGTCGCCACAGTCGCGCCGCAGATGAGACACACGCAGGTTTATTTTAGTCGTGAAACTGCATTCAGAGCTAATCTTCACAGCGCTCGCGAACGGAGCACTGGTTTTATCACGCGCACAATACTGACCTTTGACCTGAGGAGGTCAGAGTTCACCTAACTTTTCTAAACTTAATGTATAATGAATATATTTTTTAAGATGTTGTCATTTTTAAATCTATATAAATGTAAGGGCAATTAAAAAAAAATAGCAACAGAATAAAATAAAATTTTAAATGCAGCTCATTAGTGAGTTGTGCTATTTTTAGAAGCGGCCTGCGGGCGCCTCATGTGGGCCTTGCGGGCGACCTGGTGCCCGCGGGCATACGGTTGGTGACCCCTGCCATAGACTGTAAATATAACAGCTAAAGTGCTAGCCGCCACATTCCAAATAGGAAGTGAGTCTGGGGGCACGTCCAGCTCCATTCACTCTGGCTCCAATTAACTTTTTCTTTACCGATATGAGTTAGGCCCTGGGTTTGGTTTCTCCCCTACCCAGGGATCAGCAAAAAAAAATAATTTTTACCTAGCATTAGCAACCTTTTCTGACATGGTAACATAAGAGTTATAATGAACAGGATTTGGCGACAAAAATAAGTCTGGCAATAATTTATGGACAGGAGACATCCAGACTTTTATCTGTGATGTCACAATCCTGGGAAATTAGAAACGTTTTATATTTGAGTGTTCAGAGGAAGATGACTTGGGGAACAGGAATGGATGAAGCTAAATACAACTCCAGATACTTTTGATGAGGGAACGATGTCATAACATGATGTTATACAGACAGTGTTTCCATTTACATCAGAAAATGAAAAAATACACAGCCATGTAGATTTTCCAGTGTAGGGGCTGCCACCCGCACCATAGAAATGTTTTTGTTTTGCTTGGAATGTTTCATGGTATACAATTAAACCTGTCTATCTAAATAGAGACAAGTCAGTGATGTCATCCCACCAACTTTACAGGTCAGATCTGTCTTGAGCGAGCTAAGTGACTGTAGCAATGCTTACATGGTTTTAAAAACCTGCATCTGAATAAATGCAAGGTTGGTGTATCCATGGAGATAAGCAGGTGGGGCACCTTCCAGCAAGTTACAAAAAAATTACATGTTTAAGGGAGTGAAATACACATATATAGACTGTACATATAAATGGACATAGCTAACCTGCTTGTCACTGCTTTCCAAATAGTAAGTGAGCACAGCTGCGTTTCCGACTCCATCAACTTAATTCCCTTTACATTAGAAAAACTCTGGCCCCTCTCTCTGTAACTGCTGCTGTCAGACTCGTGATTTTGCTCTTCAAATATTCGTATTAACCACTCTCTCTTTTTTTCACTTTTGAGTCTGTAACTGAAGATCCATCCATCTTCTTCCACTTATCCGGAACTTGGTCGCAGGGTCAGCAGTCTAAGCAGGGACTCCCAGATTTCCCTCACCCCAGACATATCCTCCAGCTCCTCCGGTGGGACCCCAAGGCGTTCCCAGGACAGCTGAGAGGCATAATCCCTCCAGTGTGTGTCCTAGGTGTTCCCCGGGGACTCCCTCCAGTGGGACATACCCGGAACAACTCCTGAGGGAGGCGTCCAGGGGTCATCCTGAACAGATGCCCAAGCCACTTCAGCTGGCTCCTATCGACGTGGAGGAGCAGTGGCTCCTTCTGTATGACTGAGGTTCACCCTGTCTCTAAGGGAGCGATCTTGCTCATGACCATATGTGAGGGTAGGAACATAGACTGACCGATAAATGGAGAGCTTCACCTTTTCAACACTGGTCCTTCTTTACCACAACAGACCGATACAGCGACCACATCACTGTGCCAACGCTGCACTGCCTGTCAATCTCATGTTCCATTCGTCCCTCACTCGTGAACAAGATCCGAGATACTTGAACTCCTCCACTTGAGGCAGGGCCTCCGCACCCACCCGGAGAGGGCAAGCCACCTTTTTCCAGTCAAGAACCATAGCCTCGGATTTGGAGGAGCTGATTCTCATCCCAGCCACTTGACACTTGGCTGCAAACCGCCGCAGAACTTGCTGCAAGTCCTGACTCGATGGAGCCATCAGGACAACATCATCTGCAAACAGCAGAAATGAGATCCTGTGGTTCCTGAACTGGACCCCCTCCGACCCCTGACTGTGCCTAGAAATTCTGTCCATAAATACAATGAACAGAACGGTGACAAAGGGCAGCCCTGGCGGAGTCCAACATGCACTGAGAACAGTTTTTGACTTACTGCTGGCAATGCGAACACAGTTCCTGCTCCAGACATACAGGGACCGGACAGCCCTTAGCAAAGGGCCTCGGACCCCATACTCCCAGAACACCCCCCAAAGGACACGACGGGGGACATGGTCGAATGCCTTCTCCAGATCCACAAAACACATGTGGACTGGTTGGGCAAACTCCCATGAACCCTCAAGCACCTGAGTATAGAGCTGATCCAGTGTTCCGTGGCCTTGGATTCTCCTCTCCAGTACCCTGGAACAGACTTTACCGGGAAGGCTGAGGAAAGTGATTCTCCTATAATGGAACACACCCTCCGGTCCCCCTTCTTATACAGAGAGACCACCACCCCAGTCTGCCAATCCAGTGGTACTGTTCCCAACTGCCACACGATGGTGCAGAGACATGTCAGCCAAGACAGCCCCTCAACATCCAGAGACTTGAGGTCCTAGGGACCTAGGGTCCTAGGGACAGATGGTGGTAAGGCACTCCCAGTGCCTTGCCACTGGGAGTTCAGCACGGGCTGCGGCATGCTTGGCCTGCCAGTACTCGTCAGCTGCCTCAAGAGTCTCATGAGACTTGTTCGCTTGTGGCTTGTGAGACTTCTTCTTCAGCCTGACGGCATCCCTTACCTCCGGTGTCCACCACCGGGTTCGGGGGTTGCCGCTGCGACAAGCACCGCAGACCTTACGACCACAGCTATGAGCAGCTGCATCAACAATAGAGGTGGAGAACACGGCCCACTCAGAGTCCATGTCCCCAACCTCCCCTGGGATCAGGGAGAACCTCTCCCTGAGGTGTAACATGAAAACCCCCCTGATACAGTGTTTCTGCCAGATGTTCCAAATAGACCCTCACAGTACGCTTGAGCCTGCCAGGTCTATCCGGCTTCCTCCTTCCACCACCAGGTGGTGATCAGTTGACAGCTTTGCCCCTCTCTTTACCCGAGTGTCCAAGACACGCGGCGACATAAGGTCAGATGACACATAACCCCACATAAACTCCACCTCCCTCCTCCCCGACGTCGCTACTGCTAGTGTTAGCAACAGGTTTGATTGACAGCGTTGCTAAGCGCCCACACCTCTTGTTATAATACTCGCATTTGAATCCCAATATATGCAACTTGGCTCCAGATTCACCTCTATAACTGCTAGCCTCGATGAGCTTAATTTAGAACCGAACGTCACACTCACTTAGTCCACTTCTTTATACAGTCTATGGAAATACAGCATATGTTTAAAGAGTTTCGGGAGAAAATAGGATTGAAGAAATAGTGAATTAAAGTGAGAGAAACTTTGGTGCCATCTGCTAGTTACATGCATATACTGCAGAATGAGGTGTGCTTCATTGCGGTCTATGGTAACATGTACAGCTTAGAATAGTTTAAAAAGGTCGAAATATGTGAAAACTCGTAACAGTACCCAGTTGAAATACAAAATGAGGTTGAGCTGTAATTTTTAGTTGAATGTTTGAAGACTTGAGACCAGACAAAGTTTTGGCAAAAATACAGCAGCAACTTGTGACTCGCTCCCAGTTATGATGTCATTTGATCCAAAGAGTGTGATGAAAATAAGTACGAACATTTAAAGCTGTGTGAGTGAAGTGTCTTGCCCATAGACTCAACAACAACAAACATGGGTAGGCGAGCTCTCTGTCACGCTGCCATCTGATCAGGAGCTGGGGGTTGAACTCTTGATCAATAAACAAACTTCCTGTGTCCAAAAATGACTTCACCCTCAAAAGAACAAAAGTTAAAAAGTTTTGAGTTCAAAGCAGCAGCACAGAGTCGTCCCTGCGGAGTTTCATCATTGTTTATCTCATCAAACACAGTGTGTGCCCTCAGGGACCCCATCAAGCTCAGAGGTCCGGTCACATGTCCACAGAGGGTCGAGGTAATGGCGTCCCACTGGACCAATCAGGGCCATAACAGGATATTAATGAGTCCACTTCATCAGGATCAAAACAAAAAACATTTAATGTTTTAATTATGTAAAAGTGAACTTTGTCCTGTGTTTGTGAAGATGGACAGATATAGTCTTGTTTACATTGGTTTTGGACTGGAGGGGTTTAAAAGTGTCTAAAGTGTGGGCTTGTCAACTAAAGAAACTCTAAAACTTAAAGACGTGAATCTGACCCAAACTGCACTCACAAGACTACACCTGCAGGGGGGCTCATGCTACTATTTATGCAGAAAAAAGTTTGTCTGGAATCCAGAACACGCAGTTCTTCATTACTTTACAAAGATGTACGTCTGGTCACCAATGAATCTCCCCGTTTTCTAATGATTGACAGGTAAATTAGCCAATCAGGGACATGCCTGGTCTCCATATTGGAAATAATAAAGCAAAAAAACCCAAAAAAACAAAAAAGTCAGAGGGATGAAAAACATGGAGGATTTCTGTAGAATCAATGAACGAAGCCTAAACTGTTAATCTGAGGTGAGAGAAATGTGATTTTATTTGTAAATCATAGGTGACCAATGAGCTCATTCGTTTCAACATGTGTCAATGAAATAAACAGATCAGATTGGATGATCACACATTCATCAGGCTTGTGACATATAAAAATTACAAAGAGTCTGGATTTGCCAGACAAGAAAAAAAACCTACTGAGAAACAATATATTTATATATAAACAGCTGTACTAAAGTGGGCTGGTCTGTGAAAAGGACCTTGTGGTACCTCCCAAAGCAGTCTGGCCATGGAATTATGATCAGATCTGGAAGATAAACCAAAGACGGCATCTTTTGGTTTCAATGGCCTGAAATGAGAGGCTAATACTCATGCTCCATAGCAATAAGGTTCCAGGTTTGACCTCCCAGTCTTTCTGTGTGAAGTTTGTCCATCAACCCTGAGACACTGAAGGATGGGTGTCAGATGCAGTTTAATGCAGAGACACTGAAGGATGTCAATGAAGGGAACAATAAAGAAGACCATAAATGGCCCATATTACTCTATTCTCTGATCTCTGTTCTAATGTTGATTTCTCATCACAAACATACCTGGAGTTGCGTTTTAGTTGTGTTTGTCTGATCCATGGCAAGATAAAGCTTAAATCTGTCAACTGGACAAATCGTTGTATGAGTGAAGATGTTTTCGTCTCATCCAAGCTGTTTCCAAAGAAGCAGCTATGTCCAGTTGACAGATTTAAACTTTGTCTTTTGCTATACTTCCATGGTGCTATGAATAGCTCCATCCCCGATGTACAGTATGTCTCATTACATGGCCAACAGGGTATTTTGTATATGATGTTACATTTGTTGTCTGGGTCTATTTTGTCTTTGTTGGTTGATAACACTGTTGTGTTTTCTCATTGTTCTCATGGTTCTATAGGTAAAACTCTCTATGTTCTATGCTCCTGTCGTCCGTCAACAGGATGTGGAGTCCAACCTTGTTCCTGTTCTCATACACTCCTCCTTCTCACATGCTCTTCTCCTCCTCTCGTACCCTTCTCCTCCTCTTGTGCCCTTCTCCTCCTCTCGTGCACTCTCCCTCTGAGCCATAGCATTTAAAACCCCGTGTTTCTGTCTCTCTCCAAACCAAACCTGACCCAGTCTCTCTCTCTGCTGAAGTGGGTTCATTTTTCTATCATCTAAAGAGACGTCACATGTTTGTGTTTTGAGATGATCTCGTTCCTTGTTTGACTTTGGATCATTGAAGTATCGTGTATTCTATCTGGAGGTGTGTTTGTGTCTGTGGCTGTGATCGTTTTAAATCATGAAGACGTTTGGTTTTGGTATAAACTGTGAAAGAAAGAGAACAGAGTGTGAACCTGTAACTTCATTTTCACATGTATTTACTTATTTCAGGCAGATTAAACTTCATCAGACTCACCTTTAGTTGAACAAGCAGAAATTACCTTGTTAAAATGTAAAATACTTTTTATGAATTAACATTTTGAAGCACTTTTTCATGGATGTGTTTAAATTGTTTTATTCTGAATGCACCAGGCAGAAAAGATCTTTATCAGAGCAGAGTTTGGGTTTGACTGTTCAGTCTCTCTTTTAAACCTGGTTCACTTCTGGTCAAGTTCTGGATGTATGGTGGTTTTATTTGTGTTTAAATGACTCCTCCTCAGTTTTAAAGTTTAAAGCCCTCATTTTCTCTGATTATTTAGTGATTTGTGAATTATTGACTGTAGAATCTTTGCCTAAAGGAGAGCAGAAATGTTTTTTTATATTTTATTGGATAATTTTGTTCATCTAAACCTGACCCTGTATTTAATAGATACAATTTGAACATATAATGGGACTGTATGCTTGAGAATTATATCTTTTGGATGGTTTGATCAGATTACGACATGCTAACAGTTGCTGATATATACGAGAGCAGCACAAAGTGAAGCAGAATAAGAAAGTAACTCACATAAGTGAAGCCTGGGGTTTTCTCACATGTGACAGTGGCGTCTGTGTCCTGCAGGGGGCAAAACTGTGCATCAGACGAGGGCAAAACACTTCAATGTTTTATGTTTGAGATTAAATGGTCTTTGCTTATTAGTTATTATAGTGTCTATGTCAAGTGGAATGACTCATTTTACTAAATCACTTGAGATCATTATATTTAGATTTTACAAATTATCAATTATCACACTGATGACGTCCATAGCTGTTACCAAGACTCCAAGACTCTAAAACTCCTCTAATGTCAGAGAATATTTCTGTGACAAACAAAAATATTTGAAAAAATTGAGAAGGGAAAAAAAAAAATCCCAGTGTGATGTTATCAGTGTGGGACTCTATATTTCCTGTAAATTTTCTTGACAACAACTGCTTCTTGTGTGTAAAAAACTCATCTAATCATTTATATTTAAACGGGTTTTATCCTCCAGATTTAGTACAGACAAGAGAATCATCCAAACTCACACTCTCTTGAAGGATCGTGGTTCAAACTTTTTGATCGTGACAGGCCTCTGACCCTAACCATGCGAGGGCCGTCCCCGTTCCGGCGCCATAACTCGACTCCAGTGGCGTCCTTCGTCTCTCCTGCGTTCTCTCACCCCGCTCTCTGCGCTGGCTCTTCTTCTGCGTTCTGCTAATGCTCTATGCTCTCATACTGTTCTCCAACCTTCTCTCATCGTCGTCATCGCTCTGAACGCAGCCTCCCCGAGCCCATGTACATGTTCCTCTGCAGCTTGTTTCTAAATGAACTCTACGGCAGTGCAGTGCTCTTCCCCTTCCTCCTGGTCCACATTCTACGGGACACACACGTTGTTCCCGCTCCCTTTTGCTTTTTCCAGATTTATGTCATACACGGATACGGGACGGTGGAGTTCTTTACGTTAGCTAGCATGTCGTACGACCGCTACGTGGCCATTTGTCATCCGCTTCACTATAAATCTCTCATGAGCCGGAACAAGTTGGCCGTCCTCATTTTCTTTCCGTGGACATATGCTGTAGTTATAAAGGGAATTATGGTCGGAATGAGCTCATCTTTGGAACTTTGCAGTAACGTGATTGACAAAGTTTACTGTGATAATTACCCCATAGTGAGACAGGCCTGTTACGACACCTCCATCATAAACATATACGGTATCGTGGGGACGTTTAATACCATCGTTTTCCCTTTTGTCACCATTTTGTACTCGTACGGCCGTATACTCCGAGTGTGTCGCAGCGCCCCAGGGCAGACGTGGCACCGAGCCGTTCACACCTGTGGGCCTCACCTGGCCTCACTGCTAAACTTCACTGTGGCCTCATTCTTTGAGGTCCTTCAGGGACGCTTCGACATGAGCAGCCTCCCAAACGCTCTACGCATCTTCCTGTCGCTCTACTTCCTCCTGTGTCAGCCGCTCTTCAACCCGTTAATCTACGGGTTAGTTTTGACCAAAATACGACGCATCTGTAAACACTTACTCTTCAGATATATACAGAAAGGCCAATGATGGAGAAGCAGAAACCAAAATGTCCTCCAGAGTTAGTTAATTCCGCCCCATTGTGCCTGTAACGTATTTTCTAGCAGTGCAGCACTACATCAAACTGGTATTTTGATTTAGTAATACTAATGTAAATAACATGTGCCCACTACTGCAGACCAGCGTTGGAGCTTACAAGGATGCGTGGACAATATACGAAGGCCACATCTTCTTATCTCCCTCTCACTAAGGAATCTGTGACCCCCACTCCGAGAGGGTTATAAAACACATAAAACAAGACTTTGCTTCAAGTTACTTAATATGTAACGCCATGTAGACACACACACACACACATACATTGGGAGACCCTATAAAAGCTGTAGCATGCATATCTCAGGACTCTCCACCTGTGCATTGCTTCACAGGTGTGGAACTCATTAAACCCCTCTGACTTTATGTTTCAGTCTCTTGGTCCTCTTTGACACTTACACCAGAAAAGAACATTCCTACAAACCTGTTTCTCTATAGTTATAATCTCTGACACCCGTGGATCATTATGTTATTTGCACATTTTAAATCACAATAATCATCTAATACGACTTAATAATGCAAGGCCCAATGGGAGCTGATGTCACAGTGAACATCGTCACGACAAAGCTGCATGCTGTTGGCACCCCCTATGAATAGCTGCACATCACACTAATGAACAGCCCATTTCTTTTCCATTTGTTCCAAAATGACTGTGAGACACTGTAGAATCCTAGAGGTGAAAATGAGGGTAAATCGGCAAAATGGCGTCTTGAAAATAGGAGATTTATGACACATACAAATGAGGGCTGGGTTGGATTTGAAAAAAAAAATTAAAAATTAAAATTGAACCGTTCACAATGACATGAAAAAAATCACATAAAGTTCACAGGTGGGTAAAATACATCAGATACAGGAGGGGTTACATGAACAGAATGTGGGATAAATGGTTACTTCAAAACCCGTAGTCCAAGCTCACGGCTAAGCAACTAGTTGTCATGATCCCTGCTTGCTCCTGCCTCCTGTTCTCCTCTCCCCCTCCCTCACCTGCCTGACTCCAGAGCTGGGCGGAGCCCTGGCTCCTCCCACACGCACCTGCAGCCCATCAGGGCAATTAACGCAGCTGCAGGTTGTTAAAAGGAGCCAGGACCCAGCTCTCCTTGCCAGGTCGTCTGATCGTCACCATGTGTCTTCGTGCTGCTCACATCACTGTTTGTCGTCGTGCTGTTCGCCTCACTGTTGGTCCTCGTGTCTCTGCTGTGCTTCCTGCCCGTGTCCTGCCTGGTGTCCTGCCCGTGTCCTGCCCGTGTCCTGCCTGGTGTCCTGCCCGTGTCCTGCCTGTGTTCTCCGACCCTGTCTCCCGGTACCGGCTATGTTCCCGTCTCGTGTCTACCCTGCACCTCTGGACCCTGACCTGCACCCCAGCACCCAGCTCCTCGTATGTTCTCCCGTCACCTGTTGTGTTGTTCTGTCAATAAACACACTTAAACTTGCCCCGAGTCCCGCACTTTTGGTCCTCCGCACACCCCACATTATGACACTAGTAGCTCAGTGTTCCAACATCTGCAAATGGCAACTGCTATCACAACTTGAGATTGACGAGGGTACAACACACACAATATGCCAGGGCAAGGGGGAGCCAGACGCCAGGTCAGAGGGGAGTTAACATCAACTCTCGAACCGGAGATTGGGTACGAAGCCCCAATAAGTATTACGCTGAGCGAGGCAGTGACTGATGTGAAAGATCATGACCCGAATGAGCACAAGGCAACCCCGACACCAGTTGCAGAGACTAAGTGTGAAGTACTATCTGAAAGTCTCCTAGAAGTGAATGCAACAGTCCCTAGCTCAGCCCTCACAGAGACCAATGAGCTGATATACACTTCAGCAGCAGTGATCCTAGAGATTCTTTACTATAAGAGAAAACCGTGGAAGCCCTGAGAAACAAGATAAGTGTAGGCGAATGGTGACAAAGAAAGGGAAGGTAGTCCACACAAAGGGGTCTCCCTCCAAGAAGGAACAATACCAGACATTGAGGACAGTTACAAGTGCCTTGGTATCCCACAATACAAATGGCAATCTTGAAGAGGAAACAAGGAAAGCGGCCATAACCAAATACCTCAGATGATTAAGGCAAGTCCTAGGGAGTCAGCTCAATGGCAAGAACAAGACCCAGCAATTAACAGCTATGCCTGCCAGTAATCCGTTACCCATCCCAAATCCAGCACCCTGAGACGGTACGCGAGCCGTAAGGAAGGAGGCCGAGGACTAGTGAGTGAGAGTCCAGGATGAAACATCCAAGTCCATCATCCATAAGTACATCAAGGACAACATATGACGAGCTCAGTGAATGTCTCAGAAGTGGAGTATAGAGGAAGAGGTGCTGGAGAACCCATCATGGAAGGACAAGCCCCTGCATGGGATGTACCACCGGAATATAACTGAAAGTGGCTGATATCAAGAAGTCCTACTTAGTTGCACAGGAGCACTCCTTGAGCACCAGAGCGATAGATGCCTAGATCTACCACACAGACAAGACCCAAGATGTAGGCTGTGCAAAGAGGCCCCTGAGACAATTCAGCACATAACTGCAGGGTGTAAGATGCTGGCAGGGAAAGCAAACATGGAGCGGTATAACCAAGTGGCGGGCATAGTGTACAGAAACATCTGTGCAGAGTAGAGACTGGAAACCCCTAGGTCAAGGTGGAAACACCTGGAGAATGAGTGAGGCAAGATCCCGTGGGACTTCCAAATACAGACTGACAGCATGGTGATGGCGAACCAATGGTGGACATTGCAGTACCAAGCGATGGGAACATCAGGAAAAAGATACATGAGAAACTAGAGAAATACCAAAGAAGAGCTGGAGAAGGCCTGGAAGGTGAAGGCCTCAGTGGTGCCCGTGGTCATCGGAGCACTCGGGGCAGTGACCCCCAAACTGGAGGAGTGGCTACAGCAGATCCCAGGAACAACATCAGACATCTCAGTCCAGAAAAGTACAGTACTACAGTACTAGGAACCCCTTCTGATCCTCCTCCTGGTCCCTCTCCTGGTTCTCCTCCCTGTACGCCTGCCGGTCCTCCACCCACTCCCCCGCCCGGTCCCCCTCCTGATCCTCCTTCCAGTCCTCCTCCTGATCCTCCTCCCGGTCCCCATCCTGGTCCCCCCGGTCCCCATTCCGGTCCCCATCCCGGTCCCCATCCCGGTCCCCATCCTGGTCCCCATCCGGTCCCCAATCCGTCCCCCACCCCGGTCCCCACTCCGGTCCCCACCCCGGTCGCCACCCCCAGTCCCCACCCCGGTCCCCCTCTCAGTCCCCTCCCAGTTCTCTTCCTGGTCCTCTTCCTGGTCCCCTCCTGATCCTCCTCAAGGTCCTGCCCCTGGTTTCTGGTTCCTCCTTCGAGTTGAACCTTTAAAGCGCTGTGTTCTCTGTGTTGTCTGCGCAAATCAAACATAAACCTGCGCAGATTAAGAGGAGAAGAAGACAGCTTTACTAAACTTCACTCAAAATTAAAACTATCAGTGATGTTGCATCCATGAACGAGTCGGCTCTTTTGAACATCTCCTTAAAGTGAATGGACAGAATCGAATCTCATTTTTAAAAGAACTGAATCTTTTAATTTCAGATTTTTATGCATTTTTTACCCTGATTAAGACTGAACCAACACAAGAATCAGAACAGGAAGCAGAACAGCTTGATTTTGTCTTTATTATTGTTATGTTGGTTATTATTATTATTAATATAGTGAAACATATCATTTTTAAGTATTGCGATTATGTAGAAGGGTAAACTCACTCCCACTCTCAGTTTGAACCATTTTAAACACATCTGAGCCCTGGTCGTTCCGCTCTGTGATCAGTTTGTAGATAAAAGAGTTCTCACTTTGGCTTCTGTCATACACATAAATAGTAAAAGAGCCAGTGTTTTGAACGGCTCTTTGAAATGAACCGATCCAAAAGAAGAACCGAAAGTCCCATCACTAAAGACTGCTCTTTTTAAGATGAGGATTTTGAAAGAAACATTTGAACCAGACCTCACCTTTATTTAAAACTCGACTCTGGGACATATTTTGGGACAAGAGCAGAAAACATGAATCACTTTTTAAAAGTAAATGTGATTTTTTAAAATGATGTTTAAAACAAAAGTTCATTTTTTTTTGTGCTTTACTTTTTTGGATTCTTCAAACTCAGCTGTGGATATTTGCGTTTCTCAGATTGCTGAAACTAAAGTTTCATTTTAGTATAAACTCTACTGTAATAGAAAGACTTGTTTTGATGAAGTGAGAGTTTTAACCTTTTAAGAATATGAATATTTTATTTTTTATTTTTCTGGGTTTGATTCTGTTAAACTCAACGCTGTTACTAATACCGTTGTGTTTAGAACCTGGTTTGGCACTAAGTCTTGGTGTAGTCCTGGTTTAGTGCAGGTTAAATCCTGGTTTAGTCCTGTTCAGTCCTGGGGGTAGTCCTGATTTAGTCCTGCTTTAGTCCTGGTTTAGTCCTGGTGAAGTCCTAGATTTGTATTGAATATTTTATCCTCAGAACTTGTGAAGCTTGTTCAGTCATTTTTTTTAGTTCATGAAAATGTAGGAATTGTTTTTCTGAAGGTTTTTTTGATGGTCGGAGCGTAGGACAGGTGAGCTGACCGGGTCTTTTGACGAGACACTGTTTTGAAAGTTAAAACCAATTCATAATTTATAAATGTTGAACTCTTGGTTTGATTTAGTAGAGACTGGCTTCACAAACTGAATATGGGGAGGCATCAGTCATATTCCAGGTCAAAGCCTTGAATATTTCAAGGCTTTGACCTGGAATATGCTCGCTTGTGTCTGTTCTGATCTTATGAACCTGTTAAAATAATTGTTTTTACAGATGACTCCTCTGACCAGACCTGACACATAATCACTACATCAACTCAATCAATTTTTATCATGTTTATTTACCAAAATGATATTTTTAGCCATTTTTATGTGACATGATAAGACGTGAGATGCAGAGGGGAGAATAACTGTTACAGTAACTCTGTTTATGGGTCATTCTGTTATGGCTCAGTCCTTTGAATGAGACTGTAGATTTAAAATGGGATCACTGTGATTTTCCTGTTTTGTGTCAGTGGCGTGAAGTAGTTTCAATATTATCATTTATTTCTCTGTTGGGATATATCGTGGTTCAAACTTTTTTAGCGTGACAGGCCTGTGACCCTAACCATGCGAGGGGGGGGGCCGTCCCCGTTCCGGCGCCATAACTCGACTCCAGTGGCGTCCTTCGTCCTCTCTGCGTACTCTCACCCCGGCTCTCTGCGCTGGCTCTTCTTCTTTGTTCTGCTAATGCTCTATGCTCTCATACTGTTCTCCAACCTTCTCCTCATCGTCGTCATCGCTCTAAACCGCAGCCTCCACGAGCCCATGTACATGTTCCTCTGCAGCTTGTTTCTAAATGAACTCTACGGCAGTGCAGTGCTCTTCCCCTTCCTCCCTGGTCCACATTCTACGGGACACACATGTTGTTCCCGCTCCCTTTTGCTTTTTCCAGATTTATGTCATACACGGATACGTGACGGTGGAGTTCTTTACGTTAGCTAGTATGTCGTACGACCGCTACGTGGCCATTTGCCATCCGCTTCACTATAAATCTCTCATGAGCCTGAACAAGTTGGCCGCCCTCATTTTGATTCCGTGGACATATGCTTTTGTTAAGGATGGCCGTACTGATAAGTTTGAGCTCATCTTTGGAACTTTGCAGTAACGTGATTGACAAAGTTTACTGTGATAATTACCCCATAGTGAGACAGGCCTGTTACGACACCTCCAGCATAAACATATACGGTATCGGGTGGGGACATTTAATGTGATTGTTCTCCTTTCGTCACCATTTTGTACTCGTACGGCCCGTATACTCCGAGTGTGTCGCAGCGCCCAGGGCAGACGTGGCCACCGAGCCGTTCACACCCTTGTGGCCTCACCTCACCTGGCCTCACTGCTAAACTTCACTGTGGCCTCATTCTTTGAGGTCCTTCAGGGACGCTTCGACATGAGCAGCCTCCCAAACGCTCTACGCATCTTCCTGTCGCTCTACTTCCTCCTGTGTCAGCCGCTCTTCAACCCGTTAATCTACGGTGTAGTTTTGACCAAAATACGACTCATCTGTAACACTTACTCTTCAGATATATACAGAAAGGCCAATGATGGAGAAGCAGAAACCAAAATGTCCTCCAGAGTTAGTTTAGTATTTCAGCCCCATTGTGCCTGTAACGTATTTCTAGCAGTGCAGCACTACATCAAACTGGTATTTTGATTTAGTAATACTAATGTAAATAACATGTGCCCACTACTGCAGACGAGCGTTGGAGCTTTACAAGGGATACGTGGACAATATACGAAGGCCACATCTTCTTATCTCCCTCTCACTAAGGAATCTGTGACCCCCCACTCCGAGAGGGTTATAAAACACATAAAACACTCTCCTTGTTCGACTTTGCTTGAAGTTACTTAATATGTAACGCCATGTAGACCAGAAGAAGACCCGCCTTACACACACACACACACCACACACACCAGACACACACAGACACACACAGACACACACACACACACCAACACACACACGCACACACACCAGACACACACACACACCACACCCACACACACACACACACACACACACAGGACACACACACACACACACACACACACACACAACACACACACACACACACACACACATACATTGGGAGACCTATAAAAGCTGTAGCATGCATATCTCAGGACTCTCCACCTGTGCATTGCTTCACAGGTGTGGAACTCATTAAACCCCTCTGACTTTATGTTTTCAGTCTCTTGGTCCTCTTTGACACTTACACCAGAAACGAACATTCCTACAAACCTGTTTCTCTCTATAGTTATAATCTCTGACACCTGTGGATCACTATGTTTATTTGCACATTTTAAATCACAATAATCATCAAAAAACGACTTAATAATGCAAGCCCAATGGGAGCTGATGTCACAGTGAACATCGTCACAACAAAGCTGCATGCTGTTGGCGCCCCCTATGGATAGTTTGCACATCACACTAAAGAATAGCCCATTTTTTTCCATTTGTTCCAAAATGACTGTGAGACACTGTAGAATCCTACAAGTATCACCGATTGAGAAAATATAACTGGAGAAGGAAGTGCGTACGTCACAGTGGGGGTGTACTGGTGGAGGTGAAAATGAGGGTAAATCGGCAAAATGGCGTCTTGAAAATAAGAGATTTATGACACATACAAAATGAGGGCTTGGTTGGATTTGAAAAAAAAATTAAAAAAATCAAAATTGAACCTGATCCTCCTTCCGGTCCCTCCTCCTGGTTCCTCTCTTGGTCCTCGTCTCGGTCCTGCTCACTGTCCCCTCCCGGTCCCCATCCGGTCCGCCCTCTAGGTCCCTTTGGGTCCTCTTCCTGGTCCTCCTCCTGGTCCCCCTCATGATCCTTCTCCCGGTCCCCCGCCCGGTCCCCCTCCTGATCCTCCTCGTTCGGTATCCTCCTCCTGCTTGTTCCTTTCTTGGTCCTCCTCTCAGTCCTGCTCACAGTCCCCTCCTGCCTCCTCCTCCCGGTCCCCATCCCGGTCCCCTCCCGGTCCCCATCCCGGTCCCCACCCCGGTCCCCACCCCAGTCCCCACCCCGGTCCCCCCTCTCAGTCCCCTCCCAGTTTCTCTTCCTGGTCCTCTTCCTGGTCCCCCCTCCTGATCCTCCTCACGGTCCTCCCCCTGGTTTCTGGTTCCTCCTTCGAGTTGAACCTTTAAAGCGCTGTGTTCTCTGTGTCGTCTGCACAAATGAACACATAACCCTGCGCAGATTAAGAGGAGAAGAAGACAGCTTACTAAACTTCACTCAAAATTAAAAACTATCAGTGATGTGGCATCCATGAACGAGTCGGCTCTTTTGAACATCTCCTTAAAGTGAATGGACAGAATCGAATCCATTTTTAAAAGAACTGAATCTTTTATTTCAGATTTTTATGCATTTTTTACCCTGATTAAGACTGAACCAACACAAGAATCAGAACAGAAAGCAGAACAGCTTGATTTGGTCTTTTATTATTGTTATGTTGTTGTTATTATTATTAATATAGTGAAACAAATCATTTTTAAGTATTGCGATTATGTAGAAGGGTAAAAGCTCACTCCCACTCTCAGTTTGAACCATTTTAAACACATCTGAGCCCATGGTCGTTCCGCTCTGTGATCAGTTTGTAGATAAAAGAGTTCTCACTTTGGCTTCTGTCATAACACATAAATAGTAAAAGAGCCAGTGTTTTGAACGGCTCTTTGAAATGAACCGATCCAAAAGAAGAACCGAAAGTCCCATCACTAAAAACTGTTCTTTTTAAGATGAGGATTTTGAAAGAAACATTTGAACCAGACCTCACCTTTATTTAAAACTCGACTCTGGGACATATTTTGGGACAAGAGCAGAAACATTAATCACTTTTAAAAGTAAATGTGATTTTTTAAATGATGTTTAAAACAAAAGTTCATTTTTTTGTGCTTTACTTTTTGGATTCTTCAAACTCACCTGTGGATTTTTGCGTTTCTCAGATTGCTGAAACTAAAGTTTCATTTTTAGTATAAACTTTACTGTAATAGAAAGACTTGTTTTGATGAAGTCTGATTTTGAAAGTCCAATTTAACTTCAAATTCACTTTTTTAAGGATGAGAGTTTAACCTTTTAAGAATATTATATTTTTATTTTTAATTTTTCTAGGTTTGATTCTGTTAAACTCAACGCTGTTACTAATACCGTTTGTGTTTAGAACCTGGTTTGGGGCTAAGTCTTGGTGAAGTCCTGCTTTAGTCCTGGTGAAGTCCTGGTTTAGTCCTAGATTTGTATTGTATATTTTATCCTCAAAACTTGGGGAGCTTGTTTCAGCCATTTTTTAGCTCATGAAAATGTAGGAATGTTTTTTCTGAAGGTTTTTTGAGGTCGGAGCGTAGGACAGGTGAGCTGACCGGGTCTTTTGACGAGACACTGTTTTGAAAGTTAACACCAATTCATAATTTATGATTTAGTAGAGACTGGCCTCACAATCTGAATATGGGGAGGCATCAGTCATATTCCAGGTCAAAGCCTTGAATATTTCCCTGCTCACCTGTGTCTGTTACTGATCTTAGAACCTGTTAAAACCATTGTTGTTACAGAGGACTCCTCTTGACCAGACCTGACACATAATCAATACATCAACTCAATCATCATTTTATCATGTTTATTTACCAAAATGAGATTTTTAGCCATTTTTAGTGACATGATAAGACGTGAGATGCAGAGGGGAGAATAACTGTTACAGTAACTCTGTTATTGGGGTCATCTGTATGGCTCAGCTCCTTTTCGAATGAGACTGTAGATTTAAAATGGGATCACTGTGATTTTCCTGTTTTGTGTCCGTGGCGTGAAGTAGTTTCAATATTATCATTTATTTCTCTGTTGGGATATATCGTGGTTCAAACTTTTTTAGCGTGACAGGCCTCTGACCCTAACCATGCGAGGGCCGTCCCCGTTCCGGCGGCCATAACTCGCCTCAGTGGCGTCCTTCGTCCTCTCTGCGTACTCTCACCCCGGCTCTCTGCGCTGGCTCTTCTTCTGTGTTTCTGCTAATGCTCTATGCTCTCATACTGTTCTCCAACCTTCTCCTCATCGTCGTCATCGCTCTGAACCGCAGCCTCCACGAGCCCATGTACATGTCCCTCTGCAGCTTGTTTCTAAATGAACTCTACGGCAGCGCAGTGCTCTTCCCCATTCCTGCCTGGTCCACATTCTACGGGACACACACGCACACGTTGTTCCCGCTCCCTTTTGCTTTTTCCAGATTTATGTCATGCACGGATACGGGGACGGTGGAGTTAGAAAAATCTCTTTACGTTAGCTAGTATGTCGTACGACCGCTACGTGGCCATTTGCCATCCGCTTCACTATAAATCTCTCATGAGCCGGAAAAAAGATAGCCGCCCCTCATTTTGATTCCGTGGACATATGCTTTGTTAAGGATGGCCGTAAATGATAAGTTTGAGCTCATCTTTGGAACTTTGCAGTAACGTGATTGACAAAGTTTACTGTGATAATTACCCCATAGTGAGACAGGCCTGTTTACGACACCTCCATCATAAACATATACGGTATCGTGGGGACATTTAATGTGATTGTTCTCCCTTTTGTCACCATTTTGTACTCGTACGGCCGTATACTCCGAGTGTGTCGCAGCGCCCCAGGGCAGACGTGGCACCGAGCCGTTCACAGAACCTGTGGGCCTCACCTGGCCTCACTGCTAAACTTCACTGTGGCCCATTCTTTGAGGTCCTTCAGGGACGCTTTGACATGAGCAGCCTCCCAAACGCTCTACGCATCTTCCTGTCGCTCTACTTCCTCCTGTGTCAGCCGCTCTCTTCAACCCGTTAATCTACGGGTTAGTTTTGACCAAAATACGACTCATCTGTAAACACTTACTCTTCCGATATATACAGAAAGGCCTGCTGTGCTTGAGTTTCTAAGAGGTAAAGGTAATATATGTGTTAAATGTTTTCAATCTTCTGTGAAATAAAAAACAAACAAAAAAAACAGTTATGTACAGATCGGGTGAACAGCACTTTGTCACAAAGTGAAAAGATAAAGAGAAAAGATCTGGTCCGAGCACCGAGCCCTTGTGAAACCCCCAAGACAAGTTATTAGACTTCATTAACCAAAAAACCCACTGCGTTTCTGTTAGAGTTTTATTCTATCTAATGTCATAAGAGAACAGTTTCATCTGTCCATCCAGTAGGACGCCAGCTGATCCTGAAGTGGGAACAATGACAAGAATATTGTGTTTACTTTACACCAGTGGCGGGCAGTGTGAAAGGAGAATAAAGGAGTAGTTTCTATAACGGCGTTACTAACGGCGTAGTTTTTTCACTAACGGAGTAATCTAATTAATTACTTTTCCCAGTGTCCCGTAACGCCGTTACCGTTACTAACAATAAAACGTGGCACGTTACTATTAATTCAGTTCACTCTGCTCTTCATCAGAGAAGTCTCTCATCGAAGGGAGCTGCAGCGCTGTTGTGTTTTCTTGGTGAAAGAGGCTCAGGGGTCGGGCTTGTTTGAGATGAGCGAAACGGGCGCAGATAATCTCGTGAGAGCAAGGCCGACGCAGCCGTGTCTCAATTAACCAAAGTGCCCTTAAATCAGCGGTTCGAATGGCGCATTTAAGTCGCTCGGTACTTCGACACGCACGTCGAACAACGACGAACGGTGCATTGGCGAATTGGGAACACGGCCACAATTTTTGAGCGAGGCGGCGAGCGCAGCAGCTTTCCACCGACTGCATGGACTACACACGCTTAATGCATGATGGGAATGGTGTCTGTCACACGTGCATTGACAGCTGATTGGGTCCGAGTTGAGTTTTGATCAGAAACGTTGACGCCCTGACGCCACAGCTGCCTCCTCCTCCAACTTTACACAAACTACTGCGACATATTTGATATCGACATATGTTTGAAATGTGACTGAAAGTGTCCAGGCTGTTGTCAGATATGAATCACTTTAAACAAATAATAATAATATAATATATAATAATATAATTACAATCTGTTAAAGTGAAATAAATGTTAAAGGTTCACATCTGTGTGTTTTTTATTTGTTTAACATTAGTAAGTAACGGACTAGTAACTAGTTACTTCTCCCAAAAAGTAACTGAGATGGTAACTCAGTTACTTTTTGGGAGAAGTAACTTGTAACTATAACTAATTACATTTTGAAGTAAGATACCCAACCACTGGTGGCGGGCCATAAGGCCGGCAAGGCCTCTCTCTGTGGCCTAAACATGCTCAGAGAAAAGTGAATTTATTTTATTTTCATAAATATGAAAAACAAAAATATTCTCTATTCTCTGTTCTCTTTACGTCATATATATCCACTTAGTTGAGTGGGGTTTTTATCCAATATATTTCAGCTGCTTATGCTGCCAGTCCAGCGGTACTGTCCCCAACCGTCACGCAATGTTATAGAGACGTGTCAGCCAAGACAGCCCCGCAACATCCAGAGACTTGCAGGTACTCGGACGGATCTCATCAACGCCCGGAGCCTTGCCACTGAGGAGCTTGCCCACCACCTCAGTGACTTTGGCCAGGTGATGGACGAGTCCGCCTCTGGGTCCCCAGTCTCTGCTTCCTCCTCAAAAGACGTGACGGTGGAATTGAGGAGATCCTCAAAGGATTCCTTCCACCGTCCGACAACATCCTAGTCAATGTCAGCAGCTCTCCACCCACACTGTAAACAGTGTTGGTGTGACACAGCACTGCTTCCTCCTCCTGAGGCGCCAGACAGTTTGCCAGAATTTTCTTTTCTTTGAGGCCTCCGATAGTCTCCTCCAAGGCCTCCCCGAACTCCTCCCAACCCCGAGTTTTTGCCTCCAGCACGCACCGCGGCACGCTTGGCCTGCCGGTACTTGTCAGCTGCCTCAGGAGTCCCACAAGCCAACAAGGCTTGTGGGACTCCTGAGGAATCCCTTACTTCCAGTGTCCACCACCGGGTTCGGGGATTGCCGTCATGACAAGCACCGCAGACCTTACGACACACAGCTACGAGCAGCCGCATTGACAAATAGAAGTGTGAGAAGAACATGGCTCACTCGGAGATCCATGTCCCAAGCCTCCCGCGGGATCAGGGAAAAGCTCTCCCCGTTCCCAACAAACCCTTACATACGCTTGGCCTGCAGGTCTATCCGGCTTCCTCCTCCGCCAGCGGATCCAACTCACAACCAGTGGTGATCAGTTGACAGCTCTGCCCCTCTCTTCACCCGAGTGTCCAAAACACACGGCCGGAGGTCAGATGACACGACTACAAAGTCGATCATCGACCTCCGACCTAAGGTGTCCTGGTGCCACGTGCACTGATGGATACCCTTGTGTTTGTTATGGACAAACTGTGACTAGCTGTCGTAATGAGACAATGGCATTCCATAAAGAAACAAAGACCAATGGCATTATATGTACGTTTCGAAAATAAAAACATTTTTTTTGTTTCTTTACTTTATTTGCATTTATTTAACCTACAAATGTGTCAGATCATTTTTGCCTGTCCCTGTATTATATATATATATACGTCACGCAATGTTATAGAGACGTGTCAGCCAAGACAGCCCCGCAACATCCCGAGACTTGAGGTACTCGGGACGGATTCATCAACGCCCGTGGAGCTCTCCGCCAACCCGAGCTCCGGCTCCCCCTGGCTCTCATACGGACAATGTAGATATATATATACTATATACACTCCACGATGTATATAAGATATATATATTTATATATTTATATATTATATATATTACATATAGATATATATATATACGCATATATATTATGTTAATATAGATATATATATCATAAATATATGATATATATAATCTATATATATAGATATATATATACGAGAGAGAGAGAGAGAGAGAGAGAGAGAGGAGAGCGGAGAGAGAGAGAGAGAGAGATGAGATCTGTATCCATCTATGTACCGGGGCCCTACACTGGAGTCAGGCCTGGGGTGGGTGGTTGACAGCGAGCGCTTGGTGGCTAGGCCTTTCCCACGGGGCCCGAAGGAGCGACGTGGGGCTGTCTTCCTCTTTGCTGGAGGCACAGACCTCAGGCACATTCAGTTCTTCCTTTACACGTTTGATCACACATTTACTCAACATTTTTATGATTTTATATTAAATGTTTGTTCAGATTTATTCCCACTGTGATTTTAGGAGTCTTTCTGTTTATTTCGTATTATTCATGTTTTTAACACTGAGTTACACTGACTTTCACTGCCTCAGTTTCAGCTCCCATAAGACACTCCGCCAAAGAGTTTTTCAGTGCACCTTTAAATGACCAGAGGACCCACGACACCACAGATCCTGCAGCTCAGCTCAGACCAGCCTCACGTGCTGCCCTCTAGCGGCCCACAGCGGTACAGCACGAGCCGCGCACAGTTTATGATGTAAACTTAATGAGAGGCGCGTTTCAGATGGCGTTTAGGCCTCACTGCTGTGTCTCCATCTGTTTACATTTAGCTTTTTCTTTATTCCAAGACGTTGGTAGTTAGTTAATCCTATGTGAACGTAAGAACTAAACTAGGACTAAAATAGGGTATAAACTGGTACAAAACCAGGACTATACCAGAACCGCGCCGGACTGAACCGCCCCAAAATCTAAACCAGCTCCAAACACAGAGCTTTACAGGACATTATGAAGGAGCTACACCCAAAAGCCACAGATATAAAGCGAGTCCCGTTTGTTGAGTTCTGTACCCCGGACTTAAACTTGAGCTCTAAATCCCCAGCTCGCGATTCAACGGAGCCGCTCGCGG
>JAIEZT010000924.1:0-27682 GCA_019594935.1 Periophthalmus modestus | reverse complement strand
GTTAAAAACAAGTGGAGCGCTCTGTTATTACCACATGACTCACAAGGGAACAGGTTTAGTTTGAGAGATCGACTTCAGCTAAATATGCAGATTTGTGTGTTTAAAATTGAACATGAGTAAAAAACCAAAAGTAAATCTGGCAAAGGCAAAAAGTTGTAGGGTGAAGACATTCACTCTCATCAAGGTGTGAAATGTCTCACTCCTAAATTTTTGTCCAGTTGCAGAATTTAACTTTGGGTTTTACTATGGCTCAGAACCAGGAGACTGAGTGATTACACAGATTCGGTGTGAATGAAACAACACACAACTCCAGTAGTTTTGATGAGGAAACAAAAATTATATCATAGTTAATAACAGAGTAATCAAAGTGAGAAAATTAAATAATGCTTTTTAATCTGGTATTTAAAGGAGGAGGCCACAAAAACACAGCATTCATGTTTTCTCTCAAACTGAAAAACACTGTGCCCACGTGTGATGCCATGTGGTAATACAGGAAGTGCATCACCGTGATTTTAAACATCAGAACTGTCAATAGAGTCATTTGGACAATGTCAGCCTTGGAATCGACAAATATTGTCGAACAAAAGGTTAAAAGTTAACTGTTGAAATGAAACTATCGCTAGACACCCAAGGGTAACAGAACATTTGAGCTTTGACGATGAAGACAGACTGAATAAGAAAAGATTACTAAGCATGTGTGATGAAACAAAACACAACTCCAGGCGTAGTTTTTGAGGAAGAACAGATAAGAGTAGTTTTAGTAAATTTAGGACCTTGAAACAACACTTTAAGTGAAGCCGGCAAACTTGTGTCATTCATATTATAAAGGTCAAATGGTCTAGTGTACCAATAGCTTTTTTTAAATCACGGTAGCGTGTTTCAGATCAGAATCCTCCTACACACAACTCTGCGTGTAGGTGAGTTACACATTAGAAAAAAAAATGTATATAATGTCAGACATATAATACATATTACAAATCTGACACTCTGCATTACTTTGCTAATAGACAAACTAATTAATTTAACATATTATCCAGTTGAGTTCTTTCTAACAGAGGCGCCTTCCAGATTGGGAGCAGAGAGCTCTACAGCAAACATTCAAGGCATCCAGTTCCAAAAACAAACATTATACGAGGGTTGAAGGTCGTCAGCGCCACCATCAATGCAGGGCGAATTGGCCAGACTGTTGTTCCCAACATAGCAGCAAGGAACTAACAAGAGCAGAGAAAGACAACCCAGTATTTATATCTAGAATTGAGCGATTAGAGATGGAGAGTTATATTAAACAAACATATTTTGTTTGCTTGTGTTATATTCATGCCTAACGTGACATTGCTTTAGAGAATGGCCGGGAGGACAAACATGTTAAAATTTCAGTTTTTTAAAAAATCACTGACCGATCTGTGTCCCTAGATCTGAGAAAAATGGTTTTTATGATAACATTGTACGTTGAATTAAGTCTTATTACAAAACAAGCTGGACATGAAGCCAAGTTGCTATAATAAATTATAATTGGTGTTTGTTCGAGGTGGTTGCAGTTTCGTGGGAAATCAATGATCTCAACCTAAAATTCTCTATACTGATCGCTAATAATTAAACCCAGCACTGCAGCCAATTGTGAATCAGTGCTAGTGCAAGCCTTTGCAGCTTGTGCGGAATATCTGGGAGGTCGAGGTTATGAGGCATGGCTCTGGAGAATGAAGGGGAAAAAAACTTTATGTGTCCTTGATCTGCAGTTTGTGATGGAGCACCCCTCCTAAACCTGCAAGAATCATGCGGCATGCACCATCTTTAAAATTCACCTAAAGCTATGGTTCTCAAACTTTACTCACGTGAATACCATTCGAGAAAGTTTTATGCAATATCCTACAGCAGACAGCTAATCAATCAAAAAGAAAGAGGAATCAAAACTAGGAAAATTTGATAAGACACTAATGTGTTACCACCAAAAGTGAAGAGGAGTCAGCGCCACACTAGAACAAGTGTGTGTACCACACGGTTTAGAACCACTAATAAAGTGCCAGGAGAGATTATTGAGGGTATAAACACGTTACAAGTTCACACTGAGAACTTCTGCCAGTTGCTATAGGCTCAGAATAGAGCTGGCTCACACCTCGTAATACGTATAAACCAGTTGGCAATTAACAAAGTGGTCCTTGGAGGAATGAAACGTCTCCTTGCAAAGTGCAGTGGCAGCAGTTCCCCTTTTTTTGCGGAGCTGTCCAGCTCAATCCCTAGTATGACAGTCTCTATTCTCTCTCTTTGTGCACCGGGGCGGGGGAGGGCGGAACGGGGACTCTCAGGGGAGTCAGTGCATATGGTGCCGCTTCGATGAGCTGCAGAAAGAAAAGGTGGGTAAATTTAACTGCAGAAATAAAAATACCACAGAATGAAAAGTAAAAAGTGACTTAAGAAGAGGTTGGATTGGCGGGCTGATTAAAGCTGGCATGGTTTATATGTTAGTTCTGTATAAGGAGCCTGACCGCAGGTTACATACTTGTGCGGCTTTGGTCCTTCCTTACGTGGTATGTTTTGGCTTGGTGGATTGGATGGTGACTGCACTGTTAAGGGATTGGGATGGTTAAGTCTGGATTGGTATGATTTTGGTCCCATCAGCCTGAGTCAGTCGTGGTGGTCCGTTCAGGTCATGGTTTAGTGCTGGTTTAGTCCTTTCAGTCCTGGTTTAGTCCTCTTCAGTCATGGTTAGTCTTGGTTTGGTATTGGATTGGTACTGCATGATAAGGGATTGGAGCTGGTCTGGTAAAGGATTGGGTCGTGGTTTGCTGATGTCAGTCCCGGTTCAGTCATAAATAAATCATTTTAATAATGATACTGAAAAAAAAAGTTTGTTTTTAGAGCAACTTTTTAGTCTTACTCGAGTATATTTTATTGAAGTAATGGGATACTAATACTGAGTAAAGTTATTTCTCACCTGTGAGCTAGGTGAGGAAAGTAAGTGACAAGGCTTTAGGTTGGCAATTTGTACTTCCAGGTTTAGTAATATTATTTGAAGGTAACATTGACTCTTAAATGGTTCTTTCACCTTCAAGGCCTCAAAGCAATTGATATCAAGGAAACCACTCATCCATCACAACACATTATACACGGAGTATTGTGACACGGGAGGGTTAAGTGCTGCCAAGGACACAGTAACAGCACTCATCTGGGGGAGATAGACGAAATGTTGCTCAACATGTCTAGAGTAGGATTTGAACTGAGCCAAAATTTGGATCAGGTGGGGGCAAAAACACTCCCCCCTCTGGTCTCGGATTTTCTGTAGCGTGTGAAAGTAGCATAAAAACAAGGACAGATGACATCATCTTTATCTAACATTAGTCGTATCTAACGTCATCTTTACGCCTGAAAGATGTCCATTGAAATGTCAGCTAAAAAGACATATGAACAGAAAATCTACATACTTGTGGATTCTCACCGGAAATGAAAATGACAGAACAGACAGGGATTACGTCAAGCAGTACTTGGTCTGCATCCATATGGGACAAACAATTAGCTTGGCAATAGGAAGAAACAAAAACAAATCCGAGATTTAGTGTTCTATTAAGGGAGTTGTGTTGTTTGTATGGGCAAAGGCCTCTTCAAATCAGTGTGAGGGGAGGAAGAGGAGGCAGTGCACACAGGTGCCTTAACTATGGCCACCATAATACAACAACTTGCCTTTGGCAAGCAGACTGGCAGCACTTAATACTCATCTAACTGAACTGTATAATTGAACAAGTCACTCAATTTACAAGGGCAACAAGACTTGTACCCAACCCATCAATAAAGACATGCTAAAAGCCTATTACGGTTTAGTTGTGTCCTTCATATTAAAGGTTCGTATGTCCATTTTCTGTGTCAGAGATCCACCAACTGGCTTTGCACTCCATCCATTATATGATTATTTTCCTTTGATGGGATGCCATACAGCTAATTCATGTAAATGTTCTACCTTGCATTAAATTCTATTACAGTCTAATTATTCTAATAATACAAATACAAAACAATGTCCCACATTCTTACTGATAGCAGATGGCCTTATTCACAGGTCGGTTGTAAACAGGCCTAGTGGGTGTAACCTGACTCTCTACCTGGCAGTTTGGATGCTCCGTACAATACTGGTATCCGATATCAGCACTGATATTGAGCATTACTGGTGAAATGGATATCGATTCCCAGATATCAGCCAGCTTTCAGAGTCCAATATCCCATTTTCGGTCTATAAAATGCTGAAATCTAACATACCACAGTCCCCTAAACGTACATCTAAATTAAACTGTACAAAAAAAATTTTTACAAAGCTGTTATAAAAACTGTTACAAAACACACTGCCTATATTTTTTTACTATACAACTGTTTGGGTTTTAGAAATTGGAAAAAATGTCCCCACAATGGCAGGTGTGTAGCAATATTGTATGGCCAAACAGGAGACAAAGACATTACTTGTTTGTGAGGGCAAGTTAACTTTTTTGTGTTGTTGTGACAGTGGAAGTTCTTACTAAAATCTGGAAAATCCACTAAATATTGTTTATTTATACCAAACCAAAAGTATTTGTTATGTATCCATGGGTGACTTTCTCTCTTGGCAATCTTTATGACACTATAACAATCAATTGGGTCAGCTTACATAGTGCTGTCAGCCCTTTCAAAAGTGTAGAAATGTTGAATAAAAATATTTTTCCTGTTTCTCCCTTGAGGACAATATTAAAAGATCAAAACCATGCACTTCAATGAGACGTCATTCCACTTGAGCTCACTTGATCTCTTATGTGAAAAGCCCGTGCTGCAATTAGTCGGGATTTGTTTGTTATATTAATACATAGGCTGCAGGATGTGAAGAAGGAAAGAACACACTGATGCTTTCCCCGCGTTTCAGATAACAATGTCAAGTGTAGAAATCATTAAAGTGAACCTGGGATAGGGAGAAGGCAGTACTCATAAGCAGACAGCATGAGTGGTGAAGGTAAAAAAGTGTAAATGGCGAAACAGATCATGCTTATGGCAGTGGCACCACTTGTTGTAAAATGGGAAGGATGGGTCAAATGTCGAGGACAAATTTTCCCTATGGGGATAACCTTAATAAGATCTGTAACACTGAGACGCCATAAAATGCAAGAATGTGGTTTGCTCAGAATGAAAGAGTGCTTAACGTGGTTTCAAAAAATGTATTTTGGTTTGGAAAAAATAAATTATGGACCATAGCCAAACATGCTAGCCGCTGTGTTCCAAACAGGAAGGTGAGCATGGGCGTGCTTCTGACTTCCATCTACTCGCAATGACTTTCTATTGAAAAAAAACTAGCGCCCTCTCTTAATAACAGCTGCTGTCAGGGTAGTCATGTTGGTCTTAAAGTGTTCATAATCTAGTAGTTTTTATTTTGCTATGGTGTATAATCAAGATATGAACATTAATAACAGACAAATCAGGCGCCTCCTTTCTCCCGAGGTCGCTGCCGCTAGTCTTAGCAAAAGGTGCGACAGCGTTGCTAAGCATTCGTCCTGAAAAAACCAGCTGTGCAGGCAGAAGAAAAAAGAGTTACCTTAACTGCCTCATCCGGATTGGATTCTTGGTTGCTATGATACGAGCGCAGTACTAATTCCCCGCTATAAGGCTAACCTCACTGAGCTCATTCGACTGAAGGCTGAAACACTATGGATGCTGTCACTGTTTCACTTAGTCCTCTTCTTTTACAGTCTGCCAGTGTGGATTAACGAATGATCCAATGTAAAAATGAATGAGTATGCTGAAAGACGCTTTATAACCCAGTACACAAAATAGTAACAAACAATATCATGACATTTAGGGATACTGATCTGACAGTACAGTAATACAAATTATGCTTCTCACCACTATCTAATACCGAGCCCTCAGATTATGCACAGGCGAACAGAAGGGCCTTCATTCCACCCACTGTGCTTTCTGCTTCATTACCCATGCCTTTGATAAAAAGGGTTAACATCCACCCAGAGCCACACCTGTCACCACTGGCACCCTCACCATCATTCATTTGGCATGTCTCCCATTCCCACAAGTGACAACTCCATTAAAGAAACGGAACACAGAGGGGTTAAATTTTGCCAACCTGTTGTACTTCTCATCTGCTGTGAAATATTGGGACTTCATAATCAGCAATTTTGGTGTGAGCATCAGTCCGCACAATAGTGGGCGGGTACAAATAGGCGAAAGTAGCCATGCGTCTCAGTTCTCCGCGTTTCTGGCGACCTCTCTGCTGTTTGCAACCCACAGGTAATTCCATCACTGTAGACAATTAATTATGTTAGCAGGCTCTTTACAGGGACAAAAGAGTCTAATGAAAGGGCTGTCAACGATGAAGGTCGTTCCCCAAAACAGGAGCTGTCGAGCGGGGAGAGAGGCAGGAGCAGAGGCCCACCTTTGGATCTGCATATGGGGATAGAGGAGGAGAGTGGCTATGTAATCTCGGTCCTCTACAGCGCACACCTGGTAACAGTGAATTACTGTATATGAAAGTACCGTGCAATTAATCAAATCTGAATAGAGAGTGAGATTCCGTCATATGTAATCATCAGATTATATGTATCTTTTGCTAATGACAAAATATAGTGCCTCGGTCTTAATACAAGGAGGTAAATAAAGATATCATCCAGTCAATTTTTCCGCAGGGCTGAATGAGACGTTGGACACTTCTATCTTGCGCTTAATTTTATCTTGTGTTTATTTTATTTTTAACAAGAATATCACTCTGGAGACCACTACCTCTTGTCTGGAATCTAAGTTTTAACGTGTTTATGATTGATCCGACAAAATGGAAGAAGGAACCGCATATACACATTGCTATGTTGTGTTCTGGAACGTGCAGTCGTTGAGGACGCGTCCAGGACTATTTACCTCACCACCTAAAAAAACGCTATATACAAGTCATTAAAGATTAACATTTGCACTATGTTAAGGTTTTGGGAAAGCCAGGCACAAGCTGATCCTAAAGCAAGAGTTTTATCTACCTCCTCCTTTCTGGTTTGAAATCTGACCAGCCACACTATTACGCTGGTTAACTGGTAAGTGTGATAAGTTTCAAATATTTTAGTTTCAAATCATAAAGCTCTCAAATCCAATTTATTTAGCAATTAGAAATAATCACCACAACACCAAAGTACATTAATAGAAGGCTGAAGGCTGTGACAGTGAAAATGTCCAAAACTGGTTTCTTACATCATTAAGTCCCCAACGTGTAAGAACAGCATGCTATGGCCATCTTGTGGTAATGCACCAGAAATATTACCACATCCACAACCCAGACGGGCCAGGTGTTGAGTTAAATTGCAATCAAACATAACAAGTAAAAAGTAATTCAAAAGACTGACATAACTTTGCACACAGTGTCCAAAACAGATTGTGACTGTGCAGTTAAAAACAAATGCATTTCAGTCATATTGCTGTTTAAAATTACTATAACGCACTGCCCAACCACCTAATTTAAAAATAACACCAAACCAGGTGAGAGAAGAGGAATACATAAAAGGAGATTTTTTCTCAAGGGGGGATTGCTGACTGTTCCACAGGCATGAAAACGTATTTGCATGCTATGAATTCATTTAAAGGGCTCTTACTGCCAAAAAAATATACTTGAAAAACATGCTTCATTCGTATCGCTCTGCACAGAGCTGAACGGTAACGATAGGGGCGTGGTGCTACTGGTTGGTCGGGTTGCAAACAAGGCTATACACTGCAGGACAAAAAAAAAGTCGCCACCAAAATACAGGTCACACACTTCATTGTTTCGGATAATAAGCTCGCAACGTCTCAAGATTTATTTCATCCAGGTTGCATTAATTTTCCCAGATCGTGCTATGGATGATGGTCGAGTTGACCTCGCCCAAAGCCTTCCCCAGGCACACCCAAAGATTCTCCCATGGGGTTAGGTCTGGGACCTCTGGGAGGCTCATGTTGTGAAAGAGTCTCATGCTCCGAACCACTCTTTCACAATTTGTGACTGATGCATCCTGGCATTGTCATCTTGGCATCTGCAGTGCACAGGGAAGAAAAAATCCATGAGGAATAACCCTGGTCAATTCAGTTATCAGGTGTCGGCTGACCTCATTCTTGAGCAAAGAATGTTGCTGAATCTCGACCTGACCAACTGGAGGAGCTCGCACCTATGGCTTTGTTAAATCAAGGTGGTGACTTTTTGTTTTTTTTTTTTTTGGGGCCAGGCAGTGTAGAGAAGTTTAGATATATCAATCGTCAAAAAGACCCATTTAACATTTTATAATAACTACCATTTATAGTTAAAGGTCCTAATTTGACAAAATGGAATCTCGTTACCCTCATGGCCTGGTCTAGAATGTTGTTATCATTAAAACATACCGGAGGGGTTGTTTACATTCACACATGTTTTGCAGTAATCCTTAGTCTGCTCTAATTTCGAAAAGTCAAATGTTGTTCCACTTTGTGATGTCAATGTAATGATAGTTTACAGACATTTACTGTTAGATAGATAGAAAAATTATAAATAGATCAGAAAATAGGAGTATGGCCTGTAATTAGAATGAACAAACCTCAATTCACATGAAAACTCTAAACACTGACCTTAAGTAATAGGTGCGAAGCGTAAATCATTCTAACAAACAATCTTAAGTCTTTGTTCATGCGTTATAAGAGTAATTAAGGCTGTGGTATAATAAAGTTTTCCAAATACTCCAACAAAAAAATATGCAAATGAGGAGGATCATACGTCTCACTATTACAGCCTGGAGTGTTAGAAAAGGGCCCTAATATGATCACATAGGCTGTTGGTTCATGGATACGTAGCCGACTGTCCCCTCTCTCCTCTCCTCCCTCTCTCCTCTCACCCCCACACCTCTCCTCTCCATCACCGCGCTCTACATGTTCAGCAGTGCAAAGGTATACTAATGACGGAAGAAGGTTACCCAATTTATCTTCAGGCGAAACCCCTTTCACAGCCCGTTCCTCCGGTGTCCCTGCAGAGAGCTGATTGCCAAAGGAAGAATACACAAAAAATAGCACAAAATCTGCAACCGCACACATTTAGAAGAGTAGATCGGACTGTGTGTTAGCCAATTATAAATGATTTCCGACTTCTTTTTGCGGTAACTTTTTGGTGAAGATGTAAGGGTTAACAGGGACCTACAGTTCTAAAAAGCCTCCAAATATATTTGAATATTGGATACTGGGGCTGATGATGGAGCCATGGAATTTGGATGATGACTGAAAAAAAGAAGAAAAGAAAACTCTACTTTCGGGGGGGCCTATATTAGAGTAACAGCAATTTTGAATGACTTGATATTGAGAACCAATATTGTTCCCAAAGTCACCAACTTCACTTCTCCCCTATGCCACGATTCTGAACGCCGCAGGGAAGGAAAGTACCATGGAAAAAAAAAACAGTTTTAAACTAGCTGATAAACCATCATGCCCTCACATGTAACATAAGCATGTAATTGAATGAACAAGATTTGACGAGAGGAAATTATTTTGAAATAGTCTGCCGAGATGATTCATGTACTGTGTATGCAAGGTTCTACTTGTGACATAACAATAACAATCGTAGGAAAACTATATTTTGTATTTTCTAAGATATGTTAGTGCAATATAAACCATCGCGCATTTCAGGGTCTGGCCTCCGGCTGGGCCCAGAGTCAGGATAAACCATGGGGGATCAGCATTTCATTTCGTTTTAAACAGCGCGAAAATCTGAAAGAGTCTTGAAGATGTGAGAACAGGCCTCGTATTTCACAATGTTAAATCCAGGCTCAAAATGGCTCTGTTTTATGTGCATATGACTGAAAGGTTTTATACTGCACTCTTCTGTTTTAAGTTTCCTGATGATTATTTATGTTTCAATTTTTTTGCATTGTGATTTGATGTCCTTCGTATTCTGTGGTAAAGCACTCTTTCAACTACTTGTGTAAGATTTTGCTTTATAAATAAAACTTCCCCTGAGATTCAAGGCAAATTACGTTTTTAATAGAGGATTATTAAAAATGGTGTGAAGCGAGATACAACCTCCTACGTTTGAATGAATGGGAACAATGTTTTAAAATTAGTTAAAAGCTGAAAAAAAGCCCATTTTGCAAAATGTGTGGTCTTTAAACATCCATTCACCAGCAGATACGGTTGGACGTGTAATCTCATGTCTTAGTTAATAGTAACATATAAAACTGGTTTTTCTTCAACCACCTGTTCAAAGCCCTCGTGATAGATAATGCCAGAGGTAATCCACAGAGCTGATTCATTCATATCTGACCACTGCGTTGGACCTTTGAGGAAGAGGTGGTCTCCGGTGGCCAGCCCGGCAGCAGGGCCCCAACCTTGCTCTGACCTTGTGTGATATTCACACTTCTCAATTGCGTTCTCTCTGAGGTATAAACTCAATTCCCTTTGAAGGTACAATATGTACTGCCAAGATGACGCCCACTAGAAAAGAAAAAAATATATATACCATTACCATATGGGAATTTAAGCATACAGAATCGACTTACTAATACTTTACCATATATCTATCTGTATGTGAAGAATCAAGTACTATGCAGGTGTGACGTGTTTTAACTTGTGCTTTATTTGTATATTTGTACCAAAGATAGGGGATCTGAAGGATAGAGAGAAAATGTACACACCTAATATTTGATCGCCAGGCTTACAGTATGAGATTACATAAATGGAACAAAGGCAGGGATGTCAATTTGAATTTTGTCCTCCACCATGATTAACAAACTTCAGGAACTAAGGATTAAGACAAAGCTGTTTAATTTGGCTCACAATATAAGTGTAACGGGTAACAACAAAGATTGAATACCGATTTTAAAACTTTAAATTAAAACTTGTTCCTTTAAAGGTCACTTTAGTTTATTGTCCCAGCAGGAGTATTGATCAGTTTTTGCTGGAGTGGGTCATCTGTATTGTAATGATCTGATATTTTTTTGTTTAGTTCAGAGTGGACACCTTTGTGTGTTCTTGGGGAACTGTTTCATGTGTTTTTAACGTAACGCTTTTGTGTAATGTGGAACATTTGGTTGCTATGCCGACACGTTTCACGTGGCAGGTTTTTGGTCATCATTACTGGGTGTTTCAGAGACTAGCTCTAGTGAGTTGAGACGGCGTGTATTGCGCTCTTATTTTTGGTGTGTGGTTACGGCCGACAGGATAGCCTTCTGTGTGCCAGAAAATAAACAAGACCAGAAAGGGGCCGTTTGTTTCCTGGACACACCAGAACGCTACGATATTCTATAAGATCTCCTCAGTCCTGGCAATGTCTCCTCTGTTGCGTCTCTCATTGATTTGCCTGTGATGCGCAATGTTCTCCACACTGTCTTCTGAATGCTCAATACACGTGTGATAGCTAAAGTATCTGAACAACTTGTGTAAAAGCGGAGTTGCCCCAGACAAACACCTTATTATTGATGGTTTGTCTGGCAATTTTTTTTTGCCTCTCAATAAATAGTGCGAATTAAAAGCATTCTCAAGAAACATGACATATTACACTATTTCCGTTCTATGGCATAATGTTTTTTCGTCATCAAAAACATACCTGGAGAGTTTGCATATTGAGCGTACGTTTCGGTGAGTTCTTATCTCTAAACAAAAAACAAAAACCCTCTGTTTCATGGCATGTGGTAACACAGAAGTGGCGCTCCACTGTGTTTTTAAACTCCATACACCTTCACAAATATCAGTCCTGGAATTGTTGGTGCCATTTTCTACTGAACTAACTACTCCCGTTAACTTGAAATACTAAGCTGCAAGACAATCAATCACAAGGTGGAACAAGTGCATTGTGCAAGAACTATTAGAGTAGTAATAATGGAGAACTCATTTAAACTCAAAATATGTCATAAAGAAAACAAACCGAATTCCCAGGGGTATGCTTTTTTTTTTTAATGAGGGGGTAGCAACATTATAACACTGCTTTTATAAAGCTCAGAAAAAGTCTGGTTTTTCGTGCAATAGGCTGCAAAATAGCTTTAGAGGCCATGAGTCTGATAGGTATGTTCTGGTTCTTATGTTAATCGCAGAGAAACATTACTGTGTCGTCTTATGACCTGTTGTCTCACATGTGGACAGGTACACTATGAATTCGCCCATAAAACAGCCGATCAGCGGATTCATTTGACATACTGAAAGAGGGAGGTGGGTTTACACTGTCCTCGAATACCCCGTGTTTCATTTCATTACCTTGTTCTGGCACTTTACTTTAACATAATTGTAAGCAACTAAATCGTTATGCTTGCTTTCGGTGCGCAAAACCTACAATAGGCTCTTGAACAAATTATAGCTCGTTTCCGTGTGTGGAGCGAGGTGCGAAAACAGGGGGCAAAACGAAATCGAAATTTGGAGAGCAGAAGCCAAAGATTTTCTAAAGCAAGCTACAGGGAAAGGTCCAGAAAATTACAGGTTGAAGTGGTGAGTAACGAAAAGCTGAAGTAGTCTTTAATATTAGAGGCTGGGGGCTATGAGATTAGAGTGGGCAGAGCCTGGGCCCTTTGGAGAGATATTGTATTTTTTGCAGCCAGTCGGTAGTGAGGGAGGGATCCATCCTACGGAGAAATGGAAAGATGTGGAATGATTTAAATCAAGCAGAGGACAGGAGATGCGGGGGGAAGGCGCAGGGGAGAAAAACAAGACAGACAGAAAACTGCAGAGGTTTCATTTAATTGATATAACTCCTGCACGGTGAGGAGAAGGGTTGTTAAGGGGAAAATGAGTGGAGGATTAAGACAGGCAAAAACAACAAAAGGAAACATGGTTTTTAAGGGAATGTCAGAAAATAAAATCTTCTAGTGCAAAAAATAAAAAGAAGTATTATCTAATTTCCGGGAATATTGAAAGCCATCAATGATCATAAAATTGAGGTCAGTCAAAATGGAGTTGCAATTCCCAGATGGTGGTGTCTACTTCAGAAAATTATAGAAAACCACAATATGAAAAGCGCTGAATACTGTAGTAATTATTAATTCAAGCGGTTTTATTCTTAGAGTAAATATACATGGCAACCCTACACATAGGCTGCTTTATGAGGTCCAACCACTGTATTTTAATTCTCCGCTTAGGACAACTATTGATATTAACAGCAAGCAAGATTAACCACAAGGATGTTGGCAGGGTATTTCAGGTTTCAGTTTTGTGTGCAGAGAACATTCTGGTTTCCAATAACCAAAAGCAACTCTGCGCAGGCTACCGGGAACAACTGTTCAGGATGAAGCTATTAAGGCACACTTGACCTGAAAAAGTGTGACAGTAGTACGATGAGCAGTGGGAAAGTGATCATTATCATGCCAGTATCATATGGCACTCTAATGATGTTTTCTATTATTTTAAAGAGGACTCGGGGTTGGCAAATGAAGTACCATTACAATCAAGCACATATAACGAGCAAGGTGGGAAAAACTATGGATTTTATGTGGCTCTTATATTGTGCATTGAAACTTGTTTGGTGGACACATTCACATTGACACATGTTAAAATATTGATACACTTGGAAAACAGATATCACTGCATCATTTTCTGACTGAACAAGGGACTCCCACATAAAAGTGAAGCAGTTGTTGGGCAATGCCAAATTGGTCAACATTTATCATGATTTAAAGAAGACCTATTGTGCGCGTGTCAGCTATAATAGTTAATAATCTATGACACCTGTGGATCATTTGTTATAATTTGCACATTTAAATCGTAATTTGAATCTTAAAGACTGGATAAAAGAAACGTTCCGCTGTGTTAGAAAAGCTGGCAGTGGCCCAGTGGGAGCTGAAATGTCACCATTACGGCATCACAACAAAGCACTGTAGCGCTCTCGGCCCCCCCCCCCCACAAAGTCTTGGATGCAGTGGCTAGTCAACAAGTAACTTGAAGCACAATGATCTAAAGTGTCTAATCCAAGCTTTTGCAAGATTGTTTTTTTGTGTTTTTTTTTTTTACATTTCAACAGTAATGTTCTCTCAATGGATATAAAAATCTTAAGGTTTTAAAATACCAATACAAAAATGCTATTTAGGCGCATTTACATTTTCTCTTTTTCTTCAATACAAAGAAACAATGGGATGCTATGTAAAACAACTTCCCAATCTTCACAAAGGTAGGGTGCTCAAAAAATGGACTTGTACCCCGAAGCCCAACATAACATGAGAGGATGCGGAGGTTCAATGAAAATAGCTTCTGAATGAGGGACTCATTTTCTATGTAAATGAATATTACTCGCAAGTTATTTCCAGGACGAGAATATTCCTCACTAGTGGCCTGTAGACTTTATTCAGATAATTAAATTAGTTTTCCCTGCTACATTAAAGCAACTCATTTGAAGGAAGAAAATATTGGTCTTTATGCAAATCTCATCTCGCCGTGAACAATGAAACAAAGGGGTGCTGCTGAAAATAGCCAGTGGACATGAAAGACTTAAACGGTGGACCTTGAAGACCTTGTGCAACAATTTACAACAGTTACAATTAAAGGGGCCTGTACCCATTCTCTTTCCATGTAGTTGAGCAAAATTTGGTCTAACCCCAGTACAGATATATTATAAAGCACTTTATTGTCCATTGCAGGCCCCTCTAAAGGTGTTCTCCTTTAGGCAGATGCATACTGGCTGACCCTATTGTTTTTTCTTTTCTTTGTTTAGGTTTAGGTCTGAGGTTGGAGTTATAAAATAGGAGATAAGATGTTCTAAGCCCCCATTCCTGTTCAAAGATGGATTGTCCTTTCCTAACAAAATTGCCTCATTCTTTTTCTTTGGCTAAGACTGTACCACCCTATCTTCAGAGGAGTGTTTAGTGGCTTTGAGATGGAGGATGTACGGCAGACGACGGTCCCCATGAGGAATAACTTGGATCCTCACTGCAAACTGTAAAAACTAATAAAAAAAAATAATAAGTCAGTAAAAACCAGGTTACAGCAAAATTGAACACACTTCCACAACATCCTTTTGTTGACCTGATAAGATTGTCTGGCTCCCTTGCTTGTTTCAGCTGTACACAAGTTCCCATGTTATAAGCCCCTTAGTCTCTATGAGGGGGTTGGGAAATGGGTCAGGACTTACCCCCTGAGGAGGTCCGGCAGTAAAAACATTTGAGCTGTGAGTCCAGAGCCCCGTTAAGGGACTGGCTCAGAAGGGGATTTGGAGGTGCACACTCACAGGTTGGGATTAAAGACATCACTGGCTTTTAGGTCCAGCTGATCTACAGGGAGGCTGGGAAACACTGCAGCTGGGATCAAGCTCAGGACACGTGCCGGTTGGGAGAGTCAGAAGTTTGAATGATGTGGTAAGGCGGAAAAATGGTGGATGGAAGATGCTTGTGTGTGGGTGAGATCTTGGCAGAGTGAAAGTAAAGCATGAAGCAGCAACTGAGCAATTGGGCAGTTTTTTGTATATGTCAGCAACTGTCGAAGTTTGTATTCTGGATCCCAGGCAATAAAATGTACTGAACGCCTACTGTGCTTGAGCCTGTTAAATAGTCCTGCTATATAATCTACGACACATGTGGATCATTATGTTATAATTGCAACATTTTAAAATAACAATATTCATCTAAAAATGACTTAAAAAAAGAAACCACTCCCCTGACTTCCATGTTAGACCAATGGGAGCAGACATCGCTATAAAAACATCATTACAGCCCTCCGGTGGGTAGCTGCGATCACACCAGAGAGTAGCAAGAGTTTTCTTTTTTTTTCATTTGTACCAAAATGACTTTGTGACACTTAAGAAAATAAATCACTCCAACCAAAATGAAAGGAAATGAGACAGGGGAAAACAGCTATACCGAGGTTAAAGCTCTGAAAAGTCAATTTTACAGAATAGGTCTGCTTTACATACTTCATGAAGATGTAAGTCTCATCATCACTGAATCTCCCTGTGTTCAGATATTAAAATCTAATTTAAAAAAAAAAATCTGATTGCACAAACATGAGAGGGAGTGGTGACCTGATTTATATCCCTCTGTATAAAAATATAGAAAGATATTCTAGATTTGCCAAGCAAACAACATTTTCTAATGTGAAAATAATCTGAATGTAATCTCGAGCAGGAAGGAAGAGAAAAGTGTAATGCTGCATGGGGGATGTACGTGGTTGAAGCAGTGCCTCTATGACAAAGAGCTAAAAATGTCAGGAGCAGACATGCTACATATGCACATGGCTTGAGCATTACATTCTTAGTCAGTTCTTTTCCCAATCACTCTAAAACATGGTCCGCATAAGTATGAGGTTTTTCTCTCGAGGGTTTTATAATGTTTCACCAAACAACCGAAGAGCCTGAAAAGTGTATAACCAAACAACACAATGATTTTAAGTGCATCTTATTCATGCATTTCTTACCCCAAAATGCCTTATATGTATTTCTTATTTTGGACATTTCTAAAAATTAGATCATACATCTTAAGGGGCTTTCCTTAGTAGATTTTAAAAATTCCAAACATTGATATTATCCATTAGCAAACAAATGGTTCTTGGGCACCACCAAAAGACAAATATCAGATATTAGTTTCAGGGCTGAAAAAAATCCCCTTCTGGACCATGCCTTTTAACAGTAAGAATATCTATCTGGATTGTAGTTTTCTTCTTTCTTGGATGTGCCCAAAGACCTTGCACACATTGACTCAGTGAGTGGGTCGCATCAGAAACAGGGCCAAGTCTGTCAACTGGATCATAGCTTCAATGTTACAGCCCACTTAATACCAGCATACAGTAGTCTCTTAAGTCCCAGTTTCATGGTAGAGCCCAGTCAGTACCATGACGGATCGCGAGCTGTTGGGGACTCCATTGGGAAAAAATCTGACCAAGTGCTGGCAGTGGGATTTTTCTCTCTTTTCTGTCCAAAGAGCTGAACATCCTGGTTTTTGCACAGCGAGCTCCCCACCTCCCACTGACCCACAGGCAGCACACAGCCAGAGCTGGTATACAAGTCTGCTGGAGAGAGATGGGAAGGCTGGTTGAGTAAACAACACAGATGAGTAAGCCCAAAGAAACAATTGGGTTAGCTTTGGTCATTGCATCAAACCAATGCAAGATAAAACTTTGATAGCGAATAGTATTAAGCATTTTGAATATTTGAAGAAAAACAGTGAAACAGTTACCCTTGAGGCTGCAAAGACTCCTTAAAGCAGACCTATTATGCAAAATCGACTTGTCAGAGCTTTTAGTAGTTTCCTCCTTCTCATTTAGGTCTCTCCAAGGTTGTTTTGGGAGTGATTTGTGCATCTATTTGACAATCTTTTAATCGCTATTTTCCCTTCTGCATGATTCCATATTACTGATTAATCCCCGTTTTTCACCACCAAAGGCAGAGACTCACTGCTCTGTACTTACTCCTCGTTCCTCCAATTTATTTTCTTAATCGATGATATGCGTAGGATTTGGCAGCGGAGTGTAGTTCATTTTAGGACAAATGAAAAGAACAATCAGCTGCTCGCTAGTGTATCCGCAGCTATCCAAGGAGGGGCCGACAGCTACAGGGTTCTTTGTTGGGACAACATTTTATGGCGACCATCAATTCTCACTTAGGTACCATAGTTTTTGTAATACGAAAGTCAGCAGACTTGTTTCTTTATTACATTGTTTTAGCTCAATATTGCGATTCAAAATGTGCAGTTTTTTAACATAATGATCCACAGTGTCATAAATAACTAACTATATAGCAGGACGCAAGCACAATAGGTCTTCTTTAATGCAAAGTACTAACGCTTTATCCCGGGGCATTAATGCAGATTCAGTGTGCAATGAGTCAATTCCTCTTGTTATAGGTTCGTGTGCGATACAAACCAGGAAGTAAAATATATATACCTAAAAAAATGGCTTACTGGATAACAACTGTAACATTTTTAGCCAGTCTTCAATGTACTTATCTTTATTTATGTGTTTTTTGACATGAGTAGTCCAGCTTGTCACTTTAAGTTTTATCCCAAACAGATCTAAATAAATTTAATCTAAAAAAAGGTGGGGGGGTGGTTGGGCGGGGGTGGAGGGAGGGCTGTCTTGCCGGACTGTTGCAGCTCTGTAGGCGTTGATCTGCTCCAGAAGCACAAGAGAGGGAGCGATAACTTGATGCACATCTCAGTGGGGCTCTCCTCGCTCGCACCATGCCTCCTCTTCTTCTCCATCGCTAAGGGGAAGAGCAATAAACAGTATGACTTAATGAACAAGTCTCTTGTTTCTTTCACTGTCTCTCTTTGGGTTTTATGCAATGTTTCTTTCTCAGAGGAGCGCTGTACAGTGAGGATTCAGTCTTCCATAAATGTATTTTATTCACATTATCACCCTTGAGAAATGGTTCAAGGAAATTTCTAAAGAGTTTAAACTCCAAAATGGATTTCCGTAAAGTTTAAAATATCCAGACAGTGAACTAGGGGTGTTTTCGAAAATGGTTTCTACGCTTTAAGAGCGGCCCCATTGCTGCACTGGCTTAGGTCCAGTACTTTACTGTTGGGTTAGTTCTTGTTAAGATGCACACATCACTCATTAGGCTGTCACGTAACACATTTTAAAGTGCGATAATTTGCTGAAGGAACCACAGACGTTAAAGGAGGGTAATACTGAAACCAAACCATAAGACAGAATATCCCAAAACAGATTCACTTCTAAAACGTTTGGTCAAGTTTTATATTTTCTTTGTGATGATCAGACTGGAAGCCGCTGAGGGTTTATAACACAATAAGAATATAAGATCGGGCAGGCCTGTCGACTTAGTAAGAATAATTTCCCCCCCCCTGTTAAAATATATTAGCCTTGTGAATTGGGGAAACACAGACGTTTTATGAATAATTTTTACTGATATTGCAAAATAAAGTTAGTTTTGAATTTATCTGTGTAAAAATAGAATAAAACCGAAGTAGGACTAATGGGTTGTAAAGGTTACAATAAAAGTGGTAATTCTCATTATTTTAATTTTAGTTTAAGTGTGTGAGGTCCGTACATGTAAATTTGGTAATAATAACCCAGATAGATTCTAAATGTACAATATTGTTAAAAAATGTTAGCGCAATAAGAAGAACAGAATGCAAAACACTGAATTAGTTAGTTTGTATCATAAAACTGTGAATAAATGGGCATAGCTAACCCGATAGCCGCTGGTTTAAAATTTACATTGAAAGTGTGACCCCTCACTCTGTAACTGCTGCAGTGAGTCCTGTCATTTAAATGTTTGTATTAACCCGCTCTACATGGTCTTGTATTTTATTTTGCCATTGTGTCTGTAAATCAAGATGCGAACATAATAACAGACAAATGAGGAGCCTTCTTTCCCCAAGGTCATTCCCGCTAGCATTAGCAAGAAGTTTGATTTGACAGTGTTGCTAAGTGCCACAGCGCTGCTAAACCAGCCGTGCAGGCAGGAATAGTACTACACTAATGCCCTTTTTTACAGTCTATGATTTTTCAGTCAAGTCATAATTTAATCTTCTACAACTCAAATTTCATCATAGAACAGAAAAAAAACATTACCCATAGCATTTTGCTCCAGTCAATGAAGGTCATCGAGGCTAGTGGTTAGGGGCGAATTTGGAGCTGAGTGCCATATTTGGAAAATCTGACCGCAAGTATCATAGCAAAAACCAAAAAGCCAATCCGCAGTGAGGCTGTTGAAGGTAACTGAACCTTCCCCACCGCCCCACCACTGTTTAGCAGGGAGAAGGCGCAAAGCTGTTAATATCAAATCTAACGGGAGCACTTCCTATTTGGAATGCGGCGGCTATAAGGTCAGGGTAGCTATGGCCATTAAGCTATACAGCCTATGGGTTAGAGAAAGGTTTAGTAAAGTTTCCATGAAATAATGTGGACGGATGTGTCAAAGATCAACTAGGGCAGCTGTGTCTCAGTGGTTTGAGCGATTTGAATCCTGCTCAGACTGTGTGTGTACTATCTGTGTCAATGTGGTGAGTGGTGTGGGGTGTGTGTGTGTGTGTGTGTGTGTGTGTGTGTGTGTGTGTGTGTGTGTGTGTGTGTGGTGTGTGTGTGTGTGTGTGTGTGTGTGTGTGTGGTGTGTGTGTGTGAGTGTGCGTGTGTGTGTTGTGCGAGTGTGTGTGAGTGTGTGTGAGTGACTGGAGGTGGTCAGAGAGGCTGATGGTGCAGACTGGCAGCCTTACTTCCATTAGTGGACTTCCAGGGGCAGCAGTGGTTATAGAAGTAGCACAGAATTGTACAGCACACTTTGAATGTCTGGCTACTATGAATAACATATAATATAGTATTATCATTATTATTAGATTATTACAAATGAGAGCTTTGTGATAAGGACTGAACTAAGCTTCAAGAGTTACCTGGAACATTAGGGGAAACAAACACAAGATTTTGTATTTGCTTTGTGCCATTGATTGCCTTTAAATTCCCACATTACCATTACGGCTGCTCCTGGTCTTTTCCTCTTATGGAAAAACCTCCAAAACCAAAATTAAAGCACTGTTGCTTAATCCCTGCCATCCACTGCCTCTGTCTTCGAGCCAGCGATCTATTTTTGCTGACTTCTTTAAGGGCCTTCAGGGGCAGTGTCGCTCGGACTGAGTGGATTAGGCCTAATTACATTTAGCAAAGTAGAAGGTAGAAGCAAATCTGTACAACCTTAAATGGATTGAATTTTTCTTCTTTGTTTTTTTGTTTCATTCTTTCTATCTTCACTTTCAGTCGTGCTCTATAACTGGGAAAAACTGTCTGGTTGTTACCATGTATTTCTTTTGTTTTTAACAAACAATATTCTCTGTGCTCATACTCAGCCCATTTAGCTCCATTTAGGTGAACAGTAAAAATTATACAGGAAGCTGTTTTGGGAACCATTTGCACATTTTGAAATTTAAACCGAGGTAAACTCACTATATTACAGCATGGAGTCAATCACATCTTTTTCAAGTTATGTTAATTAGGCCTGTCACTGTAAACTATAGCGATATTCAGTACATGACAGATTGAACAACATAATGTTTTGGGTCAGTATTTATCGTCTGTACCTTTTCTTTGTACTACTGAAAAACTTTTGGTTATGTATCTATATGATGAGATTTAAGCCATAAAAGGTTGGATTTCTAACTTCTATGACTCATTACATATGTAAAAAGAAGTACTAAATCATTCCTTTTTTTTAATATGTGTAGTATTTAGAATAGTTTTTTTGTGGTTAAATATGCTCTTGTTTTTTTGTTTTTGTCTATGTGTGTGTGTGTGTCAGTGTTTTTTGTGGCATAAATTAGTTTCAATATTATCGTTTATGGTCTGTATTTTAACTTTATCAAGGTATTGAACTTCAAAATGTGGTAATCATGACAGGCCTATATATAATTTGGAGGGTACAGCTCCACAGCTTATGTTTCCTGTTTTAAAAAAATTATAGCACTTCATGCTCATAAAGTCTGTTCATTGATGGTATAATTTCCTCTCCATTTCTGCTCACATCGACACAGAGGCTATTTCATGTGGGGCGATTCAATGTTAGAGGATATAGTATTTTTAAAGAAAACCAAAGAACGTATAGGGTTGTAGGTGAGGATAGGAGGTATAGGGTGCAAATGGAATTTTTCAGAAAACTCCCACTCAAATTGCGTGATAATACAGACGCACTCAAACATGAATCACTCAAAAAAATATACTTCAGAATAAGATAGTGATGGGTTTTTGCACAAACCTAACACATGCACCATAGGTAAAATGATCCAGCTAAGGGGGGTCCTGGTTGGGCACCAGTAGCCGTAGATTATTTTTTTTTTTTTTTCTTTATATACTAGTATGCCTTAACAATACCTGCTTTTTGTCGATACCAGTTCCTGAATGCTCTGTATTCTGTGTCTGGTATTTTCGTAGTGTAAATTTGTGAAATTAATGGCCAATATATAAAGAATCAATCCTTACCATTGTGTTAAAAACTTCTTAATTCATATTTTAATACATCATACTTGGCAATAATGACATCAGTTATAACTTAAAACAAATGGACAAATGAACCAGGGCACAGCTGATCCTCATCAGGACTCACACATGCTTAACTTTCACCTTGGTTTTCTCTGTATAGGCATTATTTTATTTCTACGGCAGCACTGTGTGAAGCAAAATGCTTTTTTGTTTTGTTTAAACAAGGTTTATGCTTTTGCTATACGGTTACCTGGACAGAGGATGACAGATAATTATGGTTTGGCTGCATCTTACACTTACGCACTGTACACTGGAAATGTACTACCCGTTTAACTGGGAAAATATAAACATTATATTGGGAAACTGAAATATTCTGCTTTGCTTTGGTTTTGATTGAATTATTTTTTTTGGCTTCAACTTTACTGGAGACTATAACTGGATGTGGATTTATTACGCACTTTGACTGTAAAAACCTTGCACTGGAGACTTGACTGGAGATGATACGCTGCACTTTGTGTGGACACATGTAGGCCTATGTTAAAAGCCCTTCGTTTGTGCAGAGCACAGTTGTATCATGTGAGCTCATGTGCTGCTGTTAAATAGCCTAAACCAGTGCAGTGTATTAATTGGCTCATTGACGTAGGCTTTTAAAGCCAAGGAACAGAAGCTTGGCACTGAACGAAAGTTTTTCGGTGCGGTGCCAGTACTTACTGGACCTTTTCGGTCAATACTTGGGAACCAAGTTTCCGTGCCCACCCCTAGTCCTGCCCAACCTAGATCAAGATTGGAGATGGGTCCCGGGTGCAATACACTGCGCACACTACACACTGCTCCTGATGCCCCAAATTTCCCTATGGAGACAATAATGTAGATTGCCTTACAAATATATGCCTTCTTAATGGGGCACTGTTGCTTTGCAGGAAATGTTCCACAGTATGGTACTTTTCCATTTTCACTGAGAGAAAGTAGGAGATACCACTAGGCCAAGTACACGTCAGGTCTGAGTAGACATTGTGTTTCAATGCGTTTTTTGAAGCATAAAAACATAAAATATGTCTATGCTTATCTGTGGAATATTTCAGACAAAAGCAATAACATCCCCATGGAAACAACCATCTGGTGAAACCCTCCACTAAGTTACAAAGTTGCCTCTTTGATATAAAATTGAATAAACTTAATAACGCAAAATCAAACTAAGAAAAAAAAAAAAAAAAAAAAGTGAGAAGAAAAAGAAGACTGAGCCAAACAAAACCATGAAGACTCAAAATATATTGCAGTTAAAAATAACTGTCTGTGAGTTGCATCTTAAAAGCCTGAGAGAAAGTGACCCAATCATAGCAGGTATTGACAGACTGAATTCACACAATACCTAACTCAGTGTGACAGCAGAGTTTGAGAGCCAATATCCTTGATTTAATGGAACTGTTTTCTGTCAAAGAAAAAGCTAGTTTTTTGCTCCTGAGACGTGTTTCGGAGGTATTCAGATAAATGGCTAGGAGAAATTTGACAAATAACAAAATAATATGAAAACACAAGTAAAGTTTTTATATAAATGGAACATTGTAACTAAACAGAATATAAAAACACCACATTTCCAAGCAAGTGTGTGATGTTAAAACAAAACATTGTTTCTGATTTCCAGAGATATAAAATGTGTTCATATTGTGAATATGTTTTTGTTAATATTTGGGGTTATGAACAGTTTAGTCAAATCATAAAGTTGGGCTGTAACAAAGCAAATAGGTGCGAGCCTCCTCCAGTTTGGTCAGGTCTAGGCTCCGCAACAGTCGTGCTCAAAGAATGAGTTTCAGCTGAAATACCTGAATATACTGAAATGACCAGTGTTATCCATCAGTGGATTTTTTTTATTCCCTGGGCATATTCCAAGATGACAATGCCAAGGATTCATTTGGCTTCAAATTGTGAAGGAGTGGTTCAGGGACATGAGACATCATTTTCACACATGTATTGCCTCCACAGAGTCCCAGACCATCAACCTCCACTGAGAATCTTTGGGATGTGCTGGAGAAGGCTTTGTGCAGGCGGTCAGACTCGACCATCATCAGTGCAAGATCTTGGAGAAAAAATGAATGCAAACACTGGATGAAATAAATCTTGTGACATTGCAGAAGAAGCTTATTGAAACATTCCAAAGTGAATGTGCGCTGTAATCAAAGCTAAAGACCAGTCCAATGAAATATTAGAGTGTATGACCTGGGACCTCCGGGAGCTTAACTTGTTCAAATCAATAACAGCTTTCACGATTAACAACGTGTACGCTGATTACTCTCTTTACTTCAAGACGAATATCAATCAGAAAGCAGAATTTTGAGCCCTCACACTCACATTTCAGTTGCCAGGTTGACAGGTTCAGTTGTGATTGGAGTATTTTTTTTTTTTAAACTGTAAGAGGGGAGGCTCCACACAGTTTCCCTCAGGAGTCCCAGCCACCTCACCATACTGAATGAAACAAGAGATAGATTTCCCACATGCAGAGTGCTTATCTATGATTATTACAATTCGATTGCATTGAAACAAGGCTGATGTTACACTGTTCAGTCACAACAGATATATACTAGATATTTGATAAGAAAATAATCTCAATTGATTTAAATGGAAATTGTTCATTAGCCATAAACAACACACACAAAAAGCCTATTACTGTATAACGCTGTCCAATCTGTCACTTTTGACATCTCCGAATCATTAGACACACCGTTAGCTTATGATTGGCATTGTGAGCTAAGTACAATGCGAATGCATCGATTACTGTTCGCGCGAGCGACTGAATCAATACCCGTCTCATTGCAAACCCACAATTAAAACCATGAAATAAAAAGAGCTCCTTGATACACTCCGAATACACTGGAAGGACTGAGAGGAGGCGGTCAAACGCTGAGAGGTAGGAGAAGATTAAAAATATCAAAATACATTCAGCTGGGGTGAGGAAGTAAGAGCTTGTCACGATTGAGAACAGGTGTGCTGATGCCTGAGTCTACTGCAGAGTGACAACTTTATAATAGAGCCGGAGCGATAGGGTCATGAAAATGTAAAACGTGATCTCATCCTTGTGACGATATGCTATTTCGCGAGCAGTGAATTTCAGTGCTTCTCCTCTGTTTAATTCAACTCAAACTCAAAGGCTTCCCCCCACCCACTTTCTCCTATTGGTCATAATGAGTGACAGGTGAATCTTAATCAATCACAGAAAAGCGTGAACTCTCAGGAGGCAACAGCTGACTCTCTCAACTTCTCAAAGACAAATGTTAAGATACTACCCGATATGAAAAATTAACATTGAAATTCTTGATGAGCGATAATAGCTTGGTGTTTGTCCACAGATCCGAAGTTGACAGTTTTCGATTTCCACTCTCGAATTAAAAACATCATTATGTCACGTACAGCGGTCAAAGATCCACGACACCTACAGGTTTTGCCCCCAGTGTAATTCTAGCGTCGTACAGATGACTACGGTCGATGTGTCCTTGGGCAAGATACTTCACCCACCAAGCCCCAGTGTCTTTTGCGAACACTGGGTGAATGAAAGGTGTGAGTGGTTCCTTGATGTGAAGTGTTTGTACAGATATTACCCACCTCCTAACCTTCCACTACTTCAGCTAATGCTACACATCACTAATACGCAGTGAAGGGAGCATAATGTTTGCCGCTCATCTAAAATTAGTCAGTAAACCCTAAGAACATAATGGTTAACAGTTGTTCTTGTTTCTTTTGCCCAGTGCAGTGGAAATGCTTTGGTATAACTAATATTATCTTCACTTTAATATCCTTAATAAAGTATAAAGAAAAAAATAATAGTTTTTAAGAATGATTCAGGTTTGGCAACTAATTAAAACACCTAAGCCAACCCTCACCAAGCCTTTGCTCATTATGATCACCATGAATTAAGGATTTGTTAATACTCTATTAATAATGCTACTTACGGGACCCATTGTAATCTCTTTATGACAGTGCGGTATCAGTTTTTCAAGTACAGGTGTCGCATGCTGGAGTAGGCTTTTGGAATGTGTGTTTTTGTTTTCCATGTAAAAATTTGGATTTTGACTACCTCAATTTAATATCTTTCTAGACGATAATATGGACGGCCTTATGTTTTGATTTTAAAAGGCACACCATGCATTTATTTTTTGGTAATATCATGTGAAGTATGTGCTCTAAACCTCTCTTATTATACCAGTGATGAGAACCTAGTTAAAATTGTCGTTACAAATGTGAGGTATGCTGTCCTTTGCACTTCTAGTAAATCTAAAGGGTAATACGTTTTACGGTTACGTGGGCGATATGTTGAGAGCGCAAAATATTATACCTGTACTTGCTAGTTATTACTGACATATGAACAGGAAGTAATAAATTATTTTAGTATTGTTTGAGTACCTTTGCCTGAAAGGATGTTGCTGAGTGGATGTTTATTTTATCTACTTTTTAGCAATTGTGCAGTGTGAGCAAAATAAAAAATATACTAAATTAAAAAAAAAAAAATTCAAGGTTTGCTAATTGTTTCTGTTTGAACAAACATTCAGCACAAATTCGTAACTGTAACTCATCTACCATTTGAAGAGTCATCAGATTGCTAAAAATAGATGTTGTTCTGTGTATCTGATTTTTTTACTTTTACTTAACGTATATTGTGTCCTTGTATTCTGCTACCTGTCACTTTACTTTAGTAAACAAAATGCTTAGTACAGGTCCTTCTTCCACCACTGCAGATAATGATTAGTCAAATCATTCAAATGATTTCATGGATTTGGTCGGCTGTTTGTGTTCACACCGAGAATGGTAGTGGCATAGTACAAGAGATTTATACAGTGGAAAAGGTTTACTTTCTACTGCAAAGAAATGGACAATTTACAAAAAGTTGGCCTAAAGGACAGATAATGTAAGGCTTGTGACATCTGATGCACTGTAAAGTTGTGTAGTTTGCATCGCTATGCACTTTTAAAGAGGTTCATTGCCCCATTTGTCCTAAGTGTGGAAATATAAAAAAAGAAAAGAAAGAATTGTGTGATTGATCTGTGTATCGGAATCTTGTCATGTGTTTTTCAACAAAAGTAAATTTGAAAGCAAACAAATTATTAATTATAGGTCCTTCATTAAGAAAAATGACTCATGTGGCTTTTAAAACCATGTTATAATGTTGCAAAATCCTGAAACACTATCTAGAGTTGGTGGTCATTTACACGTTGAGTATCCTTTATTATTAGTCATATTTACACCTCCAGAAGCTCAAATTCTCTGTTGTGGTGATGTAATGAAGCCCCCCCCCCCGCGCCCTACCCTTTTAACGTTTAACAGCGCATCTTTACCTTTCTCCTTCCAGTAGAGGCTGGCCAATACCAGCTTAAAAATCATCAAATGATTCTCCGTGAAGGGGATGCCGAGTCCTTAACAAAAGCAGTGGAGCACCCACGCCCCCTCCGTTAACATCATGACATCACCAAAGTGGGAACCCACCACAGGGAAACAGTTGAGAGAAACCAAACCTCAGCTTAAATATGGTTTAGCTGTTCAGCCCCCCAACAACACCACCCGTGCGAATGAAACAAAACCACAACTCTATGGGTTGATATGAGCGAAACCACACCAACACGTTACTAACTAGCACCCCGACAGAATGCTCCCCGTAATCAGGACTTTAGAGAAATAAGTACAACAGCATATCTCTTTGTTCGTCTGAGGCACAGTCAATTGGGGGAAAGGTGGGAATCCGCTCGCATGCAGCTCTGGTAGAGGCACATAAGTCATGTATTTTGGCATGTCAAAGAGAGGGGCTGTGGATTAATTCATCTTTGCTACATATTTCTGCAGAAGCCAGAGCGAGTGGGTGGCACTGACTGAAGCCCAGGGTGAGGTGAGG
>JAIEZT010000923.1:0-27694 GCA_019594935.1 Periophthalmus modestus | reverse complement strand
CCTCGCCGGGACGTTGTCTCCGTCTCGCCTAATTAAAACGGCAAGCAGTGATAAAGGCCCTCGCCACCCTTGCGACCGCGGGGTTCACAGCGACCGCGGACCTTCAACGCCACCGCGGATTTGCGCCAACCTCGAGTTCGCGCTCTCGGCCCGCTTACAATCGCACCCTCCCACCAAAATCAGCGACTGAGTAATACTACTCCCTTCATTCCAATGAAGCATTTATGACATTTTCAACACCTGCAACGGTTCGAAATAGGAGATATGTCGTCATTGACTTTTTTGTTCAGCCTGATGAGTGGAATATGTGTAACCGAATTTTCGATGGTCTAATGACATAAGTAAATTTTTTGTCATCACCAGTTAACCAAACCCATGTATTTTCAATGAGAATGTCGGTCGGTGCTATGGCAACACACTTGAATTAGAGGAATGTTCTTATTGTCTTTTTTTGTTCAGTATGGTGATAGGGATGTCCATGCCAATTTCAAAAGTTTTGGACAAGTAAAATTTTTTGGTTCGCATTCAAAAGTTCAAGGGGGCGCTGTGGAGCAATGGATTGTCTGATCTATGTAAACTGTATATCGTTGCATTCAGATAAAAACATTGTGACCAAACTGTATATTAATGCGGGTAACAAGACCCTGGCATGTTTGAGTTACGTACAATTTAATACTTGAAAAAACGCCATTTTTCTCTTTCGACATGTTGGCCACACCCACATTTTTTGACTTTAGAAAAATCCAAGTGAGTCGCCTTTATCCCACATGGGTCTATTTATTTTGACCACAATTTGCAAGTTTGTTGAATGGAAAATCCATTGCGTAAAAAAAAATGCAAACGTAGAGTTAAAATGTCAAAAAAATGGGGTCCGCCCACAATGGCCGACTTCCTGTCGGGTTAGGGTGGGGTCATAATATAATTTTTTACTTGTCTTGACATGTTTCTATGGATCTACCAAATTCATTTGTCTACGATGAAAAAGGTCTGTCATTGCCGTAATGTATTTTGAACTTTGGAGGTGGCGCTATGAGTCAATTTTTGAAGCATTCATTTTTTCCACATCAAAAAACAAATTTTTTCACCAACTTGAATTTTCAGTCATAGTTTGGATTAGTGCAGAGCAATCTATTTAGTCGACAACAAAGTCCAGTACTCTGAACCCCATTCATTTGCAATGACACATTTATGACATTACCACGGTAACATAGTTGCAAATAGAGGTATGTTTCTCTTTTGACTTTTTGTTCAGTATGGAGATAGGGATGCCATGGCAAATTTCAAATGTTTTTGAAAAAGTAAAATTTTTTGGTCCCATTCAAATTTTCAAGGGGGCGCTGTGGAGCAATGTAATATTAAAAAATTTAAATTGTATGTCCATGCATTCAGAACAAGATTTTGAACAAATCGATATTAATGCCCGGGAAATAGGACACTGCATGTTTGAGTAACGTAGGATTTAATACTTCAAAAAATGGCTTTTTTCTTGGCAGGCTGGCCACACCCACATTTTATGAATCGTAGAAAAATCCAAGTGAGTCGACTTTAATCCACATGGGCCTAGTTCATTTTGACCAATTTTGAAAGTTGGTTGAATGAAAATCCATGGCGTAAAAAATCCAAACGTGAGAGTTAAAATTTCAAAAAAATGGGTTCCGCCCACAATGGCCGACTTCCTGTAGGGTTTAGGGTGGGGTCATAATATAATTTTTTACTTGTCTTGACATGTTCTATGGGTTCTACCAAACTTCATTGTGTATGATGAAAAAGGTCTGTCATTGCCGTAATGTATTTTGAACTTTGAGGTGGCGCTACTGAGTATTTTGAAACATAAATTTTTTTGCACATCAAATTACACATTTTTTCACCAACCTTGACATTTAGGTCATAGTTGGATTAGTGCAGAGCATCTATTAGTCGACAACAAAGTCCAGTACTCTGAACCCCATTCATTTCAATGACACATTTATGACCATTCCACGGTTACCACGGTAAACATAGTTACAAATAGAGGTATGTTCTCATTGGCTTTTTTGTTCAGTATGTGAAGCCACATGTCCATGCCAAATTTCAAATGTTTATGAAAAAGTAATTTTTTTGGTCCCATTCAAATTTCAAGGGGGCGCTGTGGAGCAATGTAATGTCTAAACGATATAAATTGTATATGTAAGCACTCAAATCAAGATTTTGAACAAATTGTATATTAATGCCGGGAAATAGGACACTGCATGTTTGAGTTACGTACGATTTAATACTTGAATAAATGGGCTTTTTTTTTGGCAGGCTGGCCACACCCACAATTTATGACGTAGAAAAATCCAAGACAGTCGCCTTGTAATCCCACATGGGTCTAGTTCATTTTCACCAATTTGCAAGTTTCCTGAATGAAAATCCACAGCGTAAAAAATCCAAACGTGAGAGTTAAAATGTCAAAAAAAGGGGTTTCCGCCCACAATGGCCGACTTCCTGTAGGGTTAGGGTGGGGTCATAATATAATTTTTTACTTGTCTTGACATGTTTCTATGGTTCAACCAAAAATTTCATTTGTCTACGATAAAAAAGCGCTCTGTCATTGCCGTAATGTTTTTTGATTTTTGAGGTGGCGCTACTGAGTCATTTTGAAAATTAATTTTTTTGGCCATCAAAAATAATTAATTTTTCACCAACCTGAATTTTGGGTCCAATGAAATTGACTTTTCCTTAACGTTCAGGGGGTCAAAAATGGGTTCATTCCGGCAACCACTAAAAATAATAATAAGAATTAAAACTGCAAGCAGTGATAAAGGCCCTCGCCACCCTTGCGACCCGCGGGGTTCACGCAACCGTGGAGTTCGCGCCTCTCATTCCCGCTTACACCGCCCCTCCCACCAAAAACAGCGATTGAGTAATACTACTCCATTCATTCCAATGAGAGCATTTATGACATTTTCACACCTGCACGGTTCGAAATAGAGGTATGTCTTCATTTGGCTTTTTTGTTCAGTAATGAAGAGTGGACTATATGTACTAATTTCGATGGTCTATCACAAAGTTTTTTTTTTCACCCCAGTTAACCCAAAACCCATGTATTTCAATGAGAAATGTGGTCGTTGCCATGGCAACACACTTGCAAATAGAGGTATGTTCTCATTGGCTTTTTTGTTCAGTATGGAGATAGGGATGTCCATGTGAAATTTCAAATGTTTTTTTGACAAAGTAAATTTTTTTGAGTCCCATTCAAAATTTCAAGGGGGCGCTGTGGAGTAATGGATTGTCTCATCTATGTAAACTGTACATCATGACATTCAGATAAATATTGTGACCAAAATGTATATTAAGGCCGGTTAACAGGACACTGCATGTTTGAGTTAGGTGCAATTTAATACTTGAAAAAACACCGTTTTTTTCTTTGCATGTTGCCCACACCCACATTTTTATGACGTTGAAAAATCCAAGTGAGTCGGCTTTAATCCCACATGGGCCTAGTTCATTTTTCAAATTTTCAAGTTTGTTGAATGAAAATCCATGGTGTAAAAAATCCAAACGTGACAGTTAAAATTTCAAAAAAATGGGGTTCCGCCCACAATGGCCGACTTCCTGTAGGGTTTAGGGTGGGGTCATAATATCATTTTTTTACTTGTCTTGACATGTTTCTATGGTTCTACCAAATTTAATTTTGTCTACGATGAAAAAGGTCTCTCATTGCCGTAATGTATTTTGAACTTTGAGGTGGCGCTATTGAGTCATTTTGAAACATTAATTTTTTTTCCACATCAAAACACAAATTTTTTCACCAACCTTGACATTTGGGTCATAGTTGGATTAGTGCAGAGCATCTATTTAGTCGACAACAAAGTCCAGTACTCTGAACCCCATTCATTTCAATGACACATTTATGACGTTACCACGGTAACATAGTTGCAAATAGAGGTATGTTCTCATTGGCTTTTTTGTTCAGTATGGGGATAGGGATGTCCATGCCAAATTTCAAATGTTTTTGAAAAGTAAAATTTTTTTGGTCCCATTCAAATTTTCAAGGGGGCGCTGTGGAGCAATATAATGTTTAAAATTTTTTAATTGTATGTCCATAAGCATTCAGAACAAGATTTTGAACAAATCGTATATTAATGCCGGAAATAGAACACTGCATGTTTGAGTTACGTACGATTTTAGTACTTCAAAAAATGGGCTTTTTCTTTGGCAGGGCTGGCCACACCCACAATTTATGACTTAGAAAAATCCAAGTGACTCGTCTTTAAATCCCACATGGTCTAGTTCAATTTGACCAATTTGCAAGTTTGTTTGAATGAAAATCCATGGCGTAAAAAATCCAAACGTGAGAGTTAAAATTTCAAAAAATGGGGTTCCGCCCACAATGGCCGACTTCCTGTAGGGTTTAGGGTGGGGTCATAATACAATTTTTTACTTGTCTGACATGTTCTATGATTGTACACCAATTTCATTTGTCTACGATAAAAAAGGTCTCTCATTGCCGTAATGTATTTTGAACTTTGAGGTGGCGCTACTGAGTCATTTTGAAACATTAATTTTTTTGCACATCAAATTCAACACATTTGTTCACCAATCTTGAATTTTGGGTCATAGTTGGATTAGTGCAGAGCATCTATTTAGTCGACAACAAAGTCCAGTACTCTGAACCCCATTCATTTCAATGAGACATTTCTGACCATTTCCACGGTTACCACGGTAACATAGTTACAAATAGAGGTATGTTCTCATTGGCTTTTTTGTTCAGTATGTCAAGCCACATGTCCCTGTCAAATTTCAAATGTTTATGACAAAGTAATTTTTTTGGTCCCATTCAAAGTTCAAGGGGGCGCTGTGGAGCAATGTATGTCTAACCTATGTAAATTGTATATGTATGCACTCAGATCAAGATTTTGAACAAAATGTATATTAATTGCCGGGAAATAGGACACTGCATGTTTGAGTTACGTACGATTTAATACTTTAAAAAAAGAGCTTTTTTTTTGGCAGGCTGGCCACGCACACAATTTATGACGTAGAAAAATCCAAGGTAGGAGACTGGAATCCCACATGGGTCTAGTTTCATTTTCACCAATTTCCAAGTTTCCTGAATAAAAATCCACAGCGTAAAAAATCCAAACGTGAGAGTTAAAATTTCAAAAAAAATGGGGTTCCGCCCACAATGGCCGACTTCCTGTCGGGTTTAGGGTGGGGTCATAATATAATTTTTTACTTGTCTTGACATGTTTCTATGATTCTACCAAATTTCATTTGTCTACGATGAAAAAGGCCTGTCATTGCCGTAATGTTTTTTTGATTTTTGAGGTGGCGCTGTTGAGTCATTTTGATACATTAATTTTTTTTGCCCATAAAAATAATTAATTTTTCACCAACCTTGAATTTTGGTCCAATAAAATGGACTTTTTTTTTACGTTTAGGGGGTCAAAAATGGCGTCAATTTGGCAACCAAAATAAGAATAATAATAATAATTAAAACTGCAAGCAGTGATAAAGGCCCTCGCCACCCCTTGCGACCGCGGGGTACACGCCACCGCGGAGTTCGCGCCTCTCGTTCCCGCTTACATCGCCCCTCCCACCAAAAACAGCGACTGAGTAATACTACTCCATTCATTCAATGAGAGCATTTATGACATTTTCACGTCTACACGTTTGGAAATAGAGGTATGTTTTCTTTGGCTTTTTTGTTCATTATGATGAGTAGAATATGTGTACCAAATTTTGATGATCTATGACAAAGTAATTTTTTTTTCATCCCAGTTACCAAAACCCATGTATTTCAATGAGAAATGTCGGTCGTCGCCATGGCAACACACTTGCAAATAGAGGTATGTTCTCATTGGCTTTTTTGTTCAGTATGGGGATAGGGATGTCCATGCCAAATTTCAAATGTTTTGAAAAAGTAAATTTTTTTGGGGTCCCATTCAAAATTTCCAGGGGGCGCTGTGGAGCAATGGATTATCTCATCTATGTAAACTGTATATCATTACATTCAGATGAACATTGTGACCAAAATGTATATTAATGCCGGTTAACAGGACACTGCATGTTTGAGTTAGATGCAATTTACTACTTAAAAAAACGCCATTTTTGTTTGCATGTTGGCCACACCCATATTTTATTACTTAGAAAAATCCAAGAGAGTTGGCTACAATCCCACATGGGTCTAGTTCATTTCGACCAATTTGCAAGTTTCTTGAATGAAAATCCATGGCATAAAAAATGCAAATGTGACAGTTAAAATTTCAAAAAAATTGGCTTCTGCGCACAATGGCCGACTTCCTGTAGGGTTTAGGGTGGGGTCATAATATAATTTTTTACTTGTCTTGACATGTTCTATGTTTCTCTTAAATTTCATTTATCTACGATGAAAAAGGTCTCTCATTGCCGTAATGTATTTTGATTTTTGAGGTGGCGCCACAGAGTCATTTTGCAACATTAATTTTTTTAAATTTCAAAATAATACATATTTCACTAACCTTGAATTTTAGGTCATAGTTGAATTAGTGCAGAGCATCTATTTAGTCGACAGCAAAGTCCAGTACTCTGAACCCCATTCATTTCAATGGCACATTTATGACGTTACCATGGTAACATAGTTACAAATAGAGGTATGTTCTCATTGGCTTTTTTGTTCAGTATGTCAAGCCACATGTCCATGTCAAATTTCAAATGTTTTTGACAAAGTAATTTTTTTTGGTCCTATTCAAAATTTCAAGGGGCGCTGTGGAGCAATGTAATGTCTGACTTATGTAAATTGTATGTCGTCGCGTTTAGTGCATCATTTTGAAAAAAACGTATATTAATGCCGGGAAATAGACGCTGCATGTGTCAGTTATTTGCAATTTAAAAACTTCAAAAAATTGCTTTTTTCTTTGCAGGCTGGCCACACCCACATTTTATGACTTAGAAAAATCCAAATGAGTTACCTTTAATCCCACATGGGTCTAGTTCAGTTTGACCAATTTACAAGTTTCTAGAATGAAAATCCATTGCGTAAAAAATTCAAACGTGAGAGTTAAAATTTTAAAAATATGGGGTTCCGCCCACAATGGCCGACTTCCTGTAGGGTTTAGGGTGGGGTCATAATATAATTTTTTACTTGTCTTGACATGTTCTATGGTACCACCAAATTTCATGTGTCTACGATGAAAAAGGTCTGTCATTGCCGTAATGTTTTTTTTTTTTTTGAGGTGGCGCTATTGAGTCATTTTGAAGTGTTAATTTTTTCAATACCAAAATAATTAATTTTTCACCAGTCTTGAATTTTGGGTCAAATAAAAATTGAGTTTTCGTTAACGTTCAGAGGGTCAAAAAATGGCTTCAATCCTGCGAGCAAAATAAGAATAAGAATAATTAAAACTGCAAGCAGTGATAAAGGCCCTCGCCACCCCTTGCGACCGCGGGGTACACGCCACCGCGGAGTTCGCGCCTCTCGTTCCCGCTTACATCGCCCCTTCCACCACAAAATCAGCGACTGAGTAATACTACTCCATTCATTCCAATGAGAGCATTTATGACATTTTCACACCTGCACGGTTGGAAATAGAGGTATGTCTTCATTGGCTTTTTTGTTCAGTGTGATGAGTGGAATATGTGTACCAAATTTCAATGGTTTATGACAAAGTAAATTTTTTTCTTCCCATTTAACCAAAAAACCCATGTATTTCAATGAGAAATGTCGGTCGTTGCCATGGCAACACACTTGGAAATAGAGGTATGTTCCCATTGGCTTTTTTGTTCAGTATGGTGATAGGGATTGTCATGCCAAATTTCAAATGTTTTTGAAAAAGTAATTTTTTTCAGTCCAATTCAAAAGTTCAAGGGGGCGCTGTGGAGCAATGGATAACGTCCGATTTTATGTAAAATTGTATGTCGTTGCGTTCAGTTTAACATTGTATACAAAAACGTATATTAATGCCGGGAAATAAGACACTGCATGTTTGAGTTACGTACCAATTTAATACTTTCAAATACTGCTGCTTTTTTCTTGGCAGGCTGACCACGCCCACATTTTATGACTTAAAAAATCCAAGAGAGTTGTCTTTAATCCCACATGGGTCTAGTTTATTTTGACCAATTTTCACATATTTTTGAATGAAAATCCACAGCGTAAAAAATCCAAACGTGAGATTTAAAATTTCAAAAAAAATGGGGTTCCGCCCACAATGGCCGACTTCCTGTCGGGTTTAGGGTGGGGTCATAATATAATTTTTTACTTGTCTTGACATGTTCTATGGTTCTACCAAATTTAATTTGTCTACGATGAAAAAGGTCTGTCATTGACGTAATGTATTTTGAACTTTGAGGTGGCGCTACTGAGTCATTTTGAAACATTAATTTTTTGCACATCAAATTACACATTTTTTCACCAACCTTGAATTTCAGGTCATAGTTGGAGTAGTGCAGAGCATCTATTTAGTCGACAACAAAGTCCAGTACTCTGAACCCCATTCATTTCAATGACACATATATGACGTTACCATGGTGACATAGTTACAAATAGAGGTATGTTCTCATTGGCTTTTTTTGTTCAGTATGTCAAGCCACATGTCCATGTCAAATTTCAAATCTTTATGACAAAGTAATTTTTTTGGTCCCATTCAAAAGTTCAAGGGGGCGCTGTGGGAGCAATGTAATGTCTGACTTGTGTAAATGTTATATCTATGCACTCAGATCAAGACATTTTGAACAAAACGTATATTAATGCCGGGAAATAGGACGCTGCATGTCTCAGTTATTCGCATTTTAAAACTTTAAAAAATTGGCTTTTTTCTTTGCAGGCTGACCACACCCCCACATTTTATGACTCAGAAAAATCCAAGTGAGTCGCCTTTACTCCCCACATGGGTCTAGTTCATTTTGACCAATTTCCAAGTTTGGTGAATGAAAATCCATGGCGTAAAAAATCGAAACGTGAGAGTTAAAATAGAGAAAAAAGTGGGTTCCGCCCACAATGGCCGACTTCCTGTAGGGTTTAGGGTGGGGTCATAATATAATTTTTACTTGTCTTCACATGTTCTATGGTTCTACTAAATTTCATTTGTCTACGATGAAAAAGGTCTCTCATTGCCGTAATGTATTTTGATTTTTGAGGTGGCGCTATTGAGTCATTTTAAAAGTGTAATTTTTTTCAATACATGAAAATCATAAATTTTTCACCAGTCTTCAATTTTGGGTCCCAATAAAAATTGAGTTTTCGTTATCGTTCAAGGGGTCAAAAATTGAGTCATTGTCGCGAGGAAAATAAGAATAAGAATAATAATAATAATGGAAACTCATTTTTTCGACCCATTTTTTTTCCTCCTAAACCATAAAGCTACAGTCATGTGACTTTCTCACATTGTGCCCCATCACAAATAAGGCCCCTGTGAATTTTTTTCACAAGTCTACGACAAATCGATTGTCTGCTATGAATTTTTGAAAATGAAATTTGAAGAGGGCGCTAGAGAGCCATTTTGTGAGAATAAACCCATGATTTTGCATATCATTGTGTTCAGCTCACAATGTGCATAAACGCTGTATTAGCGTTTTCCCAACAAAAAATGTGTGAATGAGAAATATTTTTATCGAAATATTCCAAAAATTGCGATTCTGTATAAAATTCACCATGACCACACCCAAAGTCATATTCAAATATAATTGATGATCTTTAATGTCACATGGGTTTAGTGGGTTTTTGGCCAAATTTGAAGTGTTTGTGATGAAAAACTGTGCGAGGAGATGTCCTGAATGTGAGGGTGTGCGCTTTTGTCATCACCGGGGTTTGATCCAATATGGCCGACTTCCTGTACATTTTAGGGCGGGGCCCATAATATAATTTTTGTCATGTCCGACATGTTCTATTTTTTGATGCGAGTCTCAGATTTTTCAGTCGACTTTTTTCCCGAGTCGGGCTCCCATAGGCCCAATGAAAATCAAAGTTTGAGGTGGCGCTATCGAGTCGTCTTTCGTTATTTTTTTTCGGGGTCTTCGGTGACAATTAGAGCTTGGCGAGTTCTAATTTTTGACACCACTCACTGGCATGTCGGGGCGTGTTTACCACTTGATTTTTGCCATTTTCCCCCGTTTCGGACGCGGTTTTAATGAGTCCCTCGCCGGGACGTTGTCTCCGGCTCGGGCCTAATAATGGAAACGCGTTTTCGACCCATTATTTTTTCTCCAAAACCATAAAAGCTACAGTCATGTGACTTTCTCACATTGTGCCCCATCACAAATAAGGCCCCTGTGAATTTTTTTCACAAGTCCACGACAAATCACTTGTCTGCTATGAATTTTTGAAAATGAAATTTGAAGAGGGCGCTAGAGAGCCATTTTTGTGAGATAAAGCCATGAATTGCATATCATTGTGTTCAGCTCACAAATGTGCATAAACGCTGTATTAGCGTTTTCCCCCCAACAAAAATGTGTGAACGAGAAATATTTTATTGAAATATTCAAAAATTTATGATTTTGTATAAAATTCCCCATGACCACACCCAAAGTCATATTCCAATATAATTGATGATCTTTAATCTCACATGGTTTAGTGGGTTTTGGGCCAAATTTGAAGTGTTTGTGATGAAAACTGTGCGAGGAGAAGTCCTGAATGTGATGGTGTGCGCTTTTGTCATCACCGTTTTTGATCCAATATGGCCGACTTCCTGTACATTTTAGGGCGGGGCCATAATCTAATTTTTGTCATGTCTTTACATGTTCTATTTTTTGATGCCAGTTTCAGATTTTTAGATTCACTTTTTTCCGAGTCGGGCTCCCATAGGCCCAATGAAAATCAAAGTTGAGTTTGAGGTGGCCGCTACCGAGTGTCTTTGGTTTTTTTTTTTCGGGGTCTTCGGTGACAATTAGAGCTTGGCGAGTTCTAATTTTTGACACCACTCACTGGCATGTCGGGGGCGTGTTTACTACTTGATTTTTGCATTTTCATTTTCCCCGTTTCGGACGCGGTTTTAATGAGTCCCTCGCCGGGACGTTGTCTCCGGCTCGGGCCTAATAATAATTAAAACTGCAAGCAGTGATAAAAGGCCCTCGCCACCCCTTGCGACCGCGGGGGGTACACGCCACCGCGGAGATCGCGCCTCTTTCCCGATACATCGCCCCTCCCACCAAAATCAGCGACTGAGTAATACTACTCCATTCATTCCAATGAGAGCATTTATGACATTTTCACACCTGCACAGTTAGAAATAGAAGTATGTCTTCATTGGCTTTTTTGTTCAGTATGATGAGTGGAATATGTGGACCAAATTTCTATGACAAAGTAAATTTTTTCATCTCAGTTAACCAATACCCATGTATTTCAATGAGAAATGTCGGTCGTTGCCATGGCAACACACTTGAAAATAGAGGTATGTTATTTTTAGCTTTTTTTGTTCCAGATGGGGATAGGGATGTCCTGCCAAATTTCAAATGTTTTTGAAAAAGTAAAAGTTTTTGGGTCCCTTTCAAATTTCAAGGGGGCGCTGTGGAGCAATGGATTGTCTCATCTATGTAAACTGTATATCATTACATTCAGATGAACACTGTGACCAAATGTATATTAATGCCGGTTAACAGGACACTGCATGTTTGAGTTAGGTCCAGTTTAATACTTGAAAAAACGCAGTTTTTCTTCGCATATTGGCCACACCCACATTTTATGATGTAGAAAAATCCAAGTGAGTCGTCTTTAATCCCACATGGGTCTAGTTCATTTTGTATAATTTTCAAGTTTGTTGAATGAAAATCCATGGCGTAAAAAATCCAAACGTGACAGTTAAATTTTTTTTAAAATGGGGTTCCGCCCATGTTTTTTGACAAAGTTAAAATTTTTTGGGTCCCCATTCAAAAATTTCAAGGGGGCGCTGTGGAGCAATGGATTGTCTCATCTATATAAACTGTACATCATGACATTCAGATTAACAATGTGACCAAAATGTATATTAATGCCGGTTAACAGGACACTGCATGTTTGCGTTAGGTGCAATGTAATACTTGAAAAAGCGCCGTTTTTCTTTGCATGTTGGCCACACCCACATCCAAGACAGTCGTCTACAATCACACATGGCCTAGTTGATTTTGACCAATTTGTAAGTTCTTGAATGAAAAAATCCATGGCGTAAAAAATCAAACGTGAGAGTTAAAATTTCAAAAAAATGGGGGTTCCGTCCACAATGGCCGACTCTCCTGTCGGGTTAGGGTGGGGGTCATAATATAATTTTTTACTTGTCTTGACATGTTCTATGATTCTACCAAATTTCATTTGTCTACGATGAAAAAGTTCTGTCATTGCCGTAATGTATTTTGAAATTTGAGGTGGCGCTATTGAGTCATTTTGCAACATACATTTTTTTTTCACATCAAAATACAAAATTTTTCACCAACCTTGAATTTTGGGTCATAGTTGGATTAGTGCAGAGCATCTATTAGTCAACAACAAAGTCCAGTACTCTGAACCCCATTCATTTCAATGACACATTTATGACGTTACCACGGTAACATAGTTACAAATAGAGGTATGTTCTCATTTGCTTTTTTGTTCAGTATGTCAAGCCAGATGTCCATGTCAAATTTCAAATGTTTATGACAAAGTAATTTTTGTCAGTCTCATTCAAAAGTTCAATGGGGCGCTGTGGAGCAATGGTAATGTCTGACTTATGTAAATTGTATGTCTCTACGTTCAGTTCTACATTGTGAAAAAACGTATATTAATGCCGGGAAATAGGACCCTGCATTTTTGTGTTATGCGCAATTTAAAAATTTCAAAAAATGGATTTTTTTCTTAGCAGGCTGGACACGCCCACATTTTGATAACATAAAAAAAATTCAAGACATTGGCCTCAAATCACTCATAGGTCTATTTTCATTTTGACCAATTTCCAGGTTTTCTAGAATGAAAATCCATTGCGTAAAAAATTCAAATGTGAGAGTTAAAATTTCAAAAAAATGGGGTTCCGCCCACAATGGCCGACTTCCTGTAGGGTTTAGGGGGGGGTCATAATATAATTTTTAACTTGTCTTGACATGTTCTATGGTTCTACCCAATTTCATTTGTCTACGATGGAAAAGGTCTGTCATTGACCGTAATGTATTTTGAACTTTGAGGTGGCGCTACTGAGTCATTTTGAAACATTAATTTTTTTGCACAGCAAATTACCACATTTTTTTCGCCAACCTTGAATTTTAGGTCATAGTTGGATTAGTGCAGAGCATCTATTTAGTCGACAACAAAGTCCAGTACTCTGAACCCCATTCATTTCAATGAGACATTTATCACGTTACCACGGTAACATAGTTGCAAATAGAGGTATGTTTCTCATTGGCTTTTTTGTTCAGTATGGGGATAGGGATGTCCATGCCAAATTTCAAATGTTTTTGAAAAAAAGTAAAATTTTTTTTGGTCCCATTCAAATTTTCATCAAAGGGGGCGCTGTGGAGCAATATAATGTTTAAAATATTTTAATTGTATGTCCATGCATTCAGAACAAGATTTTGAACAAATCGTATATTAATGCCCGGGAATAGAACACTGCATGTTTGAGTTTACGTACGATTTAGTACTTCGAAAAAATGGCTTTTTTTTCTTGGCAGGCTGGCCACACCCACAATTTATGACTTAGAAAAATCCAAGTGACTCGTCTTTTAATCCCACATGGGTCTAGTTCAATTTGACCAATTTGCAAGTTTTGTTGAATGAAAATCCATGGCGTAAAAAATCCAAACGTGAGAGTTAAAATTTGAAAAAAAATGGGGTTCCGCCCACAATGGCCGACTTCCTGTAGGGTTTTAGGGGTGGGGTCATACATACAATTTTTTTTTGAAAAATGCAATTAATGCAGTGAAAAAAGAACTCCGCCACCCTTTTGAGGGGTTTTTTTTTTTTTTTTAAAAACGGGGTTACGTTTTTACGCGAAAACGCGATTTCGGCTCTGCGTTGGCAGGCGGGCTACATTCACCCATCTATGACCAAAAAAGGACTGAGTATACTACTCCTGTAATCCCGTGGTCTAGTTCGATTTACATTTATGCAAGTGTTGACTGAAAATCCATGGCCGTAAAAAATTTTTTCACTTGTCTTGACAGGTTTCTATGGTTCTACCAAATTTCATTTGTCTACGATGAAAAAGGTCTGTCATTGCCGTAATGTATTTTGAACTTTGAGGTGGCGCTACTGAGTCATTTGTGAAACATTAATTTTTTTTGCACATCAAATTACACATTTTTTCACCAACCTTAAATGTTGGGTCCATAGTTGGATTAGTGCAGAGCATCTATTTAGTCGACAACAAAGTCCAGTACTATGAACCCCATTCATTTCAATGAGACATTTCTGACCATTTCCACGGTTACCACGGTAACATAGTTTACAAATAGAGGTATGTTCTCATTGGCTTTTTTTGTTCAGTATGTCAAGCCACATTTCCCTGTCAAATTTCAATGTTTGACCAAAGTAAATTTTTTGGTCCCATTCAAAAAGTTCAAGGGGGCGCTGTGGAGCAATGTAAGTCTAACCTATGTAAATTGTATATGTATGCACTCAGATCAAGATTTTGAACAAAATGTATATTAATGCCGGGAAATAGGACACTGCATGTTTGAGTTACGTACGATTTAATACTTTAAAAAAGAGCTTTTTTTTGGCAGGCTGGCCACGCACACAATTTATGACGTAGAAAAAATCCAAGGTAGGAGATTGTGATCCCACATGGGTCTAGTTCATTTTCACCAATTTCCAAGTTTCCTGAATAAAAATCCACAGCGTAAAAAATCCAAACGTGAGAGTTAAAATTTCAAAAAAAAAAGGGGTTTCCGCCCACAATGGCCGACCTTCCTGTAGGGTTTAGGGTGGGGTCATAATATAATTTTTACTTGTCTTGACATGTTCTATGATTCTAACCAAATTTCATTTGTCTACGATGAAAAAGGCCTGTCATTGCCGTAATGTTTTTTGATTTTTGAGGTGGCGCTGTTGAGTCATTTTGATACATTTAATTTTTTTTTGCCCATAAAAATAATTAATTTTCAACAACCTTGAATTTTGGGGTCCAATAAAACTAACTTTTTTTCAGTGAACGTTCAGGGGGTCAAAAATTGGTTCAATTCGGCAACCAAAAATAATAAGAATAATAATAATAATTAAACTGCAAGCAGTGATAAAGGCCCTCGCCACCCTTTGCGACCGCGCGGGGTTCACGCCACCGCGGAGTTCGCGCCACCGCGGAGTTCGCGCCACCGCGGAGTTTCGCGCCTCTCGTTCCCGCCTCTCGTTCCCGCCTCTCGTTCCCAGCCTCTCGTTCCCGCCTCTCGTTCCCGCCTCTCGTTCCCGCCTCTCGTTCCCGCCTCTCGTTCCCCGCCTCTCGTTCCCGCTTACATTGCCCCTCCCACCAAAAAAACAGCGACTGAGTAATACTACTCCATTCATTCCAATGAGAGCATTTATGACATTTTCATGCCTGCACGGTTCGAAATAGAGGCATGTCTTCTTTGGCTTTTTTGTTCAGTATAATGACTGGAATATGTGTACCAAATTTCAATGGTCAATGACAAAGTACATTTTTTATCCCAGTTAACCAAAACCCATGTATTTCAATGAGAAATGTCGGTCGTTGCCATGGCAACACACTTGCAAATAGAGGTATGTTCTCATTGGCTTTTTTGTTCAGTATGGAGATAGGGATGTCCATGCCAAATTTCAAAAGTTTTTTTGACAAAGTAAAATTTTTTGGGTCCCATTCAAAATTTCCAGGGGGCGCTGTGGAGCAATGGATTGTCTCATCTATGTAAACTGTATATCGTTACATTCAGATAAACATTGTGACCAAAATGTATATTAATGCCGGTTAACAGGACACTGCATGTTTGAGTTACGTACAATTTAATACGTGAAAAAAACGCCATTTTTCTTCGCATGTTGGCCACACCCACATTTTATGACTTAGAATATCCCAAGTGAGTCGCCTTTCATCCCACATGGGTCTAGTTTATTTTCACCAATTTGCAAGTTTTCTTGAATGAAAATCCACTGCGTAAAAAATCCAAACGTGAGAGTTAAAATGTCAAAAAAATTGTGTTCCGCCCACAATGGCCGACTTCCTGTAGGGTTTAGGGTGGGGTCATAATATATTTTTTTACTTGTCTTGACATGTTCTATGGTTCTACTAAATTTCATTTGTCTATGGTGAAAAAGGTCTCTCATTGCCGTAATGTATTTTGAACTTTGAGGTGACGCTACTGAGTCATTTTGCAAGATTAATTTTTTTTTCACATTGAAATACCAATTTTTTCACCAACCTTGAATTTTAGGTCATAGTTGGATTAGTGCAGAGCATCTATTTAGTCTATAACAAAGTCCAGTACTCTGAACCCCATTCATTTCAATGACACATTTATGACGTTACCACGGTAACATAGTTGCAAATAGAGGTATGTTCCCATTGGCTTTTTCGTTCAGTATGGGGATAAGGATGTCCATGCCAAATTTCAAATGTTTTTGAAAAAGTAAAATTTTTTTGGTCCCATTCAAATTTTCAAGGGGCGCTGTGGAGCAATATAATGTTAAAAATTTTTTATTGTATGTCCATGCATTCAGAACAAGATTTTGAACAAATCGTATATTAATGCCGGGAAATCGGACACTGCATGTTTGAGTTACGTACGATTTAATACTTCAAAAAAATGGCTTTTTTTCTTGGCAGGCTGGCCACACCCACAATTTATGACTTAGAAAAAAAACCAAGTGAGTCGACTTTAATCCCACATGGGTCTAGTTCAATTTGACCAATTTGAAAGTTTGTTGAATGAAAATCCATGGCGTAAAAAATCGAAACGTGAGAGTTAAAATTTCAAAAAATGGGGTTCCGCCACACAATGGCCGACTTCCTGTAGGGTTAGGGTGGGGTCATAATACAATTTTTTACTTGTCTTGACATGTTCTATGGTTCTACCAAATTTCATTTGTCTACGATGAAAAAGGTCTCTCATTGACGTAATGTATTTTTGAACTTTGAGGTGGCGCTACTGAGTCATTTTGAAACATTGATTTTTTTTTGCACATCAAATTACACATTTTTTCACCAACCTTGATTTTGGGTCATAGTTGGATTAGTGCAGAGCATCTATTTAGTCGACAACAAAGTCCAGTACTCTGAACCCCATTCATTTCAATGACACATTTCTGACCATTTCCACGGTTACCACGGTAACATAGTTACAAATAGAGGTATGTTCTCATTGGCTTTTTTGTTCAGTATGTCAAGCCACATGTCCCTGTCAAATTTCAAATGTTTATGACAAAGTAATTTTTTTGGTCCCATTCAAAAGTTCAAGGGGGCGCTGTGGAGCAATGTAATGTCTAACCTATGTAAAATGTATATGTATGCACTCAGATCAAGATTTTGAACAAAATGTATATTAATGCCGGGAAATAGGACAATGCATGTTTGAGTTACGTACCATTTAATACTTCAAAAAATGCCTTTTTTTTTGGCAGGCTGGCCACACCCACAAATTATGACTTAGAAAAATCCAAGGTAGGAGACTGTAATCCCACATGAGTCTAGTTCATTTTCACCAATTTGCAAGTTTCTTGAATTAAAATCCACTGCGTAAAAAATCCAAACGTGAGAGTTAAAATTTCAAAAAAATGGTGTTCCGCCCACAATGGCCGACTTCCTGTCGGGTTTAGGGTGGGGTCATAATTTAATTTTTTACTTGTCTTGACATGTTCTATGGTTCTACCAAATTTCATTTGTCTACGATGAAAAAGGTCTCTGTCATGCCCGTAATGTTTTTTGATTTTTGAGGTGGCGCTGTTGAGTCATTTTGAGACATTAATTTTTTTGCACATTAAAATATCAATTTTTTCACCAACCTAGAATTTTGGGTCCAATCAAATTGAGTTTTCGTTAACGTTCAGGGGGTCAAAAATGGCTTTGAAGCGGCGGTAAAAAAATAATAAGAATAATAATAATAATAATGGAAATTTTTTTCGACCCATTTTTTTTCTCCTAAACCATAAAAGCTACAGTCATGTGACTTTCTCACATTGTGCCCCATCACAAATAAGGCCCCTGTGAATTTTTTCACACGTCCACGACAAATCAATTGTCTGCTACGAATTTTGAAAATTAAATTTGAAGAGGGCGCTAGAGAGTCATTTTTGTGAGATAAAGCCATGATTTGCATATCATTGTGTTCAGCTCACAAATGTGCATAAACGCTGCTGTATTAGCGTTTTCCCAACAAAAAATGTGTGAAAGAGAAATATTTTATTGAAATATTCCAAAAATTTGTGATTTTGTATAAAATTCACCATGACCACACCCAAAGTCATATTCAAATATAATTGATGATCTTTAATCTCACATGGGTTTAGTGGGTTTTGGCCAAATTTGAAGTGTTTGTGATGAAAACTGTGCGAGGAGATGTCCTGAATGTGAGGGTGTGCGCTTTTGTGTCATCACCGGGTTTTGATCCAATATGGCCGACTTCCTGTACATTTTAGGGCGGGGCCATAATATCATTTTTGCCATGTCCCGACATGTTCTATTTTTTGATGTGAGTCTCAGATTTTTACGTCGACTTTTTTCCGAGTCGGGCTCCCATAGGCCCAATGAAAATCAAAGTTTGAGGTGGCGCTATCGAGTCGTCTTTCGTTATTTTTTTTCGCGGTCTTCGGTGACAATTAGAGCTTGGCGAGCTCTAATTTTTGACACCACTCACTGGCACGTCGGGGCGTGTTAACCACTTGATTTTTGCCATTTTCCCCGTTTCGGACGCGGTTTTAATGAGTCCCTCGCCGGGACGTTGTCTCCGGCTCGGGCCTAATTAAAACTGCAAGCAGTGATAAAGGCCCTCGCCACCCTTGCGACCGCGGGGTACACGCCACCGCGGAGTTCGCGCCACCGCGGAGTTCGCGCTTCTCGTTCCCGCTTCTCGTTCCCGCTTACATCGCCCCTCCCACCAAAAACAGCGACTGAGTAATACTACTCCATTCATTCCAATGAGAGCATTTATGACATTTTCACGCCTACACGGTTGGAAATAGAGGTATGTCTTCATTGGCTTTTTTGTTCATTATGATGAGTGGAATATGTGTACCAAATTTTGATGATCTATGACAAAGTGATTTTTTTTCATCCCATTTAACCAAAACCCATGTATTTCAATGAGAAATGTCGGTCGTTGCCGTGGCAACGCACTTGCAAATAGAGGTATGTTCTCATTGGCGTTTTTGTTCAGTATGGGAATAGGGATGTCCATGCCAAATTTCAAATGTTTTTGAAAAAGTAAATTTTTTTGGGTTCAATTCAAAATTTCAAGGGGGCGCTGTGGAGCAATGGATTGTCTCAGCTATGTAAACTGTATATCATGACATTCAGATGAACAATGTGACCAAAATGTATATTAATGCCGGTTAACAGGACACTGCATGTTTGAGTTCGGTGCAATTCAATACTTCAAAAAACGCAGTTTTTCTTCGCATGTTGGCCACACCCACATTTTATGACTTAGAAAAATCCAAGTGAGTTGCCTTTCATCCCACATGGGTCTAGTTTATTTTGACCAATTTGCAAGTTTGTTGAATGAAAATCCATGGCGTAAAAAATCCAAACGTGAGAGTTAAAATTTCAAAAAAATTGTGTTCCGCCCACAATGGCCGACTTCCTGTCGGGTTTAGGGTGGGGTCATAATATAATTTTTTACTTGTCTTGACATGTTCTATGGTTCTACCAAATTTCATTTGTCTACGATGAAAAAGGTCTCTCATTGCCGTAATGTGTTTTTGAAATTTGAGGTGGCGCTATGGAGTCATTTTGAAACATTAATTTTTTTTTCCACATCAAAATACAACATTTTTTTCGCCAACCTTGAATTTTAGGTCATAGTTGGATTAGTGCAGAGCATCTATTTAGTCGACAACAAAGTCCAGTACTCTGAACCCCATTCATTTCAATGACACATTTATGATGTTACCACGGTAACATAGTTGTAGATAGAGGTATTTTCTTATTTGGCTTTTTTTGTTCAGTATATCAGCCAGATGTCCATGTAAAATTTCAAATGTTTATGACAAAGTAATTTTTTTTCAGTCTCATTCAAAAGTTCAAGGGGGCGCTGTGGAGCAATGTAATGTCTGACTTATTTAAATTGTATGTCGTTGCATTCAGTTTCACCTTTTGAACAAAAACGTATATATTAATGCCGGAAAATAGGACCCTGCATTTTTGTGTTATGCGCAATTTAAAATGTCAAAAAAGGGCTTTTTCTTAGCAGGCTGACCACGCCCACATTTTATAACATAAAAAAATTCAAGACATTGGCTCAAATCCCACATGGGTCTATTTCATTTTTGACCAATTTCCAAGTTTCTAGAATGAAAATCCATTGCGTAAAAAATTCAAATGTGAGAGTTAAAATTTCCAAAAAATGGGGTTCCACCCAAAATGGCCGACTTCCTGTCGGGTTTTAGGGTGGGGTTCATAATATATTTTTTTACTTGTCTTGACATGTTCTATGGTTCTACCAAATTTCATGTGTCTACGATGAAAAAGGTCTCTCATTGCCGTAATGTATTTTGAACTTTGAGGTGGCGCTATTGAGTCATTTTGAAACATTAATTTTTTTCCACATCAAAACACAAATTTTTTTCACCAACCTTGACATTTTGGGTCACAGTTGGATTAGTGCAGAGCATCTATTTAGTCGACAACAAAGTCCAGTACTCTGAACCCCATTCATTTCAATGACACATTTATGACGTTACCACGGTAACATAGTTGCAAATAGAGGTATGTTCCCATTGGCTTTTTTGTTCAGTATGGGGATAGGGATGTCCATGCCAAATTTCAAATGTTTTTGAAAAGTAAAATTTTTTTGGTCCCATTCAAATTTTCAAGGGGGCGCTGTGGAGCAATATAATGTTTTTAAAAATTTTAATTTTATGTCCATGCATTCAGAACAAGATTTTGAACAAATGGTATATTAATGCCGGGAAATAGAACACTGCATGTTTGAGTTACGTACGATTTAGTACTTCAAAAAATGGCTTTTTTCTTGGCAGGCTGGCACACCCACAATTTATGACTTAGAAAAATCCAAGTGATTCGTCTTAATCCCACATGGGTCTAGTTCAATTTGACCAATTTGCAAGTTTGTTGAATGAAAATCCATGGCGTAAAAAATCCAAACGTGAGAGTTAAAATTTGAAAAAAATGGGGTTCCGCCCACAATGGCCGACTTCCTGTAGGGTTTAGGGTGGGGTCATAATACATTTTTTACTTGTCTTGACATGTTCTATGATTGTACAAAATTTCATTTGTCTACGATGAAAGGTCTCTCATTGCCGTAATGTATCTTTGAACTTTGAGGTGGCGCTACTGAGTCATTTTGAACATTAATTTTTTTGCACATCAAATTACACATTTGTTCACCAATCTTGAATTTGGGTCATAGTTGGATTAGTGCAGAGCATCTATTTAGTCGACAACAAAGTCCAGTACTCTGAACCCCATTCATTTCAATGAGACATTTCTGACCATTTTCCACGGTTACCACGGTAACATAGTTACAAATAGAGGTATGTTCTCATTGGCTTTTTTGTTCAGTATGTCAAGCCACATGTCCCTGTCAAAATTTCAAATGTTTATGACAAAGTAATTTTTTTTGGTCCCATTCAAAAGTTCAAGGGGGCGCTGTGGAGCAATGTAATGTCTAACCTATGTAAATTGTATATGTATGCACTCAGATCAAGATTTTTGAACAAAATGTATATTAATGCCGGGAAATAGGACACTGCATGTTTGAGTTACGTACGATTTAATACTTTAAAAAAGAGCTTTTTTTTTTGGCAGGCTGGCCACGCACACAATTTATGACGTAGAAAAATCCAAGGTAGGAGACTGGAATCCCACATGGGTCTAGTTCATTTTCACCAATTTCCAAGTTTCCTGAATGAAAACTCCACAGCGTAAAAAATCCAAACGTGAGAGTTAAAATTTCAAAAAAATGGGGTTCCGCCCACAATGGCCGACTTCCTGTAGGGTTTAGGGTGGGGTCATAATATAATTTTTTACTTGTCTTGACATGTTCTATGATTCTACCAAATTTCATTTGTCTACGATGAAAAAGGCCTGTCATTGCCGTAATGTTTTTTGATTTTTGAGGTGGCGCTGTTGAGTCATTTTGATACATTAATTTTTTTGCCCATAAAAAATAATTAATTTTTCACCAACCTTGAATTTTGGGTCCAATAAATGGACATTTTTTTTACGTTTAGGGGGTCAAAATGGCGTCAATTTGGCAACCAAAATAAGAATAATAATAATAATAATAATAATAATAATAATAATGGAAACTCATTTTTTCCCCCTTTTTTTTCTCCTAAACCATAAAAGCTACAGTCATGTGACTTTCTCACATTGTGCCCCATCACAAATAAGGGCCCTGTGAATATTTTCACAAGTCCACGAGAAATCACTTGTCTGCTACGAATTTTTGAAAATGAAATTTGAAGAGGGCGCTAGAGAGTCAATTTGTGAGATAGAACCATGATTTGCATATCATTGTGTTCAGCTCACAAATGTGCATAAACGCTGTATTAGCGTTTTCCCAACGAAAAAAATGTGTGAAAGAGAAATATTTTATTGAAATATTCCAAAAATTTACGATTTTGTATAAAATTCACCATGACCACACCCAAAAGTCATATTCAGATATAATTGATGATCTTTAATCTCACATGGGTTTAGTGGGTTTTGGCCAAATTTGAAGTGTTTGTGATGAAAACTGTGCAAGGAGATGTCCTGAATGTGAGGGTGTGCGCTTTTGTCATCACCGGGTTTGATCCAATATGGCCGACTTCCTGTACATTTTAGGGCGGGGCCATAATTTCATTTTTGTCATGTCCCGACATGTTCTATTTTATGATGTGAGTCTCAGATTTTTACGTGCACTTTTTTCCGAGTCGGGCTCCCATAGGCCCCATGAAAATCAAAGTTTGAGGTGGCGCTACCGAGTCGTCTTTCGTTATTTATTTTTTTTCGCGGTCTTCGGTGACAATTAGAGCTTGGCGAGTTCTAATTTTGACACCACTCACTGGCATGTCGGGGGCATGTTAACCACTTGATTTTTGCCATTTTCCCCGTTTTCGGACGCGGTTTTAATGAGTCCCTCGCCGGACGTTGTCTCCGGCTCGGGCCTAATTAAACTGCAAGCATTGATAAAGGCCCTCGCCACCCCTTGCGACTGCGGGGTTCATGCGACCGCGGGAGTTCGCGCTTCTCTTTCCCACTTACATCGCCCCTCCTCCCAAAAACAGCGACTGAGTAATACTACTCCATTCATTCCAATGAGAGCAGTTTATGACATTTTCACGCCTGCACGGTTGGAATAGAGGTATGTCTTCTTTGGCTTTTTTGTTCAGTATGATAAGTGGAATATGTGTACCAGATTTCGATGGTCTATGACAAAGTATTTTTTTTTCATCCCAGTTAACCAAAACCCATGTATTTCAATGAGAAATGTTGGTCGTTGCCATGGCAACACACTTGCAAATAGAAGTATGTTTCTCATTGGCTTTTTTGTTCAGTATGGGGATAGGGATGTCCATGCCAAATTTCAAATTTATTTTGAAAAAGTTAAATTTTTTGGGTCCCATTCAAAATTTTCAAGGGGGCGCTGTGGAGCAATGGATTATCTCAGCGATGTAAACTGTATCATTAGGTTTATATTAAGATTGTGACCAAAATGTATATTAATGCCGGTTGACAGGACACTGCATTTTTTTAGTTTTTGCAATTCAATACTTCAAAATCGCTGCTTTTTCTTGCATGCTGGCCACACCCACAATTTATGACTTAGAAAAATCCAAGTGAGTCACCTTTAAAATCCACATGGGTTTTAGTTTATTTTTGACCAATTTGCAAGATTGTTGGATGAAAATCCATGGCGTAAAAAATCCAAAGTGAGAGTTAAAATTTCAAAAAAATGGGGTTTCCGCCCACAATGGCCGACTTCCTGTAGGGTGTTTAGGGTGGGGTCATAATAATCATTTTTTACTTGTCTTGACATGTTCTATGGTTCTACCAAATTTCAATTTGTCTACGATGAAAAAGGTCTGTCATTGACGTAATGTATTTTGAAGTTTGAGGTGGCGCTACTGAGTCATTTTGAAACATTAATTTTTTTGTATATCAAAATACAAATTTTTCACCAACCTTGAATTTTAGGTCATAGTTGGGATTAGTGCAGAGCATCTATTTAGTCGACAACAAAAGTCCAGTACTCTGAACCCCATTCATTTCAATGGCACATTTATGACCATTTCCACGGTTACCACGGTAAAATAGTTACAAATAGAGGTATGTTCTCATTGACTTTTTTGTTCAGTGTATGAAGCCACATGACCCTGTCAAATTTCAAATGTTTAGGACAAAGTAAATTTTTTGGTCCCATTCAAAAGTTCAAGGGGGCGCTGTGGAGCAATGTAATGTCTAAAAAATTTAAATTGTATATCTATGAATTAAGATCAAGATTTTGAACAAAATGTATATTAATGCCGGGAAATAGGACACTGCATGTTTGAGTTACGTACATTTAATACTTCAAAAAAGAGCTTTTTTTGGCAGGCTGGCCACGCCCACATTTTATGATTTAGAAAAATCCAAGTGAGTCGCCTTTAATCCCACATGGGTCTAGTTTATTTAGACGAATTTTGCAAGTTTGTTGAATGAAAATCCATTGCGTAAAAAATCCAAACGTGAGAGTTAAAATTTTTAAAAAATGGGGGTTCCGCCCACAATGGCCGACTTCCTGTAGGGTTTAGGGTGGGGTCATAATATATTTTTTTTACTTGTCTTGACATGTTCTATGGTTCTACCAAAATTTTCATTTGTCTACGATGAAAAAGGTCTCTCATTGCCGTAATGTATTTTGATTTTGAGGTGGCGCTATTGAGTCAATTTGATATGTGAATTTTTTTGCACATTAAAATAATACATTTTTCACCAACCTTGAATTTTGGGTCCAATAAAATGGACTTTTTTTTTACGTTCAGGGGGGTCAAAAATGGCTTCAATTTGGCAACCAAATAAGAATAATAATAATAATTTAAAACTGCAAGCAGTGATAAAGGCCCTCGCCACCCTTGCGACCGCGGGGGTTCATGCGACCGTGGAGTTTGCGCCTCTCGTTCCCACTTTACATGGCCCCTCCAACCAAAAACAGCGACTTAGTAATACTACTCCATTCATTCCAATGAGAGCATTTATGACATTTTCACGCCTGCACGGTTGGAAATAGAGGTATGTCTTCATTGGCTTTTTTGTTCAGTATGATGAGTGGAATATATGTACAAAATTTCAAATGGTTTATGACAAAGTAAAATTTTTCATCCTATTAAACCAAAACCCATGTATTTCAATGAGAAATGTCGGTCGTTGCCATGGCAACACACTTGCAAATAGAGGTATGTTGTCATTGGCGTTTGTGTTCAGTATGGAGATAGGGATGTCCATGCCAAATTTCAATGTTTTTGACAAAGTAAAAATTTTTTTTTTGGATTCCATTAAAAAATTCAAGGGGGCGCTGTGGAGCAAGGGATTGTCTCAGTTATTTAAACTGTATATCATTACATTCAGATGAACAATGTGAGCAAAATGTATATATTAATGCCGGTTAGCAGGACCTGCATTTTGAGTTACGCTCAATTTTAAACTTAAAAAAATGTGTTTTTCTTAGCAGGCGGACCACGCCCACATTTTATGACGTTGAAAAATCCAAGACATTGGCCTTAATCCCACATGGCCCTATTTCATTTGACCAATTTGTAAGTTGTGGAATGAAAATCCACAGCGTAAAAAAATGCAAACGTGAGAGTTCAAATTTCAAAAAAAATGGGGTTCCGCCCACAATGGCCGACTTCCTGTAGGGTTTAGGGTGGGGTCATAATATAATTTTTTACTTGTCTTGACATGTTCTATGGTTCTACCAAATTTCATTTGTCTACGATGAAAAAGGTCTGTCATTGCCGTAATGTATTTTGAACTTTGAGGTGGCGCTATTGAGTCATTTTGCAACATTAATTTTATTGCACATGAAAATACAAAATATTTCACCAATCTTGATTTTTGGGTCATAGTTGGATTAGTGCAGAGCATCTATTTAGTCGACAACAAAGTCCAGTACTCTGAACCCCATTCATTTCAATGACACATTTATGACATTACCAACGGTACACACAGTTGAAAATTGAGGTATGTTCTCTTTGACTTTTTTGTTCAGTATCGAGATAGGGATGCCCATGCCAAATTCAAATGTTTTTTGAAAAAGTAAATTTTTTTGGTCCCATCAAATTTTCAAGGGGGCGCTGTGGAGCAGTATAATGTCTAAAAAATGTAAATTGTATGTCTATGCATTCAGATCAAGATTTTTGAACAAATCGTATATTAATGCCGGGAAATAGGACACTGCATGTTTGAGTTACGTACGATTTAATACTTCAAAAAAATGGCTTTTTTTCTTGGCAGGCTGCCACGCCCACATTTTATGACGTAGAAAAATCCAAGTGAGTCGACTTTAATCCCACATGGGTCTAGTTCATTTTGACCAATTTGAAAGTTTTGTTGAATGAAAATCCCATGGCGTAAAAAATCCAAACGTGACAGTTTAAAATTAAAAAAAAAATGGGGTTCCGCCCACAATGGCCGACTTCCTGTAGGGTTTAGGGTGGGGTCATAATATAATTTTTTACTTGTCTTGACATGTTCTATGGTTCTACCAAATTTCATTTGTCTAAGATGAAAAAAGGTCTGTCATTGCCGTAAGTATTTTGAACTTTGAGGTGGCGCTACTGAGTCATTTTGGGAGCATACATTTTTTTTGCACATCAAATTACACATTTTTTCACCAACCTTGAATTTTAGGTCATAGTTGGATTAGTGCAGAGCATCTATTTAGTCGACAACAATGTTCAGTACTCTGAACCCATTCATTTCAATGACACATTTTTGACCATTTTCCACGGTTACCACGGTAACATAGTTACAAATAGAGGTATGTTCTCATTGGCTTTTTTGTTCAGTATGTGAAGCCACATGTCCATGCCAAAATTTCAAATGTTTATGACAAAAGTAATTTTTTGGTCCCATTCAAATTTCAAGGGGGGCGCTGTGGAGCAATGTAATTTCTAACCTATGTTAATTGTATATCTATGCACTCAGAACAAGATTTTGAACAAAATGTATATTAATGCCGGGAAATAGGACACTGCATGTTGAGTTACGTACGATTTAATACTTAAAAAAAGAGCTTTTTTTTTGGCAGCTGGCCACACCCACAATTTATAACGTAGAAAAATCCAAGGGTAGGAGACTGGAATCCCCACATGGGTCCCTAGTTAATTTTCACCAATTTCAAGTTTCCTGAATGAAAATCCACAGCGTAAAAAATCCAACGTGAGAGTTAAAATTTCAAAAAAATGGGGTTTTCCGTCGACAATGGCCGACTTCCTGTAGGTTTAGGGTGGGGTCATAATATAATTTTTACTTGTCTTGACATGTTCTATGGTTTACCAAATTTTCATTTGTCTACGATGAAAAAGGTCTGTCATTGCCGTAATGTTTTTTGATTTTTGAGGGTGGCGCGGTTGAGTCATTTGATACATTAAGTTTTTTGCCCATAAAAATAATTAATTTTGCACCACCTTGAATTTTGGGTCCAATAAAAGTAACTTTTC
>JAIEZT010000922.1:0-27721 GCA_019594935.1 Periophthalmus modestus | reverse complement strand
CGACCAGCAACTGCCCTGAACTGTTACCAGAGCGAGTGCTACTGGTGCTGATTGACGACTTCTAACACCGTGTCCCAGGTAAAGCTCCATCCTGGAACATTTTCACATGAGGCACTACATAAAGTGAAGACCTCCCGTTTGTTCTAAAGTCCTGTGAGGGGTAACTCAGGGGAAGTTTGGTGTGTAAATCTTTGTTTAGATGTGGACAAAACTCAATCACTTGATAATTTTTTCCCCGAATCGGGCCTCTCCTGTTTCTGATTACTCAGAGGCCGAAAAATTTGCTCAGTTTTGTTATTTAAGCAAAAATACTTCATGTAAAAGCAAGTATCACGATGAAAAAAAATCCCTTTTTAAAACATGTACTTAAGAATAACAAAATGAAAGTTTTCAGGCAGATTCTGAGTCTTTATAAATGTCAAAATGTGATTTTTGTGGAAGACTTGAGCTGAATCTTGAAATAACTGTATTCATTTTTTTTTTTTTTTTGTTTTTATTTGTATATTTTTTGTTTTGCGCAAACGACAAACACTAAAACTAAACCCTCAGCTTCTTCAGTCGTGTTTTTAACAGATACTGCTCTCAAACGTACTGAAGTAAAAGTAAAAAGTACACATACCTACAAAAGTATCCTTCAGTGCAGTTCTTGTGTTTCTTTCATGTCGTTTCCCTCGCTCGTGTGTTTTCAGACGGAGGATGTTTGGAACGCTGCAGTCCTGGGTTCTTCGCTGATGAACAGAGTCAGACCTGTGAGCCGTGTCATGACACCTGTGCGACCCTGCGGGGGGCCCCGTCACGACGACTGTGACTCCTGTGGGCGGGGGCTTGAGCCTGAGCGGATGGGAGTGTCTAAAGGGCGCAAAGCTCGGGCCCTGCACCCGCGAGAGGTTTTACACGGGACGGTACGGCCCAGTCTCACTTCTGCGTTTTCAGAAGATACAGTTTTGTTTTTAGATGGTTAATCGCTACGGCAACAGTCCTGATGGTTCATATTCAGGCGCGTCAGCCGCTTAAAGGCACAGTAACGTGTCTTAACAGAAGTATTTTAAAAGGTTTGAATCAGTCCAGAGCTCACGGTGACGAACAGGCTTGAGTTTTATAATGAGGAAAGACCAGGACAGACGTTGTGAGGACCTGTGCACTGAACCTGTGTCCCGGGCAAACCACTCCTTTCAACTTTGACCTCTTTTGCTTCTTGTTTCATTTGTGTTTTTTACTCATTTGTGACGGAGCCCGTTTCAGCCTCCAGCTTTTTTTAAGGATGTTTACTGTGAGAATTTCTTGCAACGAAATTGCAACTTTAGCCTTTTTTTCCCCCTTTGCTCGTGTTTGGGCCCTGCGTTCTGAAAAGTGTTTTGTGTTTTTGTGCTGTTTGGGCTCAGATGTGGGGCGCTGTCAAGCTCTGCGCTCCTCCTCCTGCACCTCCTGCTCCGGCCCCAAAGTGACAGCTGCCTCAGCTGTTCTCCAGGTAACACCTCCACGACACGTGACACGTGACCCATGAAACATATGAAAAAAGAAAAAAGAAAAACCACCCCAAACTGATAAACGCTTTTTACATGATTTTCAGCAATTTAAAAACGTGGGAATGTTTTTGTCCTGTTTTACAAACTCTGACTCTTTCTATGGAGGCTTTTAAAAATTCCAAACAGGAAGTGATCACGGTGCACTTCCTGCCTCCATCGACTCTGGCTCCAGTTCACTTTCTGTGTAAAAAACTGTCTCTCTCTCTCTGTCCCTGCTGCTTTCAAGACTCATGTTGGTCTTAAATGTTCGTATTAACCCTCTACATGATCCTGGGGTTTTTATTTCACTTATTGTGTCTGTAAATCAACATATGAACATTAATAACAGACACAATCAGGTCCTTCTGTCCCCGACGTCGCTCCTGTTAGCGTTAGCAACAGGTTGACAGCGTTTGCTAAGCACCTGCCCAGAAGGGGCGTTTACCTTCAACAGCCTCGCTCCTGATTGGCTCTTTAGTTGCTGTGACACTCGTGGTCCAGAATTCTAAATACCTGCCTCGAGCCTCGATGAAACTTCATTTGGAGCTGAGCTTATGTCACACTCACTTTTTTACACAGTCTGTGGTTTTTACAGAATTTGCATGTTCATGGTAATAGTTGTGGTGTCGTGTCTGGACTCTGGTCACAGACACAGACAGTTTGAGTCCTTCTCTGAGTCGCTGTCGTGTTCCGTCGTCTAAAAACCTGATCGGTTTGTGTTTTTGAAGCTTCACAAATAAATGCTCCTCTCTCTGTTTCTGTCCAGGACAGTTCCTGACGGCTAATCAGACCTGCTCCAGTCGCTGCCCCTCTGGGACGTTCTCCAACAGGACGTCGGGGCGCTGCGAGGAGTGCTCCCGCGGCTGTGTGGTGTGTGAGCGCCCCCTGCAGTGTCTGCACTGTCATCACGGGCTGGTCCTGCAGGACGGGGCCTGTGTGGACCACTGCCTCAGGTCTGTGTGTGGAGCTAGCATAGCACTGTCTGTACTGCTAGCATAGCACTGTCTGTACTGCTAGCATAGCACTGTCTGTACTGCTAGCATAGCACTGTCTGTACTGCTAGCATAGCACTGTCTGTACTGCTAGCTTAGCACTGTCTGTACTGCTAGCATAGCACTGTCTGTACTGCTAGCGTAGCACTGTCTGTACTGCTAGCGTAGCACTGTCTGTACTGCTAGCATAGCACTCTCTGTACTGCTAGCATGGCACTGTCTGTACTGCTAGCGTAGCACTGTCTGTACTGCTAGCATAGCACTGTCTGTACTGCTAGCGTAGCACTGTCAGTACTGCTAGCATAGCACTGCCTGTACTGCTAGCGTAGCACTGTCAGTACTGCTAGCATAGCACTGCCTGTACTGCTAGCGTAGCGTCTCTTGGCTCTGTTGTCTCTTTGCTCTGTCGTCTCTTTGCTCTGTCGTCTCTTTGCTCAGTCGTCTCTTCGCTCAGTCGTCTCTTCGCTCAGTCGTCTCTTCGCTCAGTCGTCTCTTTGCTCAGTCGTCTCTTTGCTCTGTCGTCTCTTTGCTCAGTCGTCTCTTGGCTCAGTCGTCTCTTTGCTCTGTCGTCTCTTTGCTCAGTCGTCTCTTGGCTCTGTCGTCTCTTTGCTCTGTCGTCTCTTAGCTCAGTCGTCACTTCGCTCTGTCGTCTCTTTGCTCAGTCGTCTCTTTGCTCACATCTGTCGTCTCTTCGCTCTGTCGTCTCTTTGCTCAGTCGTCTCTTTGCTCTGTCGTCTCTTTCTTTGTCTCAGTCGTCTCTTCGTCTCAGTCGTCTCTTCGCTCAGTCGTCTCTTTGCTCAGTCGTCAGTCTCTTTGCTCAGTCGTCTCTTTGCTCAGTCTGTCTCTTGGCTCAGGTCTCTCTTTGCTGTTCTGTCTCGTCTCTTTGACTCAGTCGTCTCTTGGCTCTGTCGTCTCTTTGCTCTGTCGTCTCTTAGCTCAGTCGTCACTTCGCTCTGTCGTCTCTTTGCTCTGTCGTCTCTTCGCTCTGTCGTCTCTTCGCTCTGTCGTCTCTTCGCTCTGTCGTCACTTCGCTCTGTCGTCTCTTCGCTCTGTTGTCTCTTCGCTCAGTCGTCTCTTCGCTCAGTTGTCTCTTCGCTCTGTCGTCTCTTCGCTCTGTCGTCTCTTCGCTCTGTCGCCTCTTCGCTCAGTCGTCTCTTTGCTCAGTCGTCTCTTCGCTCTGTCGTCTCTTGGCTCTGTCGTCTCTTTGCTCACATCTGTCGTCTCTTCGCTCAGTTGTCTCTTCGCTCATCGTCTCTTTGCTCACATCTGTCGTCTCTTCGCTCTGTCGTCTCTTTGCTCTGTCGTCTCTTCGCTCAGTCGTCTCTTCGCTCTGTCGTCTCTTCGCTCTGTCGTCTCTTTGCTCTGTCGTCTCTTTGCTCAGTCGTCTCTTGGCTCAGTCGTCTCTTTGCTCTGTCGTCTCTTTGCTCAGTCGTCTCTTGGCTCTGTCGTCTCTTTGCTCTGTCGTCTCTTAGCTCAGTCGTCACTTCGCTCTGTCGTCTCTTTGCTCTGTCGTCTCTTCGCTCTGTCGTCTCTTCGCTCTGTCGTCTCTTCTTCGCTCTGTCGTCACTGCTCGCAGCGTCGCTCTGTCGTCTCTTCGCTCTGGTTGTCTCTTCGCTCTGTCGTCTCTTCGCTCTGTCGTCTCTTTCGCTCTGTCGCCTCTTCGCTCAGTCGTCTCTTTGCTCATTGTCGTCTCCTCGTCGCTCTGTCGCTCTTCTCTTCGCTCAGTCGTCTCTTCGCTCTGTCGCCTCTTCGCTCAGTCGTCTCTTTGCTCAGTCGTCTCTTCGCTCTGTCGTATCTTTGCTCAGTCGTCTCTTCGCTCAGTCGTCTCTTTGCTCACACCTGTCGTCTCTTCGCTCAGTTGTCTCTTCGCTCCATCTTCTCTTTGCTCACATCTGTCGTCTCTTCTTTCTTCGCTCTGTTTGTTCTTCTTTGCTCAGTCGCCTCTTCCGCTCAGTCGTCTCTTCGCTCACGGATCGTCTCTGCTCTTTCTTTCGCTCAACTCAAGTCTCTTCGCTCAGTCGTCAGTCGTCTCTTCGCTCAGTTGTCTCTTTGCTCAGTTGTCTCTTCGCTCAGTCGTCTCTTGGCTCTGTCCTCTCTTTGCTCACATCTGTCGTCTCTTCGCTCTGTTGTCTCTTCGCTCTGTTGTCTCTTCGCTCTGTCGTCTCTTCGCTCTGTCGTCTCTTCGCTCAGTCGTCTCTTTGCTCTGTTGTCTCTTCGCTCAGTCGTCTCTTCGCTCAGTCGTCTCTTTGCTCAGTCGTCAGTCGTCTCTTCGCTCTGTCGTCTCTTCGCTCAGTCGTCTCTTCGCTCAGTCGTCTCTTTGCTCTGTCGTCTCTTCGCTCAGTCGTCTCTTCGCTCAGTCGTCTCTTCGCTCAGTCGTCTCTTTGCTCTGTCGTCTCTTCGCTCAGTCGTCTCTACTCTTCGACTCAGTCGTCTCTTCGCTCAGTCGTCTCTGTTGCTCTGTCGTCTCTTTGCTCAGTCGTCTCTTAGCTCTGTCGATCTCTTCGCTCAGAGTTCTCTCTCTTCGCTCAGATCGTCTCTTCTTCGCTCAGAGTCTCTTCTCGCTCTGTTAGTCTGTCTTGCTTTGCTCGTCGTCTCTTGCTCTGTCGTCTCTTCGCTCTGTCGTGTCTTTCGCTCAGTCTCCTTGGCTCTGTTGCTCTGTCATCTCTTTTGCTCACATCTGTCGTCTCTTCGCTCTGTCGTCTCTTGGCTCAGTCGTCTCTTGCTCACATCTGTCGTCTCTTTGCTCTGTCGTCTCTTCGCTCAGTCGTCTCTTCGCTCAGTCGTCTCTTTGCTCAGTCGTCAGTCGTCTCTCTTCTTCCGACTCGTCAGTCGTCTCTTCGCTCAGTCGTCTCTTTGCTCACACCTGTCGTCTCTTTTGCTCAGAGGGTTCCCCTCGTGACGGTGTGTGCCTCCCTGTTTTGCCCTAGTGTTTTCCTCCTGTCAGGGTAACGCCTCTACCTGCCTCAGCTGCGAGCCGCCACACCTGCTGAGCTGGAGCACACCCTGCTGGGGGGCGCTGTCCACTGGGATACCACAGCTCAGGGTCAGAGTGCAAGGCCTGCCCCCCCGACTGCAGCGAATGCAGCCAGGACGGACTCTGCACAAGTGAGACTTTTTGTCCGTCACTGGAGGCACATAATGATCCAGCTTTTTCACTTCTGATACTGATACCGATATTTTGACTATCTGCCGATGCCCGATATGAAACCGATACCAGTGTAGGGACTGGAAAAGAGCATTTTATTTCTTTAAACACAATTAACTTATTCAATTCAAACTACTGCACATTTAAAACAAGCTGCTCAAAGAGCTTCACATAAAAGTCAATAAAAAATAAATACACAGAAAACACGAAACAGACGGAAAAAAAGAAAACACCCTGATCTCCTGTTAAATACCAGGGAGAAGAGGCGGAGCTAGTGTTTAAATACCAGGGAGAAGAGGCGGGGCTAGTGTTTTAAATACCAGGGAGAAGAGGCGGGGCTAGTTTAAATACCCAGGGAGAGAGAGGCGGGGCTAATGTTAAATACCAGGGAGAAGAGGCGGGCTAGTTTAAATACCAGGGAAAACAGAGGCGGGGGCTAGTGTTTAAATACCAGGGAGAAGGCGGGGCTAGTTTTAATACCAGGGAAAAGAGGCGGGGCTAGAGTTTCAATACCAGGGAGAAGAAGGTTTGAAGGTTATAGACTGGGAGGATGTGACAGGCAAGAGGCGCGTTTTTCCACAGTCTGGGCTCTGTCTCCTCTGGTGTTGAGGCTTTGGGCACAGCAGGAGGAGCTGGGTCAGCTGACCTCTGACCTCTGACCCTCTGACCTCTGACCTCTGGGTGGAGTTTATAACACGAGTTTTTGTGTAACTGTTACTGATCCTTTTTATGGAAATGTTCTGGGCCAAAATCTGCATTATTATATCAACCAGAACAGCGGCTTAACCATGATCATTGAACCGATACCGATCCAGCAAACGATTCAGTATCGGTATCGATGCATCTGCAATAACAACCAAAATACAGGAAGTAGCACTGAGTTTTTAAAAGTACTCTCTGTGTCATCAGTAAAGAAGATTCTAACATTTCACAATATGACTGTAAATGAGTACTGTGTATATGAATACTGTGTAAATGAGTACTGTGTAGATGAGTACTGTGTATATGAATACTGTGTAAATGAGTACTGTGTAAATGAGTACTGTGTAAATGAATACTGTGTAAATGAGTACTGTGTAAATGAGTACTGTGTAAATGAGTACTGTGTAAATGAGTACTGTGTAAATGAGTACTGTGTAAATGAATACTGTGTAAATGAGTACTGTGTAAATGAGTACTGTGTAAATGAGTACTGTGTAAATGAGTACTGTGTATATGAATACTGTGTAAATGAATACTGTGTGAATGAGTACTGTGTAAATGAGTACTGTGTATATGAATACTGTGTAAATGAGTACTGTGTAAATGAATACTGTGTAGATGAATACTGTGTAAATGAGTACTGTGTACATGAGTACTGTGTACATGAGTACTGTGTACATGAGTACTGTGTAAATGAGTACTGTGTAGATGAGTACTGTGTTAATGAGTACTGTGTTAATGAGTACTGTGTAAATGAGTACTGTGTAAATGAATACTGTGTAGATGAGTACTGTGTAGCTGAATACTGTGTATATGAGTACTGTGTAAATGAGTACTGTGTAAATGAGTACTGTGTAAATGAGTACTGTGTACATGAGTACTGTGTAAATGAGTACTGTGTAAATGGAGTACTGTGTATATGAATACTGTGTAAATGACGTACTGTGTAAAGATGAGTACTGGGTAAATGAGTACTGTGTAGATGAGTACTGTGTAAATGAATACTGTGTAAATGAGTACTGTGTAAAATGAGTACTGTGTAGATGAGTACTGTGTAAATGAGTACTGTGTAGCTGAATACTGTGTATATGAGTACTGTGTAAATGAGTACTGTGTAAATGAGTACTGTGTAAATGAGTACTGTGTACATGAGTACTGTGTAAATGAGTACTGTGTAAATGAGTACTGTGTATATGAATACTGTGTAAATGAGTACTGTGTAAATGAGTACTGTGTAAATGAGTACTGTGTAGATGAGTACTGTGTAAATGAGTACTGTGTAGCTGAATACTGTGTATATGAGTACTGTGTAAATGAGTACTGTGTAAATGAGTACTGTGTAAATGAGTACTGTGTAAATGAGTACTGTGTAGATGAGTACTGTGTAAATGAGTACTGTGTAAATGAGTACTGTGTAGATGAGTACTGTGTAAATGAGTACTGTGTAGATGAATACTGTGTATATGAGTACTGTGTAAATGAATACTGTGTAGATGAGTACTGTGTAGATGAGTACTGTGTAAATGAGTACTGTGTAAATGAGTACTGTGTATATGAGTACTGTGTAGATGAGTACTGTGTAAATGAGTACTGTGTAGATGAGTACTGTGTAGATGAGTACTGTGTAAATGAGTACTGTGTATATGAGTACTGTGTAAATGAGTACTGTGTAGATGAGTACTGTGTAGATGAGTACTGTGTAAATGAGTACTGTGTATATGAGTACTGTGTAAATGAGTACTGTGTAAATGAGTACTGTGTAAATGAGTACTGTGTATATGAATACTGTGTAAATGAGTACTGTGTAAATGAATACTGTGTGAATGAGTACTGTGTAAATGAGTACTGTGTATATGAGTACTGTGTAAATGAGTACTGTGTAAGATACTACTGTGTAAATAGTACTGTGTAAATGAGTACTGTGTAAATGAGTACTGTGTAGATGAGTACTGTGTAAATGAGTACTGTGTAGCTGAATACTGTGTATATGAGTACTGTGTAAATGAGTACTGTGTAGATGAGTACTGTGTAAATGAGTACTGTGTAGATGAGTACTGTGTAAGTGAGTACTGTGTAAATGAGTACTGTGTAGATGAGTACTGTGTAAATGAGTACTGTGTAAATGAGTACTGTGTAGATGAGTACTGTGTGAATGAGTACTGTGTGAATGAGTACTGTGTATATGAATACTGTGTGAATGAGTACTGTGTAAATGAGTACTGTGAAATGAGTACTGTGTAGATGAGTACTGTGTAAGTGAGTACGTGTAAATGAGTAACTGTGTAGAATGAGTACTGTGTAGCTGAATGAGTACTGTGTAGATGAGTACTGTGTAGATGAGTACTGTGTAAATGCAGTACTGTGTAAATGAGTACTGTGTAATGAGTACTGTGTAAATGAGTACTGTGTAGATGAGTACTGTGTAAATGAGTACTGTGTAAATGAGTACTGTGTAGATGAGTACTGTGTAAATGAGTACTGTGTAAATGAGTACTATGTAGATGAGTACTGTGTAAATGAGTACTGTGTAAATGAGTACTGTGTATATGAGTACTGTGTCGATGAGTATCTGTGTATATGAGTACTGTGTAACATGAGTCCTGTGGTAGATACTGTGTAGATGAGTACTGTGTTGATGTAAATGAGTACTGTGTTAATGAGTACTGTGTAAATGAACTGTACTGTGTAAATGAGTACTGTGTAGATGAGTACTGTGTAGATGATGTACTGTGTAAAAGGAGTACTGTGTAAATGAGTACTGTGTAAATGAGTACTGTGTAAATGAGTACTGTGTAGATGAGTACTGTGTAGATGAGTACTGTGTAAATGAGTACGTGTCGAATGAGTACTGTGTAAATGAGTTACTGTGTATATGAATACTGTGTAATGAGTACTGTGTAATTGAATACTGTGTAATGAGTACTGTGTAAATGAGTACTGTGTAGATAGAGTACTGTGTAAATGAGTCCTGTGTAAATGATACTGTGTAAATGAGTACTGTGTGTAATGAGTACTGTGTTATATGATACTGTGTAAATGAGTACTGTGTAAATGAGTACTGTGTAGATGAGTACTGTGTAGATGAGTACTGTGTGAATGAGTACTGTGTAGATGAGTACTGTGTAGATGAGTACTGTGTATATGAATACTGTGTGAATGAGTACTGTGTAGATGAGTACTGTGTATATGAATACTGTGTAAATGAGTACTGTGTAGATGAGTACTGTGTATATGAGTACTGTGTAAATGAGTACTGTGTAAATGAGTACTGTGTAATGAGTACTTATTGTGTAATGAGTACTGTGTAGATGAGTACTGTACTGTATGAGTACTGTGTAGAGATGTGAGTACTGTGTAGATGAGTACTGTGTATATGAATACTGTGTAATGAGTACTGTGTAGATGAGTACTGTGTAGATGAGTACTGTGTATATGAGTACTGTGTATATGAGAGTACTGTGTAGATGAGTACTGTGTAGATGAGTACTGTGTAGAGTACTGTGTGAATGAGTATGTGTATATGAGTACTGGTGTAATGAGTACTGTGTATATGAGTACTGTGTAGATGAGTACTGTGTAGATGAGTACTGTGTAGATGAGTATTGTGTAAGTGAGTACTGTGTAAATGAGTACTGTGTAAATGAGTACTGTGTAGATGAGTACTGTGTATATGAGTACTGTGTATATGAATACTGTGTAAATGAGTACTGTGTGAATGAGTACTGTGTAAATGAGTACTGTGTAAATGAGTACTGTGTATATGAGTACTGTGTATATGAGTACTCTGTATATGAGTACTGTGTATATGAGTACTGTGTATATGAATACTGTGTAAATGAGTACTGTGTAAATGAGTACTGTGTGAATGAGTACTGTGTAAATGAGTACTGTGTAAATGAGTACTGTGTGAATGAGTACTGTGTAAATGAGTACTGTGTATATGAGTACTGTGTAAATGAGTACTGTGTATATGAGTACTATAAATAGTATTATAACAGATTATTACAGATTATAACATTAAAAGAGTCAGAATAAAACTCTTTCAGTCACAGATGAACAGAACAGAGCCTGATTTAAACAGTCGATGGATAAACATCATGAACATCATTAAAACCAAAGAAAAAACACTTAAAGGGCCCGTCTTAAAGGGCCCGTCTTAAAGGGCCCGTCTTAAAGGGCCCGTCTTAAAGGGCCCGTCTTAAAGGGCCCGTCTTAAAGGGCCCGTCTTAAAGGGCCGTCTTAAAGGGCCCGTCTTAAAGGGCCCGTCTTAAAGGGCCGTCTTAAAGGGCCCGTCTTAAAGGGCCCGTCTTAAAGGGCCGTCTTAAAGGGCCCGTCTTAAAGGGCCCGTCTTAAAGGGCCCATATTCCTCTGTTCTCTGATCTGTTCTGATGTTTCCTCGTCTCAGACCTGGAGTCGTGTTTTGTTTCATTCACATGTTTAACACAAACCTGCAGATTTAGGCTGAGTTCTTCTCTCAGACTGAAAACACTCTGTTCCACCTTGTGATGTCATCATGTGGTGATACAGGAAGTGCTCCACTGTGTTTTTAAACTCCACCTTCACTAGAATCATCTGGATCATTTCAGTCCTGGAGTTGTCAATCTACTACTGAACAAAAGAGGCAAAAGGAGCTGTTAACATGAAAACTACCACTTCATGACATCACAAGGTGGAGCAGAGCGTTTTGAGCTTTGTAGATGTTACAGACTAATAATAAAGTGACTCAAACATGTGTGAATGAGACAAACACAGCTCCAGTGTGTTTTTGAGGAGGAACATGAACATGGGTTAAAGTTCACATGAGTCCATTTTGTGTGATGTGGGGCCTTTGAGTTGAATGAACAGGTGATGTGTTGTTCCCCTCTGACCTTTGACCCTGTTTCCTGTTCCAGAGTGCTCACAGTTCTACTTCCTGCACGAGGCCGTGTGTGTGGAGGACTGTCCCGCTGGCTTCTTCGTGGACGTGACGGGTCGGGAGTGTCTGAGGTGCCACAGCGAGCTCTCCACTGCGACGGACTCGACTCGGACGACTGTATCCTCTGCTCCAACCCCAGAGCCGTGCGCTACAGGGGCCAGTGCCTGGGCCAGTGCCCCAGCACCACCTACTACGACCGGGACACGGCGGAGTGCAGAGGTGCTGCCCCCTGTGGCTCCTTTTAAATCAGACTGTTTCACGACACGATCACTTCTCCAGTTATATTTTCTTTTCTTATTTTCGTTGATACTCATAGTATACTCAACTCGTCTAACTCTTCTTCTTCTGTTTTAACTCGTCTAACTCTTCTTCTGTTTTAACTCGTCTAACTCTTCTTCTTCTGTTTTAACTCGTCTAACTCTTCTTCTCTTTTAACTCGTCTAACTCTTCTTCTGTTTTAACTCGTCTAACTCTTCTTCTGTGTTTTAAACTCGTCTAACTCTTTCTCTTCTTCTGTTTTAACTCGTCTAACTAACTCTTCTTCTCTTTAAACTCGTCTAACTCTTCTTCTGTTTTAACTCGTCTAACTCTTCTTCTGTTTTAACTCGTCTAACTCTTCTTCTTCTGTTTTAACTCTCGTCTAACTCTTCTTCTGTTTTAACTCGTCTAACTCTTCTTCTGTTTTAACTCGTCTAACTCTTCTTCTTCTGTTTTAACTCGTCTAACTCTTCTTCTGTTTTAACTCGTCTAACTCTTCTTCTCTTTTAACTCGTCTAACTCTTCTTCTTCTGTTTTAACTCGTCTAACTCTTCTTCTGTGTTTTTAACGTCGTCTAACTCTTCTTCTGTTTTTAACTCGTCTAACTCTTCTTCTCTTTTAACTCGTCTAACTCTTCTTCTGTTTTAACTCGTCTAACTCTTCTTCTGTTTTAACTTGTCTAACTCTTCTTCTGTTTTAACTCGTCTAACTCTTCTTCTGTTTTAACTCGTCTAACTCTTCTTCTGTTTAAACTCGTCTAACTCTTCTCTGTTTTAACTCGTCTAACTCTTCTTCTGTTTTAACTCGTCTAACTCTTCTTCTTCTCTTTTAACTCGTCTAACTCTTCTTCTGTTTTTAACTCGTCTAACTCTTCTTCTGTTTTAACTCGTCTAACTCTTCTTTCTTCTGTTTTAACTCTCGTCTAACTCTTCTTCTGTTTTAACTCGTCTAACTCTTCTTCTGTTTTAACTCGTCTAACTCTTCTTCTCTTTTAACTCGTCTAACTCTTCTTCTTCTGTTTTAACTCGTCTAACTCTTCTTCTGTTTTAACTCGTCTAACTCTTCTTCTGTTTTAACTCGTCTAACTCTTCTTCTCTTTTAACTCGTCTAACTCTTCTTCTGTTTTAACTCGTCTAACTCTCTTCTTCTTCTGTTTAACTTTGTCTAACTCTTCTTCTGTTTTAACTCGTCTAAACTCTTCTTCTGTTTTAACTCGTCTAACTCTTCTTCTGTTTTAACTCGTCTAACTCTTCTTCTGTTTTAAACTCGTCTAACTCTTCTTCTGTTTTAACTCGTCTAACTCTCTTCTTCTTCGGTTTAACTCTTCTAACTCTTCTTCTGTTTTAACTCGTCTAACTCTTCTTCTTCTGTTTTAACTCGTCTAACTCTTCTTCTTCTGTTTTAACTCGTCTAACTCTTCTTCTGTTTTAACTCGTCTAACTCTTCTTCTTCTGTTTTAACTCGTCTAACTCTTCTTCTGTTTTAACTCGTCTAACTCTTCTTCTTCTGTTTTAACTCGTCTAACTCTTCTTCTGTTTTAACTCGTCTAACTCTTCTTCTGTTTTAACTCGTCTAACTCTTCTTCTGTTTTAACTCGTCTAACTCTTCTTCTTCTGTTTTAACTCGTCGTCTACTCTTCTTCTGTTTTAACTCGTCTAACTCTTCTTCTGTTTTAACACGTCGTCTAACTCTTCTTCTTCTGTTTTAACTCGTCTAACTCTTCTTCTGTTTTAACTCGTCTAACTCTTCTTCTGTTTTAAAACTCGTCTAACTCTTCTTCTGTTTTAACTCGTCTAACTCTTCTTCTGTTTTAACTCGTCTAACTCTTCTTCTTCTGTTTTTAAACTCGTCTAACTCTTCTTCTGTTTTAACTCGTCTAACTCTTCTTCTGTTTTAACTCGTCTAACTCTTCTCTTCTGTTTTAAACTCGTCGTAACTCTTCTTCTGTTTTAACTCGTCTAACTCTTCTTCTTCTCTTTTAACTCGTCTAACTCTTCTTCTGTTTTAACTCGTCTAACTCTTCTTCTGTTTTAACTCGTCTAACTCTTCTTCTGTTTTAACTCGTCTAACTCTTCTTCTTCTGTTTTAACTCGTCTAACTCTTCTTCTGTTTTAACTCGTCTAACTCTTCTTCTTCTCTTTTAACTCTTCTAAACTCTCTTCTTCTGTTTTAACTCGTCTAACTCTTCTTCTGTTTTAACTCGTCTAACTCTTCTTCTGTTTTAACTCGTCTAACTCTTCTTCTTCTGTTTTAACTCGTCTAACTCTTCTTCTGTTTTAACTCGTCTAACTCTTCTTCTGTTTTAACTCGTCTAACTCTTCTTCTTCTGTTTTAACTCGTCTAACTCTTTCTTTTTCTTATTTATTAATTTTACACAATTTAAACATGTCGCTTCTCACAAACTGAAATCTGAAAAGTTAAACTGATTTTTAAAAAAGCATGTATTTTAGCACATATTTGTAGAGTTTTAAACTACAGGGAGGGCATCTGACACACAGGGAGGGGACCTGACACACAGAGAGGGGACCTGACACACAGAGGGCATCTGACACACAGGGAGGGCATCTGACACACAGAGGGAGGGCATCTGACACACAGAGAGGGGACCTGACACACAGAGGGCATCTGACACACAGAGAGGGGACCTGACACACAGAGAGGGGACCTGACACACAGAGGGCATCTGACACACAGAGAGGGCATCTGGCACACAGAGAGGGGACCTGACACACAGAGAGGGGACCTGACACACAGGGAGGGGACCTGACACACAGAGAGGGGACCTGACACACAGAGAGGACACATGACACACAGAGAGGGGACCTGACACACAGGGAGGGCATCTGACACACAGGGAGGGGACCTGACACACAGAGAGGGGACCTGACACACAGGGAGGGGACCTGACACACACAGAGGGCATCTGACACACAGAGAGGACACATGACACACAGAGAGGACACATGACACACAGAGAGGGGACCTGACACACAGAGAGGGACCTGACACACAGAGAGGGACCTGACACACAGAGAGGGGACCTGACACACACAGGGAGGGCACCTGACACACAGGGAGGGGGACCTGACACACACAGAGAGGACACATGACACACAGAGAGGGGACCTGACACACAGGGAGGGGACCTGACACACAGAGAGGGGACCTACACCACAGAGAGGGGACCTGACACACACAGAGAGGACACATGACACACAGAGAGGGGACCTGACACACAGAGAGGGGACCTGACACACAGGACACCCGTTTGTTGCTCCTGTCCTGAATGACCTGGTGTCCCGCCGCAGAGTGCGATGCGACGTGCCTGACGTGCTCGGACCACCTGCCGTCCTCCTGTGTCTCGTGCTCAGAGGGGCCGCCTGCTGGACGCCTCGGGTCACTGCGTGTGGTACAGCCCGCTGCTTCCCTGCACACGTACCTGGACCCGAGCGGAGAGTGTCAGAAGTGCCACGCCTCCTGCCCGCCGCTGCTCTGGACCCGGGCCTGACCTCTGCTTCAGCTGCAACGCCCCGCACCTCCTGCTCAGTGAGTCACATGACCAGGACACATCTCTGAGGATTCCTCTGGCTGGTTTTCAGACGATCTTCTCTGGAGTTAGTGACGTTACTTCTGCCTTCAGTCAAACAGCTGTTTTCTTTTTGGTTCTTTATTCAAACATGAGACAGTTACATTTCAAAAAGTGTTTAACCACAAACTGTGTCAAGTATGTAAATACTGTCGTAATATTATATCATCACATCAGTATCTCACTCAGGTGTCATGGCTAATGCTAGCTTAGCCTAGCCTAGTGTCAGTTTTTTGGCACAACATTTCCCTTTAACATGAGATGTGGCTCAGTCGGTAGAGCGTTTGTCCACTGATCTGAAGGTTGGCAGTTCAAATCTCGCTCTCACCATAAACATCATTGGAGGGGTCAGAGCCACTGACCCGCAGGCTGGTGGTGTGATTCCAGTTGTGTCCTTGGGCAAGACACTTCACAGAGTCTGTGTGACTGGTGTGTGAGTGTGTCTGTGGTTTGTTGATGTAAAGCTTTGACCCTTGAAGGTGGAAAAGTGCTGTACAATTAGACAACGGAGACAACGTCCCGGCGACGGACTCATTAAATCCGCGTCCGAAACCCGGAAAATGGTAAAAATCTGAAACTCACATCAAAAAATAGAACATGTCGGGACATGACAAAAATGATATTATGGCCCCGCCCTAAAATGTACAGGAAGTCGGCCATATTGGATCAAACCCGGGAATGACAAAAGCGCACACCCTCACATTCAGGACATCTCCTCGCACAGTTTTCATCACAAACACTTCAAATTTGGCCAAAACCCACTAAACCCATGTGAGATTAAAGATCATCAATTATATTTGAATATAAAAAATTAACTTATCAAAATGACTCAACAGCGCCACCTCAAAGTTGAAAATACATTACGTCAATGACAGACCTTTTTCATCATAGACAAATGAAGTTTGGTGGAACCATAGAACATGACAGGACAAGTAAAAAATTATATTATGACCCCACCCTAAACCCTACAGGAAGTCGGCCATTGTGGGCGGAACACAATTTTTTTGAAATTTTCACTCTCATGTTTGGATTTTTTACGCCCGCCACGGATTTTTATTCAAGAAACTTGAAAATTGGACAAAATGAACTAGGCCCATGTGGGATTAACGGCGACTCACTTGGATTTTTCTAAGTCATAAAATGTGGGTGTGGCCAATAGGGGTGTGCTAAAGTATCGATACGCCGATATGTATCGATATTATTAAAATCGATACGGTATCGATTCTTTGTTTCCTAGTATCGATATCGATATTCCCCCCAGACGTTACTCTTTACGGGTGAAGAGAAGCGAGAAGCAAGAGAAACAAAAATGTTAGAAAAAATGTTTCAACCGCCTTCCTCCTCGAGTTAGAAACATGCATTAATCAAAAAGCACTTTGTGTTTTTTAATCTTCAATAAATGGAAGATAAATGCACCATTTAATGTTTTTTTTTTTTTTTTGTGAAAATTGTGTTGACCATTTAAGGTTGAAGGCCTTTATTTTTTTCTGAATCGTATCGTATTGATTTGAAATATATTGTATCGAATCGTATCGTATCGAAATGGCACTGTATCGAGATACGTATCGTATCGTGGACTGTGTATCGAGGTACGTGTATCGAGGTACGTATCGTATCGGCAGCTTCTTGGTGATACCCAGCCCTAGTGGCCAACATGTGAAGAAAAATTGTGTTTTTTGAAGTATTAAATTGCACCTAACTCAAACATGCAGTGTCCTGTTAACCGGCATTAATAAACATTTTGATCACAATGTTGATCTGAACCTAATGATATACAGTTTACATAGATCAGATAATCCATTGCTCCACAGCGCCCCCTGGAAATTTTGAATTGGACCCAAAAAATTTTACTTTGTCAAAAACATTTGAAATTTTGCATGGACATCCCTATCCCCATACTGAACAAAAAAGCCAATGAGAACATATCTCTATTTGCAAGTGTGTTGCCATGGCAACGACCGACATTTCTCATTGAAATACATGGGTTTTGGTTAACTGGGATGAAAAAATTGTTTGACATAGACAGTTGAAATTTGGTACACATATTCCACTCATCATACTGAACAAAAAAGCCAATGAAGACATACCTCTATTTCCTCCCGAGCGAGGGTGAAAATGTCATAAATGCTCTCATTGGAATGAATGGAGTAGTATTACTCAGTCGCTGTTTTTTGGGGGAGGGGCGATGTAAGCGGGAACGAGAGGCGCGAACTCCGCGGTGGCGTGTACCCCGCGGTCGCGAGGGTGGCAAGGGCCTTTATCACTGCTTGCAGTTTTCATTATTATTATTATTATGTTGAGTGAGCTGTAGGTGACATCACACTGAACGCCCCTGATGTCTGATGATGTCACCGTGTTCAGTGTTACATCTGAAACAGGATCTTATACAAAACTAATCTCACAAGATAAAAATGCCCCAACATCGTCGTCAGGTGAAAATGATCTGTCATGTGATGTAATGTTCACATTTGGACTGGAACTTCACTCTTCTTCAGAAGTTCATCTGTATTTTCCAAATGCAGAGTGATGAAGGAAAAAAAACATTAAAAAAAAGACCAAAACGGTGAAGCACAGCGTTTTACCCAGAGTAAATGTCACAATATCGAGCTGTTCTGTCAGATCCTTTTGTCCAGTAATATTTAATGGACGTGTTGTTCAGCGAGTCACGTTCAAATGTTTAAACTCTCATAGAGCGGAACTCGTCCAGATCAGCCACGTTCAAATTTTAACGTGACGAGTCGTGTTCAGATGTTTAAACGTGACGAGTCCGTGTTCAGATGTTTAACACGACGAGTCGTGTTCAAATGTTTAAACGTGATGAGTTCCCTTCAGATTTAAAATGGCGTCGTGATGTCGACATTTAAACCTGTTCTACGTCATTAAAAGTCCAAATGTCCAGAGCATTTTACGTTTACATCTTCTTCAGTAAAGACGGTCACAGTTCATATTGTCGTATTGTGATTGTTCTGCTGGTCTGTGAAGTGTCTGGGGACAAAAAGTCCGTCATGAGGCTGTTGTGTCGTGTCTTGTGTAACGAGTCCTGTCTGTGTCAGATTCGTCGTGCGTTCTGAAGTGTCCTGACGGTTTCTTCGCTGACCCTTCGCTGACCCTCTCGGACGAGCGGTTTGTGTGAGCGCTGCCACTGGAGCTGTGCCCGGTGCAGCGGGCGCCACAGCCTCCAGTGTGACCTCTGCAAACCCGGGTACTACGCCCAGGCAGGGGGCTGTGTGAAGACCTGCTCCCCCAGGTTACTGTTCACTCACAGGAGCGAGGAGCGCCTCTGGAGGAGGGTTTTTCAACCTGCATTTGAGCATCATTATATCATTGTATTTAGATACATTAAAATGTCAGGAGTCACAGAGTCACAGAGTCACAGAGTCACAGAGTCACACAGAGTCACAGAGTCACAGAGTCACAGAGTCACAGAGTCACAGAGTCACAGAGTCACAGAGTCACAGAGTCACAGAGTCTCACAGAGTCACAGAGTCAGAGTCCACAGAGTCACAGAGTCACAGAGAGTCACAGAGTCACAGAGTCGCAGAGTCACAGAGTCACAGAGTCACAGAGTCACAGAGTCACAGAGTCTCACAGAGTCACAGAGTCAGAGTCACAGAGTCACAGAGTCTCAGAGTCACACAGAGTCACACAGAGTCTCACAGAGTCACAGAGTCACAGAGAGTCACAGAGTCACAGAGTCTCACAGAGTCACAGAGTCACAGAGTCACAGTCGCAGAGTCACAGAGTCACAGAGTCACAGAGTCACAGAGTCACACAGAGTCACAGAGTCCACAGAGTCACAGAGTCACAGAGTCACAGAGTCACAGAGTCACACAGAGTCACAGAGTCACAGAGTCTCAGAGTCACACAGAGTCACAGAGTCACAGAGTCACACAGAGTCACAGAGTCACAGAGTCTCAGAGTCACACAGAGTCACAGAGTCACAGAGTCACAGAGTCACAGAGTCACACAGAGTCACAGAGTCACAGAGTCACAGAGTCACAGAGTCTCACAGAGTCACAGAGTCACACAGAGTCACAGAGTCACAGAGTCTCACAGAGTCACACAGAGTCACAGAGTCACAGAGTCACAGAGTCTCACAGAGTCACAGAGTCACACAGAGTCACAGAGTCACCCAGAGTCACAGAGTCACAGAGTCACAGAGTCACAGAGTCTCACAGAGTCACAGAGTCGCAGAGTCACACAGAGTCACAGAGTCACAGAGTCACAGAGTCACAGAGTCTCACAGAGTCACAGAGTCGCAGAGTCACAGTCACAGAGTCACAGAGTCACAGAGTCACACAGAGTCACAGAGTCGCAGAGTCACACAGAGTCACAGAGTCACAGAGTCACAGAGTCACAGAGTCTCACAGAGTCACAGAGTCGCAGAGTCACAGTCACAGAGTCCAGAGTCACAGAGTCACACAGAGTCACAGAGTCGCAGAGTCACACAGAGTCACAGAGTCACAGAGTCACAGAGTCACAGAGTCACAGAGTCTCACAGAGTCACAGAGTCACACAGAGTCACAGAGTCGCAGAGTCACACAGAGTCACAGAGAGTCACACAGAGTCACAGAGTCACAGAGTCACACAGAGTCACAGAGTCACAGAGTCACAGAGTCACACAGTCACACAAGAGTCCACAGTCACACAGAGTCACACAGAGTCACACAGAGTCACACAGTCACACAGAGTCACAGAGTCAGAGTCACAGAGTCACAGAGTCAGAGTCACAGAGTCACACAGAGTCACACAGAGTCACACAGTCACACAGAGTCACAGAGTCTCAGAGTCACACAGAGTCACAGAGTCACAGAGTCACACAGTCACACAGAGTCACACAGAGTCACAGAGTCACAGAGTCACACAGAGTCACAGAGTCACAGAGTCACAGAGTCACACAGAGTCACAGAGTCACAGAGTCACGCAGAGTCACAGAGTCACAGAGTCACACAGAGTCACACAGAGTCACAGAGTCACAGAGTCACAGAGTCACACAGAGTCACAGAGTCACAGAGTCACACAGAGTCACACAGAGTCACACAGAGTCACAGAGTCACACAGAGTCACAGAGTCGCAGAGTCACAGAGTCACACAGAGTCACAGAGTCACACAGAGTCACACAGAGTCAGAGTCACAGAGTCACAGAGTCACACAGAGTCACACAGAGTCAGAGTCACAGAGTCACAGAGTCACAGAGTCACACAGAGTCACAGAGTCACAGAGTCACACAGAGTCACACAGAGTCACACAGAGTCACAGAGTCACCAGAGTCCACAGAGTCACACAGAGTCACAGAGTCACAGAGTCCACAGAGTCTCACAGAGTCACAGAGTCACACAGAGTCACAGAGTCGCAGAGTCACAGTCACAGAGTCACAGAGTCACAGAGTCACACAGAGTCACAGAGTCGCAGAGTCACACAGAGTCACAGAGTCACAGAGTCACAGAGTCACAGAGTCTCACAGAGTCACAGAGTCGCAGAGTCACAGTCACAGAGTCACAGAGTCACAGAGTCACACAGAGTCGCAGAGTCACACAGAGTCACAGAGTCACAGAGTCACAGAGTCACAGAGTCACAGAGTCTCACGAGTCACAGAGTCACACAGAGTCACAGAGTCGCAGAGTCACACAGAGTCACAGAGAGTCACACAGAGTCACAGAGTCACACAGAGTCACAGAGTCACAGAGTCACAGAGTCACAGAGTCCTCAGAGTCACAGAGTCACAGAGTCCACAGAGTCACACAGAGTCACAGAGTCACACAGAGTCACAGAGAGTCACACAGAGTCACAGAGTCACAGAGTCACACAGAGTCACACAGAGTCACAGAGTCACAGAGTCACAGAGTCTCAGAGTCACACAGTCTCACAGAGTCTACACAGAGTCACAGAGTCACACAGAGTCACACAGAGTCACACAGTCACACAGAGTCACAGAGTCACAGAGTCAGAGTCACAGAGTCACAGAGTCAGAGTCACAGAGTCACACAGAGTCACACAGAGTCACACAGTCCACACAGAGTCACAGAGTCTCAGAGTCTCAGAGTCACACAAGCAGAGTCACAGAGTCACAGAGTCACACAGTCACACAGAGTCACAGAGTCCACAGAGTCACAGAGTCCACAGAGTCACACAGAGTCACAGAGTCCACACAGAGTCACAGAGTCACAGAGTCACAGAGTCACACAGAGTCACACAGAGTCACACAGAGTCACAGAGTCACGAGAGTCCAGACGCAGAGTCACAGAGTCACAGAGTCACCACAGAGTCACACAGAGTCAGAGTCACAGAGTCACAGAGTCACAGAGTCACACAGAGTCACAGAGTCACAGAGTCACACAGAGTCACACAGAGTCACACAGAGTCACAGAGTCACACAGAGTCACAGAGTCGCAGAGTCACAGAGTGTCACAGAGTCACACAGAGTCACACAGAGTCAGAGTCACAGAGTCACAGAGTCACACAGAGTCAGAGTCACAGAGTCACAGAGTCACAGAGTCACACAGAGTCAGAGTCACAGAGTCACACAGAGTCACACAGAGTCACAGAGTCACACAGAGTCACACAGAGTCACAGTCACAGAGTCACACAGAGTCACACAGAGTCACACAGAGTCACACAGAGTCACAGAGTCACACAGAGTCACAGAGTCACAGAGTCACACAGAGTCACACAGAGTCACACAGAGTCACACAGAGTCGCAGAGTCACAGAGTCACACAGAGTCACAGAGTCGCAGAGTCGCAGAGTCACACAGAGTCACACAGAGTCACAGAGTCACACAGAGTCTCAGAGTCACAGAGTCACACAGAGTCACACAGAGTCACAGAGTCCACACAGAGTCACACACAAGTCACAGAGTCACACAGAGTCACACAGAGTCACACAGAGTCTCACAGAGTCACAGAGTCAGAGTCACAGAGTCGCAGAGTCACAGAGTCCACAGAGTCACAGAGTCACACAGAGTCACACAGAGTCACAGAGTCACAGAGAGTCACAGAGTCACAGAGTCACACAGAGTCAGAGTCACAGAGTCCAGAGTCACAGAGTCACACAGAGTCACAGAGTCACAGAGTCACACAGAGTCACACAGAGTCACAGAGTCACACAGAGTCACACAGAGTCACACAGAGTCACAGAGTCACACAGAGTCACAGAGTCACAGAGTCACAGAGTCACAACAGAGTCACACAGAGTCACACAGAGTCGCAGAGTCACAGAGTCACACAGAGTCACAGAGTCGCAGAGTCACAGAGTCACACAGAGTCACACAGAGTCCACAGAGTCACACAGAGTCTCAGAGTCACACAGAGTCCACACAAAGTCACAGAGTCACACAGAGTCACACAGAGTCACACAGAGTCACAGAGTCACACAGAGTCACACAAAGTCACAGAGTCACACAGAGTCACACAGAGTCACACAGAGTCACAGAGTCACACAGAGTCACACAGAGTCACAGAGTCTCACAGAGTCTCACAGAGTCACACAGAGTCACACAGAGTCACACAGAGTCACAGAGTCAGATGTTCACAGAGTCGCAGAGTCACAGAGTCGCACTTGTCCCAGTCTCAGTACACACTTTTATTTGACAGGGACAACACAGAGTCACATGTGACGTCGAGTCTGTAGCTACTGATTATTCTCAGCTCCCCGTCTCGAGTTAGTGTTTCATGAAGGAAAAAAACGTCTGTCTCTACAAACAAACATAACATGTAACACACAACACCACACACACACACACACAACACACACATACACACACACACACCACATACCACATACACACACATACACACACACACCACACACCCACACACATACACACACATACACACACACACACACACATACACCCACACACATACACACACACACACACACACACCACACACACAAACACATGACACACATACCCCATACACACACACACACAACACACCAACATACACACACACCCACACACACATACACACACACACACACACATACACACCCACACCACATACACACACACACATCACACACACACACCACACACACACACACACACACACACACACATACACCACACACACACACACACACACACACACACACACACACACACACACACACACACCACACACACACACACACACACATACACCCACACACATACCACACACATACACACACACACACACACACACACACATACCACACACACACACACACACACACATCACACACACACACACACACATAACACATACACACAAATACACAGCACACCCACACATACACATACACACACACACACACACACACACACACACACACACACACACACACACACACACATACACACACACACACATACACACACACATAACACACACATACACACACACACACACACACAACACCACATACACACACATACACATACACATACACATACACACTATACACACCCGACACACACACACACACACACACACACACCACACACACACTACACACACAACACACACACACACATATACACACACACACACACAACATACACACACACACACATACACACACACACACACACACACATATACACACACAACACACACACATACACACACACACATCACACACACACACACATCACACATACACCACACACACAATACCACACACACCACACACACACACACATACACACGCATACACACAGCACACACACACACACACACACATACACACACACATACACACACACACACACCACACACACACACACACATACACACGCATACACATACACACACACACACACACACACACATACACTCTCTCTGCATCAGGCGTTTTCCCTACAGTTTAATCCAACTTATTCATCTTAAAACAGTTTAATTAATCACTTTTTTTATAAAACCTGATCTAAAAACACAAAAATTGTATTTTATTCCTCTAAGTTTTACCCGCCCCTACTCTGCCCCTGTTCAGTTCATTTTGGAAACCCATACGTCGAGGATGTGTGAGCGTTGTGACCCGTCATGTGACGCCTGCAGCGGCCCCCGGGGCCTCCCACTGTCTCAGCTGTCGGGAGCACTTCCTCTACCTGCCCCACAGGGGGCAGTGTGTGCCAGCACTGTCCCCGACGGATAAGCTACCAAGAACACCAGAGCAAGAGCTGCCACAGGTGCCACACGCCTCCTGCAAAACCTGCAGCGGTGAGTCCAGAGGTGGTCCAGAGATATAACACCCAAAGTGTACCTCTAGGTTGGTTCATACAACTGTTGTGTACACACACTTCTGTGTATACAACTGTAGTGTACACCACACAAGGTGTGTATGCACCTGTTTGTGCACACACACAAAGGTGTATACAACATGTACATATACAAGTGTATACACCACATGTAGTGTACATATCCAGTGTATACACACATGTACATATACAAGTGTATACACACCTGTTGTTTACACACACAAGTGTGTATACACCTGTAGTGTACACACACAGGTGTATACACACAAGTGTGTATACACCTGTAGTGTACCACACACAGGTGTATACACACACATGTAGTGTACATTTTTTTTTTTTTTGTTATTTAATAAGTTTATTTGACAGGGACAATGTGTAAAAAACATTAAAGATGCTTTACACCAGATTATAGCTGACGCTAGTTTCCCATCTGTAGTCCCTGAGCAGGTGAAAAATACAATATAAAATACAATATAAAACATAATCAATACACCCAGACACTAAGATATCCAGGTGTATACACACATGTACATATACAGTGTATACACACCGTTGTGTACACACACAGGTGTATACACACATGTAGTGTACATATACAAGTGATACACACCTGTAGTGTACACACACAAGTGTGTATGCACCTGTTGTGTACACACACAGGTGCATACACACAGTTGTGTCACACACAGGTGCAACACACACATGTTGTGTACACACACAGGTGTATATGCACCTGTAGTGTACATGTCACGGGTGTATACACAACCTGTAGTGTAACATATACATGTGTACACAGCAGTATTGTACATATACAAGTGTGTATACACCTGTATGTGTACATATACCACAAAGTAGTGTACATATACAGGTGTATACACCTGTAGTGTAAATATACAGGTTTATACCCGCGGTAGTGTACATATTACTGATGTGTATAGACATCTGAACTGTACCTATACACACCTGAACTTATATATACCCAGGTGTTTACACACCAGTAGTGTACATATACACACCTGTGTGTACATATACACACCTTAGTGAATATATAACAGGTGTAATACAACTGTAGTGTAGATATAGAGGTGGTATATGCACCTGCAGTGTAACATATACACACCTATAGTGTAAATATACAGGTTTTTTACACACCTGTAGTGTACATATACCACACCTGTAGTGTACATATACACACCTGTATGTGTACATATACAGGTGTGTAGAGACATGACCCACACCCCTTGTCACAGTCTAGTCCATTTTCATTCTGGTTTTTCCTTCTGTTGTAGGGTACGCATTACACTTTCTGATGACGTAGAGTCTCAGTAGAGCTGACAGTACAGTACACCTTATGCAGTATATGTAACATCAAGCATCAGACACACTATTTATAGGTTCAAATGAAACATATTTTTAAACTATTACAAAAAGATCCCCACATTTTAAAGATATATTTCAGTCAAAAGTAAATAAAGATTTCTTAAGTGAACCTCGTGGAAAAGGCGTCTCTCGTCAGAGGGCGATTGTTTCTTCTGCAGGCAGATTTGTCATTCAATAGAACTGAGTCTGTTCAGTCTCTCAACCTTCTCGGTCTTCCAGATGAGGGCGCCATTTTCTGCTTGTCATGTTATTGAAGGATACAGGTTTTTCGGGGGTTGCATTTGTGAGTCCAGCTGCGTCGTGGGGCATGTACCAGAGCTCTCCCGCAGCTTGTGAGTACTGCAAAAGTACTTTTTGTATGAATTGTGCTCTGTACAGATAAATCAAGTGCGCCCCCTTGTGGCCGAGGAGACTGTGTGTATAGTCTTTATATTTTGTTCCATTTCCTCTCTCCAGGACGGTGCTAAGCTGGAGTGCGACCCCATGTCACCCCTCCTGTGGGACTGTAGGGGGGCCCTCTCTCAGTCACTGCACGTGTGCCCCGGCCCGCGCTGCAGAGTCTGTCTGAGGACGGGCCGCTGTCTGAGCTTGCTGTGGAACAAGAGTTTGTGAGAGACGGAGAAAAAATGTTCTCCTGGGAGTGCTGCGACTGCTCAGCCTGTCACGCAGGGGTCAATGTATTTCAACACACAACTTGATGTCACACGCTGGAGAGGTGTGCTGACGTGCCTGCCAGAAGGGCCAGGAGAGTTGGTGTGATGTTGGTCAAATTGTAAATGAAACATCCAAAAAATGTAAAAACGCACAAATGTTCTGAACCTCATGAATTTTAGAAGAGACGAGACAAGATGTTTGTTCAGACATTAATTTTTGTACCTGCTGTGTCCATCGGTCAGACGCACATGTCCCAACCTGAAACCATTAAGTCAGAATGTATTCGCCACATGTGTCCAAACTCGCGAAAACATGAAGTCATACGCCCCATGTTCAAACCTGAAACATTGAGTCAGAACAATTAATGTCACATGTCCTACAACCTGAAACATTAAGTCCAGACGCACATGTCCAAACCCTGAAACATTAAGTCAGACGCACATGGTCCAAACCTGAAACAGTAACATTAAGTCAAACACTGTTCAGACGCGCCTATTTCATGAAACATTTAGTTACCTAGACAGCACATAATCCACCACCTGAACATCATTAAGTCGGACGCACAGTCCAAACCGTGAAACATTAAGTCAGAAAAAACATGTCCAACCTGGAAACAGTAAGGCAGACGGCACATGGCAATCCAAACAGAAACCGTAAGTAAGACACAAAATGTCAAACCTGAAACATTAAGTCAGACGCCACATTGTCCCAAAATGAAACATTAAAGTCAGACGCACAGGTGTACAAACTGCAAATTAATTCAGGACGCACATGTGTCCAAACCTGACAACATGAAGTCAGACGCACATGTTCAACACATGAAATACATGAGGTCGAGACCACAACATGTACAAACCTGAAACATTAAGTCAGACGCACAGCCAAACCTGAAACATTTAAGTCGACGCACCATGTCCAAACCTGAAAAACATAAGTCAGGGACTGGTGTTCAGATCCGGAAACATTCAGTCAGACGCACATTGTCCAAACCTGAAACATTAATGTCGGACGACAAGTCCAAACCTGAAAGTACTATTAAGGCAGAACACACAATGTCCAAACATGAAACATTAAGTCAGACGCATGTCCAAACCTGCAACATTTAAGTCCTGACCACACATGTCCAAGACCGAAACAGTAAGTCTAGACGACCTGGGTCCAAACCGAAACATTAAGGTCAGGACGCACTGCTGTAAAAACCTGAGACACAGTTATGTCAGACGCACATGTGTCCAAACCTGAAAATTAAGTCAGACGGCAATGTCCAAAACCTGAAATTAAGTCAGACGAACAGGCAAACCTGGAAAATTAAGCAGACGCACATGTTCAAAACCTGAAAAC
>JAIEZT010000921.1:0-27740 GCA_019594935.1 Periophthalmus modestus | reverse complement strand
CACAACAACAGTATGTCATAGACTAGAGTCGGAATTCTCACATTTCCCCCCTCCCCACAACTACTACGCAGGCGGGCTTTACTTGAGTGAGCTAACAACATCCGATCACATGCAGTGGCTGAATCTGTTTTCGAGTGACTGCGGAACCAAACGTCAAGTGCCCAGCATCTGTCTGAAACCAGCACTTCAGTTTTCCCCCCACACCGCAGGATGTAACCACTACTCTCCTTACGCCATGACCATACAAACTCCCAAGCTTTTGTTTGGAGCATGTTCTCTCTCTCTCACCCAATCAAGGTTAACTGGTGAGCTGGCTGATACGAGCAACGGCAGGCTGGGTTTACCACTTCTTTTCACAGCTCGATGTGCTGAGCAAGATTCTCATCCCGGTCCTCAGAGCCACGTCCGGTGTCTTAACCAGCTGCACCATTTAGCAGTAGAACAGAACAGAAGAACACCTTGAACATAGTAAATAAATCGCTGTATTACCTACTGTACTTTTGGTGTTTGGAACACTCCGCTCCATACAATTGGGTTAAACCCAGTGAATCTGCAATTGAGGCAAAAAATCTGAATTAAAGTCTGAGGTGTTTAAGTAACAACAGTTTTAAAGGCACATGTAGTCAAACTCAAGGCCCGCGGGCCACAAGGTGGCCCTCTACCATCATTTTATGGTGGCCCTCAACACGTGTAAATTAACAATATGATGGTCTTAAAATATCATTTTTAATCAGAGATCCCAACTTCCACACCCTAGTTTTTACATCCAGCAAAGGCATGTGCAATATTGGTAACTCAAATAAGTAATTAAATACAGAAATACTAATTAATAGCAACGTTTAACGTAGGAATGTACATTTTATTTTAACGTCCGGCCCTTTCACGGCAGCCATTTTTGCTGATGTGGCCACTGATGTGACAATGTGTTTGACCACCCACTGGTTTTAAAGGTTAAACAGTGAAAAACGAATAGTGGTTAATAGTTGTAGTTGTGAGTGTTATGAAGTATTGAATTTACAGTAACAGCCTCGGTTTAGTATTATGGGTTTTAGGTTAAAGAATAGCTATAGGTACATATTTATACAGAAGTAAGTAAGAGACACTTTGGCTCCGTCATGTTATTTGTATTCGCCCTCAGAAGTGCGGAGTAAGGGTATCCAGTAGAGGGAGACCCCTTTACAATTGAACTCAATGGATATATATACGTTTTACTCTATTTTGATAATAGTATTGAAATATGGACGATTCAACACTAATCGATACTAAAACTAGCTATGAACTCGATACTCATTTGAACAGGTATTAATACTAAAAAAGTCACTTTCAGGACAGGACAGAAAAAAAAAAAAAAAAAATGGACCTTTCTTGAAAAATAGCTTTCGAATGATCTTTAGTTGTAGCCACCACATTACTACTATGAGTGATGCCCATGGATACACAATGGAACCTACACAGATATAAGCGCCATAATGGTACTATAATAATTAAAAAAAAACAATACAACAACTACAATTTAATGTTGAAACTGACATTCTATTGCTTTTATGTTCTATTTATTTTATTACTGTGGCATTGCAATCTTTTGTAGATACTGAGATACTCATTCCTTAGCACATCAAACATCAACTGTGACAACACTAGCGCCCGCCAAAAGGGAGTATCCAGCTCTATTGTGTCATTATTAACAGGGCAGTTGTGGCATTCCAGCGTTGGTAGTACTAACAGAGCCAGCCTGTGTCCCCCTGCAGTGTCTGGTATTGATCTCACACATGTTCATTCACAAAACCCAAACCTGACAACTCCATCACCCTCCTCTCCCCCGAGACACAAGTGGCCTTTTCAGCTTCTACACCGCCATTTATCTAATTACAGCAGAAATCCAATTTTTCACTCAAGGCTGAAACGCAACACACGATGTCACAACGCTATCACTACTTTATTAGGTTTGGTTTTTGCGTTCCTTTGAGGTTGTTTTTGAATACGGTGCATGGGTAAGCTGTCACCTTAGCGAGACACCTGGGCGAAGAAGAAAGACTTTGGAGTTGTCAGGTTTGCAGTGCGGATTCTGTGTTGAGAGAGAAAGAGAGAGAAACTTAAAACTAGAAACCAAGTCAAAATGTCTCCCAGCTTAGATACGTCGACAAGCTATCTCAAGAGTCTTTAAAGGAGATTGACTTTTTGGAGCGTTTAACCATGTTGTAATGTTCCTTCATCAAAAAAACCATGCTCAGAGTTTAGGGGCTGAAACGATTAACCAGCTATCGGGACAACAGCCAGCGCAGCGGTTAGAGCTGTGGTCCCTCAACCCAAATGTCGGTTTCCAAGTTCTGGTCGTTTTGGACGTGTCCTTAGGCGAGACACTTCACCCATCTTGTCTAGTATATGAAAGATGTGTGTGTGAGTGGACTGTACAGAACTCTAAAACCACATACGAAAAGAACCTTTTTTTTAAACAGACAATGGAGTTATTAAATCAAAATGGGCAGATTTTATTGATTATATGTTTTATATCCGTGATTATTCTCCACCTAGAACCCTTTTTTATTTTTCTAAATGTCTCAGTGTACACTAGAAATGATCTCTTGCTTCATTTTGTTTATGAGATTTTCCTTATACTGAGCTCAGAAACTGCTATGTTTTGAATTTTCCCAGAATAGTTACATCATAGGCAAATTTCTGTAAAGTTTTTAAGTCCATAAATCATTGCCTGTCATTTATGCCAAATTACAAATTACATTACAGCTGCATTCGTATTTATCATTAGCATCCTTTTGTTTTTTTTTGTTTTTTTTTTTTTGATAGCATGCTAACACCGAACATCAATGGTGGATGGATGGAACATGGTGTTTTTCTAGGACCGTGTCCCAATTCGACGGTTGGACACTCCGAAGTAACGTTCAAATACCCGGCCGACGAAGCGTACTCCTCCACGGCCTTGTCGGGCTTACATTAGATTACGTTGCGTCGCCTCCACCTGTATGCTGCTGACTAATGAGTATAACAACTGTTGACTCATGGACCGAAACGTTTTAAAAAGGGACACAACCAAAATTATTACATTTTATTTTTTAACTGTTTATTATTTCATAGAAGAAGAGTCAAGGTGTCGTCGTAGCCGATTTTCCCCAATGCTAGTATACCTAACTTTGAGAAAATATTCTTGTTGCTCTTGTAGAAGAAGTGACGTGCGGTGCCTGATGAGATATACTGAACAGTGCGCAACGTGTGCTTGGATACACGCTTTGTTCACGGCCGATCTCCATGGAAACACAGGACACATTTGTCAGCCGCATGCATAAATTTGGACAGGCCTTGTCGCGCCGGAAGTTACATAACTGCCCTTCAATGGACCCGACGAACTGTGCATTTATCAAATTGGGACATGGCCTCTGTATTATTGTAAGGTCAACAAAATGAAATACCAAACCAAAAGTATTCAAGGATATGTTTAAAAGAGAAAAATAAGAAGACAAGGGGAAGGGGAGACGAGGAAAGTGAATGAAAAGAGACTGAGAGAATGATGAGAAAAGAAAGGGTAAAGGGAGGTACAGAGAGAAAGGGGAGTAGATGTTTGTGTATTTATATTTTGTCAAAGTTGTGTTTTATTTCTAATACCTTGTTTTATGAATGCCTTTTATATGACCATATTTTATATTTTGCTATATATTGTTTTATTCGCACCATATCGCCAAAGCACAGAGAGAAGAGAGGGGAGACCGAAAAAGAGAGAGTGGGAGAAATAGAGCGTTGGAGGACACAGCACTTCTTTATCCCCTCACTTGTCTGGCCCATTGCGCATTCACCGCTAGTCGCATTAGCACAGAGATAAACTGCCTTTAGCTAACACACATACGAATACCTGACAGCTAACAGATATGCTTTTCAACCGCAGTGAGGTCGGCTGCCAAAGTCTATTTTCAATTATCATGAGTCGAATACGGTAGCTAACATTTGGAGTAGCAATCCTGAATGCAGGTCTTGAGTCAGGAGTATCAAGCTGAAAGATTAGCTTCGTTTAGAGCCTCTTTTTTAAGGCTTTGTTCTTGATTTTTACAGCCTTGAAAAATGCAAAACTGAACTAGTTTCATTTTAAATGATTTGTATTGGTTCAAAATTATTCCTCACTTACCTTATGCATTCTGAGCATCCTAATTATTCACAGTGATGAGTTTGTAAGCACTTTTCACAACTTTTCAGACACCGGAGTTTTGCTGTCACTGTAAAGCTAACAACTAGCATGCTAACTACACACTTCCTAATAAGTGGGCGATAAAAAGCTTTTTAATTCAATGCAGATATTAAACATCAAACTTATTTTGACCCCAAAAACTGCATTTACAATATATATATGTACTGGGACAAAATACATTTTGCTCAAATACATGGAAAACTAATTGATTACCGGCCCTTTAAGGCTAATGTGTGGAGTAGCACCCATGCATGCAGTTCTGGAGACAGGGAGTACATAGCTGGAGGATTAGATTACTGTGGATATCTAGTTTTGTCTTGCTAATGGGGGAAAGTTGATACCCAATGACAATCAATCCAATAACAGTATTATGTGATTAGTGTCAAAAGAAACTTCTCGATTTTACTTGCTATGTGGATGGGTATCACACTCCATCTTCTGGCAGCAAAGGGAATTACCATGGAGAGAAAAAACAACACAAAAAAAAACAAACAAACACAGTAGAAATGAAAAAGTCTGGCATTGATTTATTTACTTAAAAACATTGTCATACCTCTGGATTTCTACATATGATGCCATAAATCTGGGAAATTTAAAACAGAAAGTGATTTTCTGAGGTTTGTAACCTGACGACCTTGTAAGGAGGATTAGTGAAACAAGCGTGAATGAAGCTAAATACAACTCAACTTATGTTTTTGACGAGGTAACAACAGCTTTATGAAATCAAACTTAAAAAAAAAAAGCGAATTAAATACATTTTGCTTGTAAATTCTCACACTTCTTATTTTGTTGTTACAGTGATCTATTAACCATTTAACATCAACATATTGGCTCTATATCTTCTTGCTGTGAGGTGAAATTGCCAACTACTTGCAACTGTTCAATTGGTGCAGCACTCTTAAATAATGCTTTGATGGAAAGTCATCAATGTTACGAGAAAGATTGGCTTTTTCCTTGTGTCCTGAAAGCTTCTATTTATTAGCTACAATGGCTGATACAGTGGGTGGAATTGCTTAGAATCAAAATTTTTCCAATTTTTTTTTTTTTTTTCCGCAGATGCCTTTTCATGTCAGCCTTGATGTCACCACCTGAGCTCGCAGCTGCACAGAAAAACACTCTTGGCTCCTACAATCTTCTGAAGAGCGGAAAATTTGCAAAACTTTCAATAGCAAATGATTTTGTTGTGAGCATGCCCCGCACATAAACATGCTTATAAACTCATCCCTGTGAAGAATCAGAATGTTAGACAGATGTTAGGGAGGGGAGGAGTGAGTTTTGAACTGATTTTGTTTGTCATATTTGTGTATATGGGGGCTTTAAAGATGCAGTATGTAACTTTTTTTTTTATTGAGCGTGTCCATGAAGATAGAATAGCCTACTTTTACACTGATTCTACATTTAAACAATCTGTAAAATCAGAATAAGAACTGAAAATTAGGATTTTTTTTGACAGAGGACGACGTACTGGCTTTGCGTTAGCGTTTGTCTGAGGGGTTATCCCACAATCCTGTGCAATGTGATGTCACAGTCTATTTTTAGCAACTGTGAAACGCGCTATTGCTTTGCCAAGAATTTCATAGGGTATACGTCATCAAACCAAGTTACAGGTCTGATCAATGGAGAGGCAAGCCGGCTCACAGTAAGCATGCATGTTTATCGAGGTGGTATTAAGCAGTAAGAACTCCTCCTATGGAACACTGCAGGCAAAGCAATAACATCTCCACTGGGGCGAGACACTACAGCTGAATAGGAAAAAAAATCTTGAAAGTTTGTGTGTAATTTAGTAAGTTTAAGTTTTTCAACATGGTGTTTTCAGTTATAAGTGAGATGTCTGTGTAATCCCTCATTCGTCCAGGTCTGATCTATAGTAAAAAGCCAAAAGTACAATCGGTCACTGGACAAAAAGTTGTATTTTTCCAATTAACAGATTTTAAGTGAGGCCTTTTATGTGAAAAATGGCTAAAATTACACACATTTGGGACATAAATTTCATAAAATTTTCTTGACATATTTGCAGAGTTTTAAGTAAAACATAAATCAAGCTTAAAAATATTAACAAATCCTTTTATATAATCTGTCAAAATTGTATTAAGTACGAGACTGTAAAGTTTGGTGTGTGTAGATGCTGTGGAGGTGATCCTTATGTCCATATGGGAGAACTATGCTGCCCTTGAAGTTACAATGCTCCATATATCTCTATACAAAGTGATTAAATGAAATAATAAAACATCTTCAGCTGTTGATTGGACAATTTGGACGGAGTTTTGCCTGTAGTATCTCACCTCACAGTCCATTTACGTTCCCCTCTAAACCACACGGAACCAAGACTGCTGTCGTTTTGTGTGATTTTGTTTCTATCTAATCACGAGATCTTGATTTTCTCCTTATTGCTGCGTTCCAGATGCCAATAATATTTAATACCAATCAGCAAAAATGAATATAATTAAATGCAAATTATTGTTTTAATCCAAGAGGTAATGGGTCTAGTCACTAATAGAAATCATCTGGTTCATCTGGCATTTGTGAATTTACATTTTGGATATTTCATGGCAAAGTTCAGTATAATCCATAGACAAAAGGCTGTTGCCCCCCATCTCGGAGTATGACATCATCACCCTCCTGAATTTGAAAGCCACTGATATATTCAGTCAGCATTTGCACCCACTGCAGTGCACTCTTACTGCATTCCCATTCATTGTGCTGTACGGACCCTGCACACAAAGCCAGTAAAGTGGTTTTGGCTGTTTGAAAATGACACTACAAGATGCTGAGCTGTACACTCTCCACTAAATGTGCTTCCAAAAGTCATGTTCGGCACATTTTCTAATGGCTGAAAATGAATGAAATTGCCAGTGAAAACAGACACTTAACAATATTACTGCTCTGGGACAGGGACAGAGACACTTCTCATTACAGAAGTGCAGACATTGTGTTCGAAGGTAACATTAAAGATGAACTACTACAACTCTTCACCTGATTGTTTCCATGGAGATTGGAATGTTCCATAGGGATGTAACAGTATCCAAATCTCACGGTATGATATTTTCACGATATGCATCTCACGGTATGATATTTTCACGATATGCATCTAGTAATGTGATATTTTGTGGAGGCTAACACAATCAAGAATATGCTACTTTTTTGACAAGCCTTTCGTTCTGTCATAATCCAAAGACTTAAGATATAAAAGTGCTTAATAACAGGTATTTCTTTATGTAGCACTGAAATAGAGTAAAGAATAATCTTCTATGTACTTTGTTTTTAAGATATAGCTGCACCATAACAATTTAAGCCAAGACATTTGTAATTTGATATATTGTGACAGTCTACGATATTATTGTGAGAAGTTTGACAATACGATATCACAGTATTGTTCCATAGTCTGGCACTGAGAGTATCCATCTTACTTTCATTCAGATGTTGAAATTTAGTGTCACGGTTATCATGGCCAAAAAAAAATTGATTAACGATTATGTCACAATAATTATTAAAGTTGCTGACAGTTGATGTTTCCATGTTGTGAGTGAAAACTACTACAATCCACCGGAGAATATTGTGGATGAGCAGAGCCGTCAACTGAAATTTGGGGACCCGGGGCAAAAAAGTCTCACATGGGCCCCCATCTCATACAAATCAATAGGAAGAGAGTCCTAAACCCCGGGACAACAGACCCTTTTGTCCCTCCCGTCTACTCTCTTGTGGATAAGTAGTTTTTTGTTTTTTTTCTGCTCATTCTGGGGATACAATGGCGATTATCTTTGTTGGCGATTATCTCAGTTGCCTTCTTTCCCTAAGGTCGTTCCCACTAGTGTTTGATTGACAGCGTTGCTAAGCACTCACTACCTTTTAAACCAGAGGTGCGGGTGGGAAGGGGTGTCACCTTCAACAGCCTCGCTCGGGATTGGCTCTTTGGTTGCTATGATACTCGTGGTCAGAATTCCAAATATGGAGCTTGGTTCCAAATTTTCCCATGTAACCTCTGGCCTCGATGAGCTTCACATGACTGGATCTGAACGCTGTGGGTAACGTCATACTCCTTTAGTCCTTTTCTTTATACAGTCTATGGTCGATTGTGTCTTAGTCAACCAGAATTTGTATTAGTCACCAAATAATTTAATTTTTTATTTTAAGTGTTAGTCAGATTACACTCATGATTCCCAAGTTGAATCTGTCTGTTCGTAAATAAATTTTGTCCAAATATGGAGATACGTAATAGTGTTGAGAGCTTTTGCTACACCCCCTTTTTGACTGACAGGACACCGACTTTAGCCAACCATGACTTTAGTCCATTACATCCCTAGATACAAACCTAAATCCTATGATATCACATAACTGATATTAGCACTTTTAGCATTACAATCCTGACTCAGAACAGAGATATATATCATACAGATTGGGTCATTTTTACATCTCTTCTTTCATAGCAAAGTGCAGCCAGCGTTACGCATTTTGACGTGTTTCCTGGAGACTAACTGTTAATGTAGTAGCTGTTTGAGAAATCACACTCTGGGCAATTAGCACTTCCTCGTTGACTGCTCTTTATTTTCAAATGTGAGAAGATCCCACATACATTCACCATTACTCGCCTGAGAGATGGTGACGCTAATAAAAACATCAAATGAGCCAGAAATGATGGAGTGCTAACTTCGGGCTCATTAGTGATTGGAGCTGTGCACTTAAATGTAGTTTTATTGAACGAGAAGAAAAGTATAAATTGCCTGAATGCAAATCTGTGTGTGATTTTTTTGCTGTCTTAAAAGTGTCAAAGAGTTTGCATTAGTCCAAAGTTTTTCTTCACTTACTTTATGCATTCTGAGTTAATTATTCACTGTTTTATTTTAATTATTCACAACTTTCAGAGGCTAGAGCGGGTATTTGCTAAAAACTAGCATGGTACCTGAGCACTTCCTGATTCTTGGACAGTATTACACTTTCTGATTAGATGCAGGCAGTACACCGCAGACTTATTTTGACCTCAAGAGCTGCTTATACAATATACAGTACTGGGGCAAAGGGCAAAAAGGCACGGTATGTAATTTTCTGGAGCTGGCACGTCGCCTGCATGGTTCCATAGACACATGTTTTATGCCATACTGCGGAGGATTATAGCCAAAGGAACACCATTTCCATGGAAACAAGCAGGAGGGGTCCTCATCCAGGCCAAATAAAAGGCAGGTTTGTGGAGATGCAAGCCCACTCACAGTAAGGATGCATGTTTTTGTACAGTAAAAACAAGCAAAATGAGCGAAAAAAGATACAGATTGTGGCATATTTTATTTTTTCGCACAAACTAGTGTAGTCAGGGCACATCCATTAGTTGTTCTTAGTCTTTTATAGAGTAGTAATTTTTTTATGGCTCTCCAAGCAATTTCGCATAATGCTTTGGCAGATTTTCATTTTCATTTTTATTTTCTTTTAAATTGTTGTCACATTTACCAGGCTGATTCTCCACTCGAAAAGTTGCATAGTGCCCTTTTAACAGCATTTTTTTTTCTTCTTCCTCAAACTATTTCAAGTACTCTATCTGTATCCATTTGAAAAAGATTAGCCTGCATGTGCTAGCTTTCCTTGTTCCTGGTGCATTCATTGTGAACACACCGGGGTCAGACTGAAGGTTGGTTTGGATTGACAATGCACAAACAACACATTTACCATAATGTACTGGATGCGTCATTATGATGCTATGTATTCAAATCCACCAGGCTTTGTAGTGTAGAGGGATACAACATGCATACAATGTGTCCTTCATGCATTTAGCCTTGGTTAGCCTGGCTGTGAAGAAAATACAAAGGTTAGTTGTGTGTTCTGTAAATGTTAGCGTAGTACTGTGTGTAAAATGCATTAGTGTTATACTTAGAGGCATGAGGTATAGTGGATACTGACTACAGCAAACATTTTGGATGTTTTATTTTTTTTCTCTCTATTACTTCTTGTTTTTTTTTCTTTCCTTCTCAACTTTTTTTCCACAAACTGCCACTTTTCGGGCTTGGTTCTCTCTGATCACTAAAATGGGCCGGAGCATTGCAGTGAAAGAGGTGATACAGTCATTGGTGTTATCACATTTAGAAAACTCTTCTATCGTATGATCCACCTCAAACCAAACTGACTGATTTCGGTCCATCTTGATAACACAGCCTGCCTCGTATTAATGTGTCCAGAGTCAACCAGAGTTTCTGAAATGCACCAAATTTTATCATGGCCTCTGCATCAAAATATATTACAGTTTATTCTTTTAATATTCATTCAATTAAATTTATCTTTATTCCAGACTCATGGCTCATGATTAAAACAGACAAGGACAGTGAAAATACAAAAACTAAAATGTATGTTTTAAAAAGACAATCATACCAGTGTCTTCACATCTTGGACTGATAGCATATTACACTGAATCTTATATTTGTGAGTGACATTCTTATTTAATTGTATGACTTATTCAACCTGCAAATAAAACTGTACATTATCGTTCTTAGTACAGCAACGTGTTCATTCATGCAGTGGCAAACATCTCGGTCACACTAGTCCATTGGCCGCCTCAAGAGCACCCACAAAGCGTCATTATAAGCTACCAGCAGCCTTTGGACATGGGCTTTTTTGCAATATTAGAAAACTATATGATACTATTACATAGGTATATGAAAAATAAACAATATTGTTTTTTCAAAAAAGATAAAATGCATAAAACAGAGTCATTCTGATCCCATTCTGTGTGCCTGTTGTGGTACAGAGCACTGAAACTGGAAAGACTTGCTAAGAGAGTGGAGGGACTTGCCAAATATACATACTTTTTAAAGACATTCACAATGTGTGTGTTTTAACATTACATTACTACATTATTTGTTTATTTAACAGTAGATTATGAGAGACACTAAGAAAAAAAGTAATGATTTTTAGGTTTTACTGGAGAAATCATCATTCTGAGCCCACTATAATTTTTCACTGAATTTACAGATACATCACACATTTACCCATAAATTATATTTTTTATGAAGCTCAAATACAATGATGATGGTAAAAACAGTTTTGAGTCCAAAAAGCATGTGCATGTGCCAGCTTTGGTGAAATGCTCTAAAAACTCAGCAGTTTGTAAAGTTTCAGAAACAGATTTAAAATGTAATTGTAGGTAGTGCGGCCATTAGTTTCCACACAGCTGATTACCTTTGCACAAGCTTTCAAACTAAAATTCTTCGGAAAGTCTATGGAAAAAATGAAGGAAAATGTACTTTTAGAACTGGGGTGTGGGCAGTCACCTTTGAGCTCCATTGCAGTGACTGTGGGGTAGCACTTTCAGTTTTGTTTTGGGTGTGTGTGTGTTTTTTGTTTGTTTTTTTGTGTGTGTGTTTGTTTGTGTGTTTGTGTGTGTTTACCTCTGCACAGGGGCTGAAAGGTTTTACTAATTATGAATTATGACATTTTAATGCTCTTGGCTATTTTATAGCTTTTATATAGTAATAAATTATCTTAAACTTTACCTTTTAGTCTTTTAATACAATATTTTTTATATACATTATATTGTTAAATATTTGAATGTTAGACTAAACACAAACCAGCTTGAGATGGAAAATGCTAAATGCACTTTTAATGGCTCAGTAAAAAACACAGCTTCATAGCATTGCCCCAGAATCAGTTGTCAGTGAACAAAATCCACAGATTAGGAACTTGCTTTGGTATCATGGTGCAACATAAAAGAATGAATAATAATAGTAAACATAAATATATAATATTATAGTGACAGAACATTAATTACATTTGTTTAAAGTGACAGTGACCAGTGTTATAAAGTGTTCTACTCCAGATTCAGTCATTTTGTTTTTCCCTTGTTCATTCTTTTTCTGTGTTGGAAAAATACAAAAACTCGTTTGAAATATTTACAGCATTTAAAACAAACAAATAAGCACAACAGTAAACAATACATTGGTTTTGCATTCTTTATTTTTGGGGAGAATTGATGCATTTTAACACATTTTAAAGGAAACGTTCTTTCAATCAAAATGGTTCTAAATACACATTCTTATCAAATTATGGGCCTAATGAGAAGTTACCACCCTCCTCAGTCTGGAGAATTGTGAGAGCAGACTGGGGGTGGTTTTGGATGGCTCTCAGCGTGTTATTATGCAGACAAATATATGCCTTTTAACACATTTCAATGGAAACGTTCTTTCCATCAAAATGGTTGTAAATGCACATAGTCGTCTAATTGAGCCTACTGAAAACTGAACGCCCTCCTCACTCTGGAGAAGAAGCGTGACAGGGCAGACGTGGGGCGGTTGAGAAAGGCTGTCAGTGCGTTGTTGAGATGGGTCACAGCGGCTGCTTCGAAAGCTGCAGTATCTGGTGCACAAGCAGCCGCCAGGAGGGCGCGAGCAGAGCCGTACTCTGCTTTAAGACTTTTGGCTGCTTTTTTGCCAATTTTTTTCAAGTTTTTAGAGGTGACAACAACATCTCCATTGCCTATGAGGTGCTGCTTGATCTTTGTATGCAGCTGGACAGCCATGTGGAAACTGTCGTAATTGTGGCAGTTTGCCATTTTAAAGATTTTGCGAACAAAAGCGAGTGTGATGGAGAACGACACTAGATGTCCACAGGGTGGAGCGGGCGGGTTGCTTGTTTCTGTTACAGTTTCCTGAACAGTGGTCAATTCATTTGTTTCTTGATGTGGAGCGTCTTGTGCTGAACTGATTTCCCTGTTGTCCTCTGGCTCATGTGTGGTTTCACATAGTGCTGGTGTAGTGCTGGTCTGATGTTCTTCTGACTGAGTCTGACGCAGACTGCAGACTTCAGACTCTTGTTGAGGACTGGTGGCTGGATTTGATTCAGACAACTCCATGATACCATTGTTTTCTTGTATGAGCCCAAGTAAGGACAACTGGGACAGGATTTCCGTAGGCAGCAGCCGCAGGTTCACTGATGCAGGTTGGACCTCCTCTTGGGGTTCAGCACTTGAACTGGTTTCTGATATGGGCTCCTGTGTAATCTCAAGTGACTGTTGTTCGATTCCTGCAGGTGAGTGTCCCAGAACATTTTCCATGATCATTTGTTGTGGAAAGTCACATACAATTTCATGAGGCTCTGGGGATGTTTCGACATTTTCCGATGCCAAGTCGACCCCCTCTAGTGTGAGCAAATCGGTGTGGGAAACTTCTGAGCCTTTATCTTCTATACTCTTCAGTAAATCATCATCTTGGAGCGTGTCAGGTGCCATGTCCTGGAACATGACAGGTGCCATGTCTTGGAGCGTGACAGGTGCCATATCCTCGAGCGTGTCAGGTGGCATGTCTTGGAGCGTGTCAGGTGCCATGTCCTGGAGTGTGACAGGTACCATATCCTCGAGCATGTCAGGTGGCATATCCTGGAGCGTGTCAGGTGCCATGTCCTGGAGTGTGACAGGTACCATATCCTCGAGCATGTCAGGTGGCACATCCTGGAGCGTGTCAGGTGCCATGTCCTGGAGCGTGTCAGGTGGCATGTCTTGGAGCGTGTCAGGTGCCATATCCTCGAGCGTGTCAGGTGGCACATCCTGGAGCGTGTCAGGTGCCATGTCCTGGAACATGACAGGTGCCATGTCTTGGAGCGTGACAGGTGCCATATCCTCGAGCGTGTCAGGTGGCATATCCTGGAGCGTGTCAGGTGCCATGTCCTGGAGTGTGACAGGTACCATATCCCTCGAGCATGTCAGGTGGCATATCCTGGAGCGTGTCAGGTGCCATGTCCTGGAGTGTGACAGGTACCATATCCTCGAGCATGTCAGGTGGCACATCCTGGAGCGTGTCAGGTGCCATGTCCTGGAGCGTGTCAGGTGGCATGTCTTGGAGCGTGTCAGGTGCCATATCCTCGAGCGTGTCAGGTACCATATCCTGGAGCGTGTCAGGTGGCATATCCTGGAGCGTGTCAGGTGCCATGTCCTGGAACATGACAGGTGCCATATCCTCGAGCGTGTCAGGTGCCATGTCCTGGAGCGTGTCAGGTACCATATCCTGGAGCGTGTCAGGTGGCATATCCTGGAGCGTGTCAGGTGCCATGTCCTGGAACATGACAGGTGCCATATCCTCGAGCGTGTCAGGTGCCACGTCTTGGAGCGTGACAGGTGCCACGTCTTGGAGCGTGTCAGGTGCCATGTCCTGGAGCGTGTCAGGTGCCATGTCCGGGAGCGTGTCAGGTGCCATGTCCTGAAGTGTGACAGTTGCCATGTCCTGAAGTGTGACAGGTGCCATGTCCTGGAGTGTGACAGGTGCCATGTCCTGGGGCGATGCCATCTCTTCACTACCTGGAGGTGCTTGTGGTTCCTGCCACTGCAATGTCCCATGGTTGTTTTGAACCACACCTATTTCTATCAACATTTGAAGGACATCTGGCTGCAGGAGCTGGAGCTCGTCTGTGGGTTCTGTACATGTGTCCCCCTGCAGTGTTTCAGATGGTTCTTCTTGCGGAACACCAGACATGACGTCTTCCATTACTTCATCAGACTGTTGCAGGTCCATTGGGGATGACTGGGTCTCCTCCTCAGATTGGTTCTCTTGAGGAGCTGGACAAGCGTCTTCTACTGTATCTTCCAGACACTCGTTACTCTCTGTAACCTCCTGACCAAAAAGGTCTGGCGCATTGTTTTCCTCAGTACTATCAAGCGGCACTTCACGTGGACGTGGTTGTGGCTCCTCAACAATGTAGTTGTAACCAAATAAATTGAGCATTTTGGCTGCGGCTGCTGTTTTTGCCTCTTTCCTCGACTCACCTCTTCCCACCACTGTTTGGTCTACTACAGTCAGTTGGATGTGATGGGTCCAAGGCTCAGTTTCCATGTCTATTTCCAAAACACTGTACTTTGGGGGCTTTCCACGCCAATTTGTCACCAGCGTATCCAGACACACTATTGGGTTTTCTTGTGGCTTAAACATGGGTAGTTCTCGCCAGAGAGTGTGTTTCTTTTTTCTTCCCTTTGCCTTGAATAACTTTCCTCCTCCTCAGGTAGAGGTAGGCGCAGCAGGTCCGGCAGAATCCGTTGTGCTGCCAGCTTTTTGGCAACCATTTTGGTCGGTGCTTCCGCTTCAGCAGTGAATTCTCCAACCGTTAGACGAAAGGTGAAGATAGCATCATGGAGGGGACCGTCTTTCTTCACCTCTTTAAACTCTATTGGCAGGTGGTGCTTTTTTGCCAGTTCATAAACATGATTGACTTCATGTTTGTAGTTAATGTCTATCTTTTTCTGTAAGGGCAACATGTTTTCCCTGTGGCTGTCCATCTTTGCGCCTTTTGTGTTTTTCGGTTTGTAAACCCTGTCTCTCTGCTTCAGAAATGTGTCTTATTTCTTCAGAGATGTGGGTAAATGAACAGTCTTCTGAACGTGGTCTCCCTTAGATAAAATGCTGTGATGTCACTAAGCTTTGAGGTGTGACATCATAAAGGATGGAATGCCATCGTCAAGGAGACGATCCATGGTTTGAAAGATGCCCAAATCTGGACCGTTGCCATAGCAATAAACACATTCAAACATTGATGTTCTATTCTAAATTACAGAATGGAGGCAGCTGGAAGCAGAACTTCAACAAACTGATATGAACCACATAATATCACAGAATAGGAATAATCCAGGGGGACTGGCAAATGATAACCAGAGCCTGGTTTAAAGACATTTACAATTACATTATTACAGTATTTGTTTATTTAACAGTAGATTATGAGAGACACTAAGAAAAAAAAAAGATTTTCACATTTTACTGGAGAAATCATCATTCTGAGCCCACTATAATTTTTCACAGATACATCACATGTTTCATACATAAGCTACCAGTTTACAAAGTTTCAGAAATAGATTTTATATGACAAGGCTCTGAATTCTCTTTGAAGCATAATTGTATTGTAGTGATGTTGTGCTGAAATGTTTTCATTAAAAAGTGAATTACTATTTATTCATAATTTTACGATGATACTGTATCAAGTTGTATTATATTCTACACATTTAAGCCGGACCCCAGAAAATTTTGTTATGAAACAAAAAAATAAAAAAAATAAAAGACATGTTGAATAGGTAAATTCCTCTTGTTGAGGTAGTCCTGATAAAGTGTAGCTCAAGATATGGACATGCTGTACACTCTCCCAGTCATGTAGGGTACCTTTAAAGTGCAAAGGCGATACCTAACAGCTTCTGTTCTTTTACAAAACAATCCTGTATAACCCCAGTACATGATGCAAGGAGGCTTTTTTTTTCCTGAAATAGATTAACATAAATATTAAATTCTTTTAAATTAATTAAATTGCCTCGTATTAATGTGTCCATAGTCAACCAGAGTTTCTGAAATGCACCAAATTTTATCTTGGCCTCTGCATCAAAATATATTACAGTTTATTCTTTTAATATTCATTCAATTCAATGTATCTTTATTCCAGACTCATGGCTCATGATTAAAACAGACAAGGACAGTGAAAATACAAAAACTAAAATGTATGTTTTAAAAAGACAATCATACCAGTGTCTTCACATCTTGGACTGATAGCATATTACACTGAATCTTATATTTGTGAGTGACATTCTTATTTAATTGTATGACTTATTCAACCTGCAAATAAAACTGTACATTATCGTTCTTAGTACAGCAACGTGTTCATTCATGCAGTGGCAAACATCTCGGTCACACTAGTCCATTGGCCGCCTCAAGAGCACCCACAAAGCGTCATTATAAGCTACCAGCAGCCTTTGGACATGGGCTTTTTTGCAATATTAGAAAACTATATGATACTATTACATAGGTATATGAAAAATAAACAATATTGTTTTTTCAAAAAAGATAAAATGCATAAAACAGAGTCATTCTGATCCCATTCTGTGTGCCTGTTGTGGTACAGAGCACTGAAACTGGAATGACTTGCTAAGAGAGTTGAGGGACTCGCCAAATATACATACTTTTTAAAGACATTCACAATGTGTGTGTTTTAACATTACATTACTACATTATTTGTTTATTTAACAGTAGATTATGAGAGAGACACTAAGAAAAAAAGTAATGATTTTTAGGTTTTACTGGAGAAATCATCATTCTGAGAGCCCACTATAATTTTTCACTGAATTTTACAGATACATCACACATTTCCACATTACCCATAAATTATATTTTTTATGAAGCTCAAATACAATGATGATGGTAAAAAACAGTTTTGAGTCCAAAAAGCATGTGCATGTGCCAGCTTTGGTGAAATGCTCTAAAAACTCAGCAGTTTGTAAAGATTCAGAAACAGATTTAAAATGTAATTGTAGGTAGTGCGCGCCATTAGTTTCCACACAGCTGATTACCTTTGCACAAGCTTTCAAACTAAAATTCTTCGGAAAGTCTATGGAAAAAATGAAGGAAAAATGTACTTTTAGAACTGGGGTGTGGGCAGTCACCTTTGAGCTCCATTGCAGTGACTGTGGGGTAGCACTTTCAGTTTTGTTTTGGGTGTGTGTGTGTGTTTTTGTTTGTTTTTTTTTGTGTGTGTGTTTGTTTGTGTGTTTGTGTGTGTTTACCTCTGCACAGGGGCTGAAAGGTTTTACTAATTATGAATTATGACATTTTAATGCTCTTGGCTATTTTATAGCTTTTATATAGTAATAAATTATCTTAAACTTTACCTTTTAGTCTTTTAATACAATCTTTTTTATATACATTATATTGTTAAATATTTGAATGTTAGACTAAACACAAACCAGCTTGAGATGGAAAATGCTAAATGCACTTTTAATGGCTCAGTAAAAAACACAGCTTCATAGCATTGCCCCAGAATCAGTTGTCAGTGAACAAAATCCACAGATTAGGAACTTGCTTTGGTATCATGGTGCAACATAAAAGAATGAATAATAATAGTAAACATAAATATATAATATTATAGTGACAGAACATTTAATTACATTTGTTTAAAAGTGACAGTGACCAGTGTTATAAAAGTGTTCTACTCCAGATTCAGTCATTTTGTTTTTCCCTTTGTTCATTCTTTTTTCTGTGTTGGAAAAATACAAAAACTCGTTTGAAATATTTACAGCATTTAAAACAAACAAATAAGCACAACAGTAAACAATACATTGGTTTTGCATTCTTTATTTTTGGGAAGAATTAATGAATTTTAACACATTTTAAAGGAAACGTTCTTTCAATCAAATGGGTTCTAAATACACATTCTTATCAAATTATGGGCCTAATGAGAAGTTACCACCCTCCTCAGTCTGTAGAATTGTGAGAGCAGACTGGGGGTGGTTTTGGATGGCTCTCAGCGTGTTATTATGCAGACAAATATATGCATTTTAACACATTTCAATGGAAACGTTCTTTCCATCAAAATGGTTGTAAATGCACATAGTCGTCTAATTGAGCCTACTGAAAACTGAACGCCCTCCTCACTCTGGAGAAGAAGCGTGACAGGGCAGACGTGGGGCGGTTGAGAAAGGCTGTCAGTGCGTTTGTTGAGATGGGTCACAGCGGCTGCTTCGAAAGCTGGCAGTATCTGTGCACAAGCAGCCGCCAGGAGGGCGCGAGCAGAGCCGTACTCTGCTTTGAGACTTTTGGCTGCTTTTTTGCCAATTTTTTTCAAGTTTTTAGAGGTGACAACAACATCTCCATTGCCTATGAGGTGCTGCTTGATCTTTGTATGCAGCTGGACAGCCATGTGGAAACTGTCGTAATTGTGGCAGTTTGCCATTTTAAAGATTTTGCAAGTGTGATGGAGAAACACAGTGTGTTTTAGATGGAGAAACACACTAGATGTCCACAGGGTGGAGGGGGGTGGAGCGGGTTTGCTTGTTTCTGTTACAGTTTCCCTGAACAGTGGTCAGTTCATTGTTTCTTGATGTGGAGCGTCTTGTGCTGAACTGATTTCCCTGTTGTCCTCTGGCTCATGTGTGGTTTCACATAGTGCTGGTGTAGTGCTGGTCTGATGTTCTTCTGACTGAGTCTGACGCAGACTGCAAACTTCAGACTCTTGTTGAGGACTGGTGGCTGGATTTGATTCAGACAACTCCATGATACCATTGTTTTCTTGTAAAAGCCCAAGTAAGGTCAACTGGGACAGGATTTCCGTAGGCAGCAGCCGCAGGTTCACTGATGCAGGTTGGACCTCCTCTTGGGGTTCAGCACTTGAACTGGTTTCTGATATGGGCTCCTGTGTAATCTCAAGTGACTGTTGTTGTTCGATTCCTGCAGGTGAGTGTCCCAGAACATTTTCCATGATCATTTCTTGTGGAAAGTCACATACAATTTCATGAGGCTCTGGGGATGTTTCGACATTTTCCGATGCCAAGTCGACCCCCTCTAGTGTGAGCAAATCGGTGTGGGAAACTTCTGAGCCTTTATCTTCTATACTCTTCAGTAAATCATCATCTTGGAGCGTGTCAGGTGCCATGTTCTGGAGCGTGACAGGTGCCATGTCTTGGAGCGTGTCAGGTGGCATATCCTGGAGCGAGTCAGGTGGGATGTCTTGGAGCGTGTCAGGTGCCATGTCTTGGAGCGTAACAGGTGCCATATCCTGGAACATGACAGGTGCCATGTCTTGGAGCGTGTCAGGTACCATATCCAGGAGCGTGTCAGGTGCCATGTCCTGGAACATGACAGGTGCAATGTCCTGGAGCGTGTCCGGTGGCATGTCCTGGAGCGTGTCAGGTGCCATGTCCTGGAACATGACAGGTGCAATGTCCCTGGAGCGTGTCAGGTGGCATGTCTTGGAGCGTGACAGGTACCATATCCTCGAGTGTGTGGTCAGTGCCCATGTCCTGATGTGTGACAGGTGCCATGTCCTGAAGTGTGACAGGTGCCATGTCCTGGAGTGTGACAGGTACCATATCCTCGAGTGTGTCAGGTGCCATGTCCTGGAGCGTGTCAGGTGCCATGTCCTGAAGTGTGTCAGGTGCCATGTCTGGGAGCGTGTCAGGTGCCATGTCCTGGAGCGTGACAGGTACCATATCCCTCGAGTGTGTCAGGTGCCATGTCCTGGAGCGTGTCAGGGGCTGCCATGTCCTGGAGCGTGACAGGTACCATATCCTCGAGTGTGTCAGGTGCCATGTCCTGAAGTGTGTCAGGTGCCATGTCCGGGAGCGTGCCAGGTGCCATATCCTGGAGCGTGTCAGGTACCATATCCTCGAGTGTGTCAGGGGTGCCATGTCCTGGAGCGTGTCAGGTGCCATGTCCTGGAGCGTGACAGGTACCATATCCTCGAGTGTGTCAGGTGCCATGTCCTGGAGCGTGACAAGGTACCATATCCCTCGAGTGTGTCAGGTTCCATGTCCTGAAGTGTGTCAGGTGCCATGTCTTGGAGCGTGTCAGTTCCATGTCCTGAAGTGTGTCAGGTGCCATGTCTTGGAGTGTGTCAGGTGCCATGTCCTGAAGTGTGTCAGGTGCCATGTCCGGGAGCGTGTCAGGTGCCATGTCCTGAAGTGTGACAGGTACCATATCCTGGAGTGTGACAGGTGCCATGTCCTGGGGCGATGCCATCTCTTCACTACCTGGAGGTGCTTGTGGTTCCTGCCACTGCAATGTCCCATGGTTGTTTTGAACCACACCTATTTCTATCAACATTTGAAGGACATCTGGCTGCAGGAGCTGGAGCTCGTCTGTGGGTTCAGTACATGTGTCCCCCTGCAGTGTTTCAGATGGTTCTTCTTGCGGAACACCAGACATGACGTCTTCCATTACTTCATCAGACTGTTGCAGGTCCATTGGGGATGACTGGGTCTCCTCCTCAGATTGGTTCTCTTGAGGAGCTGGACAAGCGTCTTCTACTGTACCTTCCAGACACTCGTTACTCTCTGTAACCTCCTGACCAAAAAGATCTGGCGCATTGTTTTCCTCAGTACTATCAAGCGGCACTTTACGTGGACGTGGTTGTGGCTCCTCAACAATGTAGTTGTAACCAAATAAATTGAGCATTTTGGCTGCGGCTGCTGTTTTTGCCTCTTTCCCTCGACTCACCTCTTCCACCTCTTCCACCACTGTTTGGTCTACTACAGTCAGTTGGATGTAATGGGTCCAAGGCTCAGTTTCCATGTCTATTTCCAAAACGCTGTACTTTGGGGGCTTTCCACGCCACTTTGTCATCAGCATATCCAGACACACTATTGGGTTTTCTTGTGGCTTAAACATGGGTAGTTCTCGCCAGAGAGTGTGTTTCTTTTTCTTCCTTTGCCTTGAATAACTTTCCTCCTCCTCAGGTAGAGGTAGGCGCAGCAGGTCCGGCAGAATCCGTTGTGCTGCTAGCTTTTTGGCAACCATTTTGGTCGGTGCTTCCGCTTCAGCAGTGAATTCTCCACCGTTAGACGAAAGGTGAAGATAGCATCATGGAGGGGACCGTCTTTCTTCACCTCTTTAAACTCTATTGGCAGGTGGTGCTTTTTTGCCAGTTCATAAACATGATTGACTTCATGTTTGTAGTTAATGTCTATCTTTTTCTGTAAGGGCAACATGTTTTTTCCCTGTGGCTGTCCATCTTTGCGCCTTTTGTGTTTCGGTTTGTAAACCTGTCTCTCTGCTTCAGAAATGTGTCTTATTTCTTCAGAAGATGTGGGTAAATGAACAGTCTTCTGAACGTGGTCCCCCTTAGATAAAATGCTGTGATGTCACTAAGCTTTGAGGTGTGACATCATAAAGGATGGAATGCCATCGTCAAGGAGACGATCCATGGGTTTGAAAGATGCCAAATCTGGACCGTTGCCATAGCAATAAACACATTCAAACATTGATGTTCTATTCTAAATTACAGAATGGAGGCAGCTGGAAGCAGAACTTCAACAAACTGATATGAACCACATAATATCACAGAATAGGAATAATCCAGGGGGACTGGCAAATGATAACCAGAGCCTGGTTTAAAGACATTTACAATTACATTATTACAGTATTTGTTTATTTAACAGTAGATTATGAGAGACACTAAGAAAAAAAAAAGATTTTCACATTTTACTGGAGAAATCATCATTCTGAGCCCACTATAATTTTTCACAGATACATCACATGTTTCATACATAAGCTACCAGTTTACAAAGTTTCAGAAATAGATATTATATGACAAGGCTCTGAATTCCCTTTGAAGCATAATTGTATTGTAGTGATGTTGTGCTGAAATGTTTTCATTAAAAAGTGAATTATTATTTATTCCTAATTTTACGATGATACTGTATCAAGTTGTATTATATTCTACACATTTAAGCCGGACCCCAGAAAATTTTGGTTGGTTCTGTTCTGACACATGCTAGAATTATTAAGGACTACTTGAATTTTCTCATTCTAATTCTCACCCTTTAATTAACTTTTTTGTCTTTTACACTACACTATGTAATTTCACACCTTGTAATAACCAGATATCTTTTCTACGCTACATAACACAACAATTTCATATTTGCACTTTTTACAACGTGAACCCTACTTGTTTACGTTGTCACATTATTAGTTTAGAACTATTATTCTCCAAATGAACTTTGCAAAGCACCTGTCACAGATTTGACAAATGGGTATTTAAAAACGTTATGTGCGAACAATAGCTTCAAGGTTCTTTCTGTTTAATTCCCAAATGCTATTATTCTTGCGCAGTCTAATGCCAGTCAGGTACATTACGGAATTGTATTTTTGCTCTCCGTGTCTTTATGGGATATCATTCACATCGCTTATTCCACCCCCATTTGGTAATGTCTTTTAAATGTGCTTCTCCATCTGAGGCAAAATGGCCCGAGCCGGTGCAACAAAATCAAAATGAACGCTATTACCTAAAGCAGTCCAGGTGTATTAATAGTGTCTTTATCGCAAACATGAGGATTACTACGGGAACGAATCGTGAAATAATTGCGCGTTGTGGATAGTTTTGTTCCCGATTAAAGTGGCTTGAGTGTTAGAAGGGTGAAGGCACAAAAAGAAAAGATAAAACTGGTGAGATGAGGCGTGATGGTGGAGTTATGGCCCGTGAAGATGGAGACTGGGGGAGCTGACATTTTGACTAATAGGCTCGCCGCAGACGGAGGAGAGAGCAAGAGGAATCGACCAGAGAGACATTCTCGAGTTCACGACAAGCGCTTGGAGAGGAGACCGCATAACTTAAGGTAAAGTTGAAATAGATAGTGGGCACGTTCTTGAATGTAATGTAACAAAAGTTTAATGTCAGACGGAGGGCAGGGGTCTATGTAACTCCACGAGAGATTCACAGTGTTCGAAGGAATTGAACCCGTTATGGATTAGGTTTCCCCAGCTCGCCATATTAATCTCAAAGCTTTCAACTGACAACTAAATCTTTGGAGCTGAATAATGGCACCACTATGGACAGTTTCCTATGTGACGTGATCCGAATGAAATATATACTGGGACATTTTCTCGACTTTTGAAGACATATTGACCTCACCAACTTGATATGGGAGGGACTCTGCGAATCGAATTCTACACATTTATAAATCAAAATATTGCTCTTGCTGAAAGCGATCAAACAAATACTTCAAACTGATTGTCAAGGTACATCATGGCTATTTTGACAAAACATCTGTATAGTGTGTCAGCATCGCAGCCCTCTTCCACCTCCATCTCGGCCACAGCGGCAGAACCATCAACTTCTTTAGCCTCTCCATCTCCTCTACTCCAGCAAAACCTAAATGTTTCCTTTATTGCATTGTAACAACTCTCTTTTTAGCTCTAACGGTCGCTTTCGCACTTTGAGCTCAGTTTAGTCCTGATGTCGACTTGGTTTGGTTCTCTTTTTTAGGTGTAGTCCTGGTGTAGTCCTGGGTTTAATTTTGCCATCACTGTAATGCCCACAAACTACTACTAGCATACTAACAGCGCACATCCCCAACAACTGTTTTTACAACTGTTTTTTTGTCTGCACTGGCTACAGACTCTTGTTAATTTGGGTAATCTTTATCGTCATCATAAATAGTTTTCAAGTTCAAGCTTTGGCTTTGAGCAAACAAAAATAGATACGCAAAACTTGTAAGAAAAAAAAAAAATATATATTTGTATTGCAAGTGTTGACCAAAATATGCATACTTTTTTTTTTTTTTTAACAATATAATTACATTTAAACTTAACAAATTAACAACATTTGCAAAACACGTTAACGTTTTACTCTAAAAGCACATTAAACAGGTACATTTTACTTCAGTTGATTTTTTTCATGCGATACTTTTACTTGAGTAACTTTCAACCTCTGTATCTGTACTTTTACTAACACAATTAAGTACTTCATCCAGCACTGCATATTACAGATTTTCTTTTTTAATCACGCCCCAAATGAATTACCAACTGTTATGCTAACTCATACACAAATTATGCATGGCAAGTTGCTCTAACCTTCAAAATGTCATTTAATTTCAATACACAGACATGATTGATGAATATTGACGCTGAGCCTGAGAATAATTTATTACCACATCGACTCAATAAATCAGCCCAAATGCATTCCACGACTCTCTCTCTCTCCTCTGGTATAACCCCAGCCGCCTTCCTCTGTGCCATATCTGATTGGTCCATGCCCCTACATACTATATTGATTACACTGGCGGAGGACTTTGAAGTGAGAAATGATTTGGTGCGATGGTGCCGTGGCGCCAATTTAGGATCAGTACCAGCGGATTCGACTCGCAATGTTGAGCTGTGAGCGTGTTTGAAGTCGACAAATTTGACGAAGTTGCGGTGGAGAAAATGTGGAGTTGTGAAAATAGAAAAAAAGTTAGAGATAAATGTTACGATTCACATGCTTCAAAAAAAAAAAAAGATTGTCCCATAAACTGGTATTTTGCTGGTACTTTTCACCGTGTTGAGTGATTCTTTTTTTAAGTAACCTTTAAATGAGGCCCAAAAAGGATAGAACCATAATTCACTTTCTTTTCACACTCTAAAATAGCTTAAAATTAACCTTTAAAAAAATGTATGTGCATGGTGAAACGTTTTTTGTGGATCCAGAAGGTTCCACCCTGGTATTAACCCTGTAGCGTCGGATGCTATCGCTGCCGATGGACTCGCGGTAACTCCGCAACCAATTGTGCTTCATGTAAATTCAAACGGCATCTCAAACGCAGAGGCATGGGGCTCTTTAAATAGGTTACTGTCATTACAGTAATGTGCTTACATTGTCCCTTGAAGATGACCAATCAGAGCGCAGTGCGCCGCCGGGATTCTCCCCCTGACAATTATTTGATGCATCAAAGGAAAAATAAGGATGTTTATGTAAAATAGAGGAAGGTTTGGTGGAAAAAAACAAGGCAGAAGTACCTGCTGATACTTCTTTTAACCATGATTTTTTATGGCTAAAAAAGAAAGTCTAGGCAAGCTGTAATGTCTCTATAACATGCTCAGTCCTTAAAGGGTTAAGCAACACATCTAAGTGTCAAAATTAAACTCAAAGTCTTAAATATTTTCATTGTTAAAAATGAAATACACTCATAGAAGTGTAATTACCCCACTTCAGACATGTTTTCTGATGAGGTAACATTAAAACATAGTGGAAAGTCTGTCAGCTTGTCTGCATGGAAATAGTTATGTTTAATGCCATACTGTGGAACATTCGAGGCAAATGACATCTCCATGGAGAGAAGCAGGTGTATGGACACCCAGAAAAGTTGCGGTTATGCTTTTGAACCAGAACAGAAGAGGAGCCACAACTCAACGCCACTTTAAATGGATTCCAGATAATTCAAATATATATCCCAATAATACCCTATCTGGAGACATTCTGTTCACTATGAATGCTCTGGCGCTTTGCCCAGTGGCACGTTGGAAAGGCGTCCGTCCTTCAGTTTGTCAGAGGTTGCAAGTGGCTGGAGGAAAAAATGGCGGTGCAGCAGAGACCCCCCGCGAGCGCGATGGCAGTGACGAGCGCTTCAGCAGCAGAAGAAGAGGAGACTTATGGTTTGTGACAGGAGCCATCAGTGCCTGAGGTCAGAGGTCAGATTAGAGGAAGAGTAAAGCCAATATTAGACAGAGCTCCCCAATGTTATGGTGATGTAACATGCTTTCACAGTAATGGCACAGTTATATATATATTTTTTAAACATTTGATTGTGGATCCATACCCCGCTGGCTAAATGATAATTTTCCACCAATCAAGAAGCAATTTGTGAAGAAAAGTTTTTGAAGAACATGTTGAAAATGACAGGAAGTAGTAGAGCTATTTTACATTAGCGAGAATTCGATCCAAAAAAGGTGACCCAATTTACACGTGAAAAAATGTTTTTCTGATACCTTGACATTATTTCAACAAAATAAATGTGCTTTCTACGTTTGCCTTCAAATAATAATTTCGATGTACATTCGAGTTTGCCCATACTGACAGCCAGGGTTGGTACGGTAACACTTAGTGGTTTTCGAGAATGATATATCAGGATTTCCACCAGGAAGAAAATTTGAAACCTAAAAAACACTGGTCGAACTCAGAAAAAAGTTGTATTTAGCCCGAGCCCCTACAGGGCGTAGGGCCTATTGCTTCCGCAACGATGAGTGCCTGGGCGAAGCCCAGGCACTCATCGTTGCTAACTGTCTTGCCCGAACTTGTGCGCGCAGCGCACAAGTTCGCTGAGGTCGTGACCTTGCCCCTGATTCCACTATCACAGCAACCCTGCCGTAAGGCATGGGCCATCTTTATTACTGCTAAAAATGAATGGAAATGATGGGAGTCAATGGGGGGGCCGCGACGTCATGGCGAATGACGGGCGCGTCAGCGCCGTCATTCGCCAATGACCCCACGGTGACGGTGGGGACGGTTCAGAGCTTTCGAAAAACGTATAATTTGTCATTCTAATGTTTCGGATATATTGTTTTTTGCTAAAAATATATTATTTTTATTTTTATTTCTATTGTCGTTTTTCTTCTGCTCTTTGAGCAGGAATTTGACCCCCTTGAACCATATTCGAAAACTCACCAAATTTTGCCCAAAAGATCAGAAGTGGCGAAAAAAAAAAAATTTTTTGTTTTATGGTGCATCATTGGGCATAAAAAAATGGCGCGACACAGCGCCACCTACAAAAGTCAAAATTACATTGCGTCCAATGGAGAGACGCCCCGACGTACACTTTGGCGTAGAGAGCCACCAAATTTGGTACCACACGTTCATCAAGTGATGCCAAAAAAAAATATTATTATGGCCACGCCCGTATGACAAACCCGGAAGTCGGCAATCTTGGATTGAAAATTCCGAAATGCTGAGTCAGCATTTTTCGTGACGTCGAATTTCGCATTTTCGTCAACATCCTCTGAAGGTGCTTCACCTGCAGGGCTGAAAATCAAACTGGACATCATCTAGACAAGTGGGGCATCAAAAGTTATCCATATTTACATTAATACGTATAACGGTTTCCGTGCACTGAAGCCGCACAAATGTCCATCGGGAATTTTTGCCATTTTCAAAAATGTCAAAAAAATTGAACTCCAGTTTGCCGCATAAAAAGGTCGATTGAGAACCAAATTCGAATCAGTTTGTAAAACTTTATGGCCTAGAACTACTAAGTAGTTAAAGAAAACACATTTGGTGCATAATAGCGCCCCCTTCTACAGAAGAACAAATAAATTTGCATGGAGGGCCCAAAATTTAGTTTCCCAAAATGTACGAAATTTCACACAAAATTACCTTCCGT
>JAIEZT010000920.1:0-27744 GCA_019594935.1 Periophthalmus modestus | reverse complement strand
GGAGTCCGTCCTCTCCTCAGACCTTTCTCTCCTGTCTGATGAGCAGAGTCCAGGTCAAATACATTTTCCTGTTCGTCCGTGTCTTGTTTTTACGACAGTGTCCAGGACGGTCTTTATTCTCCCGGCCCCACTTCCTCTTCCGGTTGGCTCCGAAAGACTCCAGGATGATCACATCTGATGATTGTGAAGCTTTTTGATTGACCTGGATAAGAAAGGACAAATGGGTTTATTTAACATATATTTCAAATAAGACAAAGGTGTTTCAGTCAAGCACTGTTGCATGTAATTTTTAATTATTGCTCTGGAATAGATCATTTCCAACACATTTTAAGGCGAAGGTGGGTATTTCAAACAATTATGAGCCTTTGATTTGGCACGTGACCCAGCTGCACTGCCAAAAAAACTATCTATATGAGGTATAATTATGATTGAAATGGGTATGAAATTGGAAAACACTCCAGCAGTGTTAATTTGTCTGAAAATAAAGGCAAAGATAGCGAGATTTTCGATCTGTGAAACATACAAGTGGGGCCAGCTTGGGTTGTGGAGTACGATCAGTCTCGGTAAATGCAAGGAGGGACTTTAAGGTACAAAAGTTGGCGAACACGGATCTAGACAATCAGCCTAATTACTAAAACTCGAAAACTGATGATGTGGTGGAAGTCCTACCACACAGGGTCACCAGACAGGGTGGTGATGTGTAGTGCACAAAGGAACACGCCTGGAAAACTGAAATACATACCAGAATCTCCCTCCGCTGGCCGTTTCTTGAGGAGATTTCTCGTCCTCTCTCTCGTCCTCTTTAGGCCACATGTTTGTTGCCTGTGGGGCCTCAGGAGTTCTGGAGGGGATGAGGGGCTGAGGTCGAGGCGGTGGACAGTTGCTCCTCTCTCTGTCAAGGTCAAGGCCTGGAGTGGATCCCTTGTACAAGCCAAAACTACAGACAGTTCAAATTAAGTATGCATAGTAGCAGTAGTCGGAAAGACAAGATATGTTCAGGTAAGAAAGTATTATGTATTAGTGAGGATTTTGTTTTAAAACTTTGGATCTGTAGCCAGGGCAGGTTCTCAGAGTTGTGAATGAAACAAAACCAAATCGGGTGGGTTTGAGGAGGTTGATGGCTTAAAAGCTTGCTACGAATCCATTTTGTGGAATATAGGACTTTAATACTTCGTAAATGAATACTTTACCTTGTACTTTACCATTTCGTTAAACGAGTAGGCCATTTCGCCCACACTTTGAATGATACTTTTCTTGAGTACATTTTGCGACGAAATCTGTACTTTTACTTGACAAAATCAGTTTACTCTGTCCCTCCTTGGTAATAAATAAGGTTGTGGAAGTAATATACATAACACCTAACAGTTGAAGGTGAGGAAGTAAATCATTGGTCAAAAGTAACCATACTGGCGGATAGGTTGGGGTCGGTGGGGTCAGGGTAAGGAAGGGGTGATCCAGGACCTCTTCTGGGATGATCCGAGGTTGTGGACTAAGTTCAGCAGCGTTTGACGAGGTCATGAAGACAGCCGATCAAGTTCTCTGCTAACTACGTCTCTCACCTCTGCGTAAGGATCCATCTGCAGAGACAATGACATATTCCAATACATATGCTGAGTACTGATTATTAAAAGTAGTTGGAATCCACAAAAGAAGTGGTATTAAATGTTAACTTACATATTTACATATATATCTCTAGTCCATTTTTATCCATAGGTTTATGTTGATATGATTCAACTTATGAGCAGTATCATAACAATAAAACTATTACTTCGCAATTATGAAGTATGATATATGTCATGTGACCAGTAAAACACAGTAAACATAAAAGTACATAATATACAGCAGTTAAAAGGTGCCCTTTGTAACTTCTGCTTTTTCCATGGAGATGTGATTGCTTTACCTGGAGGTTGTTACATACTACAGCACATTAAACATATCAGTATTCATGGATACCAGCAGGTGATGGTACCAGCATCTAGTTAAAGGCCAATAACCTTATGTATACTGCGAGACAATTCAACAAAGGTGGTTTGGACACCCTTCAGAAAAGTCTCCATAGTGCATCTTTACAGGCTTTTTGCAAACTCAGAAAGGTTTGGTATTAAATAGGATTTTTCTCTTACCCTGCCGTACATAGCGGCCAGCGATGACACAGTGCATCGAATCTGTCGCTTCTTCTCTTTGGATCTAAGAAAAACAAAATAATAGGTTAGAAAGTTTATATGTTTGAATCGTTCATTTTGACTATGTCATAATACATTTTTTTTATATTTCTAAATTTTCTTATTTAATGGCCCCTTCCTGAGAAAAGTTTGGACACCCCTGGTCTTAAATTGCTCTTCCGCTCCATAGACCCAAACAAAATGTCACGGGCGCTGATGAACTTGATCCAAAACTGCCCCATATTAATTCAAAACCTCTATTATTTATATTGTTCATTTGTCAGTTCAAATGGCAGTTTATACCACAATTATGGAAACGGCAGAAAAATATTTTACTTGGTGAAATATAGTCTATAAATTTTTTACATAGTATTTTCTGTCTGGACACTATCGTACACAGAGGTAGAAAGGACAGTGTGAATGTGGATCGTACCACGTGTATCCAGTCAGATGATTCTTCAGGACGGTTTGAAGTAGGGCGTGTGAAGTAGCCCGTCCAGGACATGTTTAGAGGGCTGCCCTAGAGTCTGGACCATCATTCGCACCTGTGGTCGATAAACACAGGACAATCTGTTAGAACTGTCTTTAAGTGGTCTCTATGGAGGATGTTTCAACAGTAGGGCATTAAACTTATCTATTTTTGAGACAAGTTAAGATCTGTGAGTGGCAAGGCCTGGGTCAGGTAAGTGTTTTTCAACGGTGTTTTTGAGCGATAAAAAACCCTTTAATTAAATAAATGCTAGATTCCAGGCAAGCAAAACATCCTCCATGGAGGACAACCAGAAAAGTAGTAGTAGTAGTAGTAGTAGTTAGTAGTAGTGTAGTAGCAGTATTAGTAATAGTAGTTTGCCTTAGTAGTAGCAGTGGTAGTAGTAGCAGAAGCAGTCATTAGTAGTGTAGTAGAGAATAGTAATAGTAGTAGCAGTAGTAGCAGCAACAATACAGCAGAGGGGAGTAGCAGAAGCATAGCAGTAGTAGGAGTAGTAGTAGTAGTAGTAGTAGCAGTAGTTAGGAGCAGCAGCACCTGTAGTAGTGCAAAGATGTTTGAAGGCAGTAAACACTCACCCAAATCATCACTGTCGTGAGCCCTGAAGAGCTGTTTGCCGAGGAACATTCAACCGCGGTGCAGCCTAGAGACTACATATCTGCGGTCTCACGTGAAAGACGATCCTAGTACCACCTCTGGTGCCCTGAGCACAAAAAACAACATCAACAAATTATACTTTTGTTATGATTTTGTCCAGACTAGAATATATGTGAACCCTGTCTGTTTTGTACTGTGCTCCCTGAAATACATCTGAACTAGTAAAACTATTGAAATTAGGATTTATGTTCAAAGTTCAAGTAATTTTAAATGACCTGCCTTTTTGCTGTCTACTCTGATTTTTCACTATTTCTATGTCTGAGTCTGTGTTGTCCCTGTCTGTCCCCGTCCTGTCTGTTCCCCATCCCTGTCTGTCCCCGTCCTTTGTCTTTCACATACTTGTAGCTGAGGGTCTGCAGTATTCGGCCTGGCCTGGCTTCACTCACTAACAGGCCAGACCAAAGTCTATGAGTTTGATCTTCAGGGGCTGCTGCACGTGGTCGATCATCATAATATTTTCAGCTTCAGGGTCGCCGGTTGTATGACTCCAACACATCTTTTAGGAACAGCAACGCTCCTTTTATCTGTAAGTATTTAAATCACAGGTGGTGTTAAACATTAGGACACTGAAAGTTGTGTTTAGTCTTTTTGAGGTGCTGCTAAGGTGAGATAGTACTGCAGTAACGTTATGTGTTTTTCAGCCATATTCCCTCTTAAAAACAAAATTTACTTGTTTTTGGGGACACAATATTTCAGACACCCATACACTTGAGTAGTATATTTTTCAAGATATATCTGATATTATTGTTTCGGGAGCCCTGAAATCGATCGTGTGGGACCTTGTAATTCCTATGCTAGTTGATATAAATATTTTTGAGATCTACGTCCTATGGCCCAATTCAACTGTAATAAAGTTGAAATCGAGTAACATTTCACTTTTGAAAAATTAATGGCTCAACATTTAGATATCAAAATATTACGAATGTGTTTTGATTTTGATACACAGCCCATCTCTTCAGAGCTCTTTTAATTTGTCTGTAATCACTAGTCTGTATACAAAGATATATTTAATACACTGAGGCCTCATGGAGGACACATGGGCCCATTGAAATCTGTATTCAGGTTTTTTTCAACAAGGTATTCCAAGATAAAAGTTCTAAAATCTTGCTATCTGTGAATATCCTTAATAGCACCAATAATAGACTCTTCATGCAAATATAGCAGATTAAGTGGTTATAACACACACACATAGACACATATATATCACACATATTAGTAAGTTCAGTCTCTTACCCTGAGTGAAGAATGGGCCTTATATCTTTTGAGTGACAGAATGGACTTGTCAAATGGTGCCTGGTCAGTTAAGTCGTCAGGACTTATGTCCAGCTTCTCAAACTCATGGCAATTAATGGTTCACGATATTGAAAAGAGTTCTATCCAATGCACAATGTGGGGTAGGGAACAGAGTCTCTCTCCCTAACAAATCTCTGCGCAAGATCTTGGCCTGTAGGAGGCCACAATAACAGATACCACTTTGCATGATTACAAGATTACAGGTTACAACTTCACCGATGCAACTAATTAAATAACAATTCTGTAATAATTTTTTTTTGTGGGCACATGTATCTTACCTCCTGTTGGCCATAAATTCTTTGTAGTACTGGCTTTTGAGCACCACCTGAGCGCCCACCTGTCTGGCTGCTGTTGTTTTGGAGCAGAGGGTGACCACTCCGAAGCCGCCTGAGCCCATGGATTTTCTGCACTGATAGGGCGAGGTGCTGGAGGTGAGCGTGGATGCCGTTCTCCAGCCTTCACAAAGTAGGTGGAGTTCATGCCTCCCAAGTTTGAGAAGACCCAAGCCAGAAGATGAGTAGCTGATGGACAAGGAGCAAGTTCAGACACCTAGAATATGAGAGCGTTGCATTAGATTATGATCCAGTACTAAGTATACATTTTTACTAAAAGAGGGAGAGACAATGTTTGCCTCAAATGTTCCACAAATATTCATTAAACTTAAATCCAAGTAGGTGATGCCACCATGTCACTACTCTTGGTTTAGTCATGGTCCTGGTCTAGTCCTAGTCTAGTCTTGGTTTTATCCTGAATCTCTTGTCCGTCTAGTCCCTGGTTTAGCCCTGATTTCAGCCCTAGTTTAATCCTGGTCTAGTCCCTGTCAATAGAGATCCTTTTTAGTCTATGTTAGTTTATGTTTAGTCCTGGTTTTAATCTTGATTTATCCCTGATTAAAGCCCTAGTTTTAGGGGGTAGTCCACTGTCTAGTCCTGTTTTAGTCCTATGTTTAGTCTATGTTTAGGTCCCTGGTTAGGTCCTGATCAGAAAATCTTATAAAACAAAGAAAAGACACCGTTTACTAGTACAACACAAACAGTTGAGCATATTGATCCAGATCATTTTGGATAACTGCTTCTTCACAATATGGTCTCACCTGGTCCAATGCGCCAAGAAGTATGCTAAGGATAGATTGGACAAGTTTGTAACCAAGTTTTAAGTAAGGAAACCATACAATGTTGTAGAGAGCAAATGTAGAGCTGTGTTTGCAATGCGCACTCATTCGAGGACTGACGTCTGTGAAATGAGAGAATTCATCGTGTGGTTCAGCTTATAAACTTTGTACATGTCATCGACGTGCCATGGGGAACTTTGTGAGGTCAGCGTCACAGGTTGTTTATTTTCAACACTGTGCGTACATTCCATTTCGACATTCCAGAGTTTATAGAATGTCCATGTCTTAAATAAGGCAAAACAACTTTCTTACAATGTAAAAGTCCAAAACTAAAACTAAATAAAGAGGTGTTATTTCCATACATTTGTTTTTGTCAATTTACCAATTTTAAGCGGGTAAAGTTTTATTCTCCAGCTTTTCTTTGTTTCAGCTTACCTGTTATATGTGGATCGTTTCGAGGGCTTTTCACTATTCAAAAAGATATAGCTCCTGAAGATGTTTATTGTTAATTGCTATGGCAATTTTCCATCACTCTGACACCCATGCATACAAGGACATCAGAGGTTTTTTTTTTTTGGGATTTCGGTGCAAAGTTAAACCGGGCTTTCCAAACTTAATTTCAATCAAGGCCACATATAAAACTTGGGATGAAACTCAGAAATGGGCTGTTACCATGGAAACCTGCCATGTTTCTTGCAGTAGTGACAAAGTCTTCAAGGAGATTATGCTAGCTAAAACAGTGCTAAACGTAGATGAACGCACAGTGGAACAAGGCAATTAAAGTGCTGTCTCACTACATTTATCTCATTATAGTGTCAGAATGTACGAAATATGAATGTGGACTTTAGTAAATTAGCATCTTAAAACCTCACTGGTTTCAGATTAGGCTAAACATGAGGGTTACAATAAACACCATCCTGATCTCTGGTGGAAAATCTAGATGAAGCGGAGGGGGCCGATCGGGGGCTCTTATGGTCAGTACACAGTAGAATTCATGTAAGTGCATTTAACACAGGTGTAGGCATGAGCCACCTTGACCTTTAACTATGATGGAGAACCTCAAATTAGATTAGACCAATTGACTGGGAAGCCACATTGACTAGGAGGGTGCCTGAAAATTGTCTGAGGAGCCATAGTTTTTGGACATGTCTGCTTCAAAGAACACATAAATGATGCATTTTGTGGCCCTTTTAAACCTACTTTTGGTCACCTTGGGATAAGTATTTTTTTCTAACTTCAAATAATTTCTACATTTGGAAAATACACTTTATAAAAAAAAAACTACCCTTCTGTTTGCATTGAGGTATTGAGGCTTTCAAGTCCCCCCTCTGCTCGTAAGCAACCATTTAGGCAATGTTTAGAAAGTAAATGCTGTATTAATAGAGCCTGTTGACTTTATTGTGGAGACAATTTGACTGCAGAATGAGTCCGGTGATGCCGGTTACTCGGGCTTTAAAAACTGTTGTAGAAGAAGCCAGTTTGGAGTTTGACCTCGCTGACGCCACTAAATGGGCAAAACCAGTAACAGAACATTTTGGAGTACTCAGCAAAGAGACAACTTTGTCCCCCCGATTCTTTAATTAATAAAAACCAAATGTAAATGAAGCAAAAATTTACTCCAGGTATGTTTTGATGAGGGTAGCAACAAATAAGGTGGCTTACAAAGCCTCAAAAACTCTTTTTTCATATATTTGTTTATTTCAGTGTAGACACTTGTTGCATGATGTTATATATTGTACTGTGTGTTATTAATAAATACATGATTAATTATTTCTAGTTGTGCCTATCAAATAGCCCGGTTGCCACCAAACTGTAGGGCCCTATCTGCCTGTCCGGGACCTATCTAAATATAAACTCCAAAGGAAATCTGCCTAAAATTGTTAAATATCATCACTATTCTAGTCTTCACTCCCAACTCCGCTATGGTCCTTAAAACCTAACCACAGAGCGACTTGACTGAATAAATGCAAAATAGATAAGTTTGAAGTCATGACTGTGAAATATTCTGGGCATAGCAAATAGCAGGTCTCTGCAGAGAAGCAAGTGACCACAGGGAAGTCACTTAAAGCTCAAAAATGAAAATGATATGATCTAAATATTATTTGTAAAACTGCGTAAAAAAACATTTAGTTAGTGTTTGATGGACATGGGGTTGAGTCTGTTGTCAGACTGGTATGAGTATTACACACAGGAGTGAAATTTCACTAGGTGTGCTGTCGGGGTTTGTTTAATTTCCCAGCGGGGCCCGTGCAAAAACAAATGGAATGCGTTTCACTTATTCATTTGATGTGAGAAATGGCTTTAGGAGCACTGGGCCAAGTCTGTCCAAGCCACACTGAAGTTTAAATGAAAGAGTGCATAAGGAATATACACATATTTTTTAGGATTGAAAATTGGTTGAGAATTATTAGTAACATTTGTTAATTAATATGTGTTATTAAAAAACAGTATAGAGGACAAGTATGACTGGGTCAATGACACCGGTGCTTTGAATGATGCTTTTAAAATCCATCTTTAGATTTGAGTGCGTTTGGGTCATTTTGTTAATGACCTACTTTAGTGGTTTTTGGTTCTTGACCGTCAGCACTTCCCCTTTCCCATCCTGGCTTTAGCTGCAGAGGAGATGAACGGAGCTGGCCACGTCAAGTCAACTGCAAGCAGTTTCTGCAACCCACTATGGTCATAAAAAAGTAACATTTAGGTTTATCCAATTTCACTCATTGATATTGACCACAGCAAAAAACCTTTAATTTAATAAATCTAAACATAATTGTTTTTTAAAATAAACTTACATTATGAGGTTAAACGGTTAAATTAATTTAAAGCGAACACCTTGTAAGCAAGCCAAGGAGACGGCTTTGGAGATGCAATTTTCATCAACACTTTATAATTCTTTAACTTTTTTACTATGATTGTCATCAAAAATTATTTTTAATCTTGAGTATTTTTTAGTCAAGTAACTTTATAACAGTTGACACATTTTTTCAGTATACTCTCCACTCCTGAATTTAAATAGCTCTTCCAGTTAGTGTGGTGGTGAGTGGGAGTCGTGTGGACCCCGCTGTGCTCTGCTGGCATCAGGACATTGGCTGCACCGGAGTGACTGTGGCTGTTACAAAATACACTTCCACATTTAGTCTTATCACTGTGGAGCCCCACAATCTGCTCCTGTGCAGGGCTCGTGAGCAAGGAAGCATACCAGCGGCCCCCCACTACAAGACCAGCCTCCCATTCATCCCCTGGACACAACCAGCCCCCACCCCAAGTTACACATTTAAAAAACCATTACTTCTAACTGTAAGTATAAGGCCAACATCCAGCTTGTTCAACACAAAAACTGTTTTTTGTATTTTTAACAACCTCTAAAACAGATTAAGTTTAAGTCACAACAAGGGAAATGACTAGTCAACTGCCCTCACCCTCCACAAAACCCGGTTGGATGAGATGGTGGAAATAAGCCATTTAAGTGGATCTAAACACTAAAACTAATTTTTTTGCATCTAAACGTGTATCGTGGTGTTTGAATAGCAATATCTGCTGTTCCTCATTCATTCATTTTGTTTAAATTTGTACGAAGCCTGTTAGATGATTCGACACTGTTCCCTTATAACTTCAGACCAACCATTCCTCCCCCATTTCTATCTCATCCTTTAGTCCTACAGACCCCGCCCCTCCTCTCACCTTCCATTCCCCCCTTTAGTCCTCCAGACCCCGCCCGCCTCTCCCTTCACTCCCCCCTTTTATCCCTTCAGACCCTGCCCCATCCTCTCCCTTCACTCTCCCTTTACTACTCTCCAGGCACAGCCCAGATTCCCAGCTCTGTTTGAAATGTGGTTGTGGGCAGAGTTTGAGTGTTTTTTAGTCCCACACTTTAGTAACACGTTCCTGAAAGGCAGTACCAGAGAGTACAAGATCACTCAACACTGTTGGTAACACAGACAGATTCGTTTTTTTTTTGAGTACTTTCTCGATAATAAACAACAGCATAGAAGTTGCATATAGCCCCTCTCTGATAGCTCTCACCATCTGTAGTGTTTATAGCCTAATTTGGAAGATTTCACGCTCCATGGTGACAAGTGTCCTGGAGCAGATGCACATTTCCACTGCAATTACTCCAACAGCAGGTTCCGCTCCTCTTCCTTGGAGGCCAGTGGGGGGCAGCACAAGGGGGTGTTCATGGTCCCTGTAATAGAGAGAGTCAACATTTCATGTACTGCAGTCCCAGATCTAAGTCAAAGGGTTGTTTGCATTTTGGGGAGTATTCACACAAATCCACCTCGCTCATAGTTGTACTGTGGTCTTTTCTTTCTTTTATAACGTTAAACTTATTCTCTGTACTTATACAAACAAGCCTGGTGAAGGGATAGTGACGTCAAAACACAGAGGAGCAAAAGGTGAATTTCCTAAATGCACCAAAACATACATGGCAACACTCTGGATTTACTTTAATTCTATTTTAGCAGAAATACAGACTGTGCTGTTCTTGAAAAATGGTGCAAGAGGGAAGCGTGTCATGCATGTGGATGGAGATTATGGCTTTAGTCACTTTTCTCTCAGCTGGACTCTCTCTCTCTCGCTCAATTTAAGTTGATTTCTTATAGCTGCGACGCTCCGCCCAATCAGCATAAAGTATTCATCTAAATGCTCCCCATCATTTTCAGACGAGTGGCCCAATGTTGAGAACTTGAATCAAGAGTGTCCCCAGCATGCTCCACTGCACCTAGTGAATAGTTGTAGACACACAAATCATTTTCACGAACACTAAACATCATTAAACTTCTCATCCTCTGTTGGATCGGTGTGATTGAATAACGCAGCTTAAATAAGACTAAAAACAACAGCTGCACACTGAAATGCAAGTTGAAGGTCATTTGAGTAATGATGCATTTAGTATAGTGGAAGGTTTTGTGCCTTGTGCTTTGAAGCGGTTAGTCTCAAACCTCTCAAATATACATGATGCATCAATATATTGTCAGTGTTGAGTTTGTGCTCCTCCAGGCTACCGTCTGCCTGCTCCAGACATAGACACAACCATCTCTATCAATCATTTAGCGCAAACTGTCAGGGAAGAAAAGAAAACGCAATAATGTGTGGAGTTCCGTTTGTATTTGTTCTGATAAGTGTGTATTTGTTTATTGACAAAAACTGGCTAATCAAAGTTATTTCTTTAACATGGCTCGGTTATATCAACAAGGCTCATTTGGATTTGAAAGTAGAATGAGAATGTAACTAGTAGGTAGGTACTGGGTGTAGTTTGTGCTCCTACAATTACACTGAGTTATCAATCAATGCGGCTTCATGTGCAATGGAAACAAAATCTAGTTATTTAAATCCCTAAACGTGTAAAATCCCAAGAACTTTTATAGTTGCTGCAAATGGAATAGGGTGTACACGCACTTTATCTTGGGGACAAATATGCATGAATAATGATCAAATATGCATTAATACTATGATTCAAGTACTCGTAGACAGTACCTAATAACAATACTCTTGTAAGGTGCTTTACAGTAATGTTGAAGCCTCTCAAAGTGCGTCACTGCAGTCATTACTCATTCACTCACACTGTTGTGGTGGTGAGCTATTTCGCCAAGCCAACGCCCTGTGGTAGACCTGATGGAAGCAAGAGTCTGTGGCATCAGCCCCTCCTACCAGCTTACAGGAATCGATCCTTCACATTCACGTTTCTATTGAAAAGCTTCACCGTCTCTCTCTGTAACTGCTGCTGTCAGGCTTGCTTACAATGATTGTATTAACACACTCTACATCATTCTAGTGGTATTATTTTCCATAGTTTGTCTATTAAATAATTTAGGCTGGTGTCCGAATGCTATTTGGTGACGTCCCACTACCCTCAGTCCACTTCTGAAATATCCTTTCCCAAATACTGGAGAAGAAGCATTAAACTTGTTGTACCCCTATGTTATGTCATACAATGCGATTCAATGTGAAAGTAATTCTGGTATACAGAATACAGCACTCTGATTGGACCATGTGGTCTGTCTACAATTTAAAACAAAATCAAACTTCTTTCATCCCATTGATTCAACAAAGAGACGTTGTATAAGAGTCTCTCTAAACCCCCCTCCAGAGGAAACGCCTGTCACCCTGAGTACCTACTGCACTTACTCCCAACCATTGAAGATGGATGAGCTCCCCGTTCAAGTGGATCCATGAGGTGTAACTTACTCTATATACAAAGGTGGGTGTCTATTACTCCTATTGCAAATTCCCACTCTTCTCCAGTCCTGAAAGCAGGACTCTCCCAGTTCCAATAGTCCACCCACTTGTTTACCTCGGTTCACATAGACAGTTAGACACACTGTATGTAGCAGAAATATACACCTTAATTGTAATTCACAGAGTGCTGCAGTGGTAGCAAATAAGGTAATAAGGTAAGGAGTTTAAAGGTATTATGGAGCTCAGTTACCCCAAGTAATCAATCCAATGCAAAATTCATCAGATTCCCTATGTCCCTGAATCCAGTTTCTATTTCATTCCCTGATTGCCAGAGGGTGTGCTTTGTGTACCACCCCCATAGAGGCTCCTACATGTGCTTTTTTCAGAGTCTCCCAGAAGCCTGTGTTCAGCGTTTCCAGCTTTTTTGCCGTATATTGAAGCTCGCCAACGATGCTGGAAATCATTTTACTTATTTCATGGCATGACTCCAAAACGCAACCAGCAATATTGCAGGCCCCAGCCGAGAGGTGTCTATGGCCTTTCGTCTCCCAGTCTCAACTCAACGCCGAGATGCTGGACGAGTGTCGATGGCCAAGCACAGACCAGTTGACCCTCTCTTCAGGCTTCTTTTGTTCACTGAGAAGAAGTGTCCTCAGAAATGACTGTCAGTTGGCCAGGGACATTTCCCCTAAGCCACCAGGAAGCAAAACAGTCAAAATAAACTCTCAATAGCATTTTTCTCCAAGATGATCTCAACATTGTTCAGGGTTAAACAACATTCAGTTTTGACATTGCCCCCTTATTCAATGGATGAAAATTATCTTTGTTTCTGACCCATTGAGGTCAATGGTTTCGGGCTAAAGATAGAACCGGATAGGACCGCAGGAGTTATGAGTCCTATCCTCGATCTCATTTACCTAAATTGTAAAGTGCAGATGCTACGTAGCTACAATATGTTCTTCAGTCTTAGAAGGTTATTGGTTCACAACTAGAAGGATGCTTACTTCCACATAACCATGGCACGACCTCACAGATAGTTTCTTTGCTTTGCCTTCAAAGGACGAGCATACAGTACAAGGTTCTCCCCGCTGGTCTCTCCCTTGCCCCCAGATACTTACCAGATGTGTGGCACTTGCACCGCCTGCAAAGCCCGCCGGACTATATTCTGCCATACTTGACAATTGGAGAAGAATCGGATCAAACACTCATACATTTCCTTCTACAAGGACCATGCATCACAATTAGACTGTAGAGAACTCAGGTTCTATAAATTCTGAACGACGCGCCAACTTTTCTGTCATTCTGAGTTATTGCAAGATTGCCCTCCTCCCCGCTCATTATGAAGGATACACTTGATACTCACTACCTGGCTCGATACCCACATAAAAAACCTTTTCAACCATTAAACATAGTTACTTTCTTTTTATACCCCTTATATCCCTTTCTTTTTTATTCCTTATATATCTGTGTAATTCTTAGTCCTCCAAAAATCAATTCTAAATCATTCTAAAGCTGTTCAGGCAAAGTTTCATTTCTGTCTTATTGATATGTGTTTTAGTATGAATACTTGCTGAACTAAGTATCTGTTTTTGATACTAGTTTTAGGTATCGGTTTAGAATCGGATTTTCAATTTTTTTTTTTTGACAACCCTAGATTGCAGTACGCTTATTTAAAAGTGCAAGAGAGGTACATACAGTTTCTTTTATTCATCTGTGTCCTAAGTTCTAAGGACACAGCTATTGGCAATGTGCCACATAAATCTAATCATTGACAGCCCTCTATACTAAACTGAATTCCGGTTCATGCTGCACTGTTACATTCATCGACTGTACACTGGGCCCCTGGGTGGTCATGTGACTGTCCTGTCTGCTTAGTCATGGACCGCGGGGAGCTATCAAACCCCCCACTCCTTCACCCTCTCTGTCTCTCTCTCCCCTGTCTCCCCCCCCAGGCGCAGAGGTCAGGGCGAGGGTGCGCTTCATTCGTCTCCGAGCGCCTCACTGACAGTCCCAGCCTCGGGCACTTCTCCTCCAACGGCAACAACATTCATTCTGAACCCGCAAGAGACTTTAAAGCAGGGAACAGGGAGGGGAAAGCTGATGTGATGGTTTTAAATGACACACTATTTATTTAAATGTATTATTATTATTATAGTCAGTCTGATTGGAAAAAAAAATCTCCCATCAATTGATAACCACATATTATGCATTCTTGTGGCCCTGTATCAGATTTTTTTTTGTATCACCCAGATAGCAACCTTAGCGGTTTTTGATGAGGAACAGAGCAGAGCTGAGATGATTTTTCCGGTGCAGACCCAAGTGCATTTATTCCAAAACAAAAAAAAATTAATAAAACAAACCAAAAACACAAAAAACTGAGGTTGGCTCCTTTTATAGAGCCCTGCCCTTAATTGGTTTGTTACCACACTGCAAGCACAGGTAAGTTTCAGCAAATCCAATATATTGCAAAAGTTACCCTATAGCAAAGCATTCCCTAATTCTTTATTCAATCAATCAATCAGAGTCTTTCTTTTCAAACTGAAAACACTCAGTTCCACCTTGTGATGTCATGTGGTAAGAAGAAAGTGCTCCACTGTGTTTTTAAACAGCTTCATTCACATAATTTGGATGATTTCAGCCTCTGGAAATCCGGAATTGCCAATCTCTTCTGAAAAAAAGGTAAAAGCAGATGCTAACTTGAAACTTAACCGCTTAAATGACATCTTGAGCCTTGGAGAAGTTGGTGCAGACCAATACTAAAGCATAACATATGTAAATGAAACAAAACACAACTTGAGGTATGTTTTTGATGAATTAACATTATAACATGACTTAAACCTCGCAAAGAATCCATTTTGTGTAATATAGGACCTTTAATAACACAATACTAAGCAATGACCACAAAACGTAGTATTAATGTCAGTCTGATTGGAAAAAAATATCCCTATAATGATGAAAACAGTCCATTGAACTCTACAAAAACGAGCTACTTCATTATAAATAGGCTATTTTTAACCCCTCGCTTCCTCACAGAGCATGTAATCCCTCTCAGGTAATACGATACAATATTTCTGTTTGAGTACTTCATCATCGTGTCTCATTAGGAGTCTGTCTCTGCGCGACGATCGTTTTGTGCTACAGTAACTGGAATCATGTTCACGTCTTTTGGCAGATGCGGCGTTTCATTGAATTCTATACGCTGCGGGGTGTTTCTCTTTCTTTTTCTCTCTCTCTCCTCTCCTGTCTCTTTCTCGATTATTTCATTTCATTTTTTTGAATTTCATTCCTTTCCTCACAATCAGTCCATTCTCCTCTGCCCTCTTTCTTTGTTCTTTGTTCTCTCTCTTTTCTGTCTTGTTTGTCACCCCGCAAACCCCTCGCTATTATTACGCCATTAACCCCGTCTTTTTATCTCTCTCTACCTTTTTTTCCCTTTTTTCTTCCGAATCGTTCATCCCTCCTGTTTTGCCTCCTCGTTCTCCCTCGTCAGGCCTTCTTTTTCTTCCTTTTTTGCCTCCCTTCTACTTCTTCTTCTCTCCCTTGTCTCCCTCTCCTTTCTTTGCCTCTCGTCTCCCTTTCTAACTCTTCTTTCTTCTCTCCTCATCTTGTTCTTTCTCTTTTCAGGGCCTTTCTTTTTCCCCTTTTGCCTCTCTTTCTTCTCTCTCTCTTCTCTCTCTTTTCTCTCTCTCACACTCTCTCCGTTGGTGACTATCTCTATCCTCTCTTTCTCGACCTTTCTATCCCCCCCGTTTTCTGACTATTCCCTCTCTCTCTCTCCCTTTCTGACTATTCTCTCTCTCCCCTTTCGACTATTCTCTCTTTTCCCTTGTTTGTCATCTCTCTTTCACTTTCTCTATGGCCTTTTTCTTTTTTGTCTCTCACCCCTTCCTCCCAGTCCCATAATCAATTCATCCTACTCCCCCCCTCTGTATCTTGTCCCCTCTTCTCTCCAGGCTCAATGCTCATTCGTCTCTCCTCTTACCAGGCTCACAACTGTTCTGCTCTCTCTCCCCTGTCTCTCTCCCGCTCTATAATTTTCTGTTTCTCACGATTCCAGTCTTTCTATCTCCCTTTCGCTCCTCTTTTTCTCCTTGTTATGTCTATCATGTATTCTCTTCTTGTTTGGCATCTCTTCACGCGCTCATTAACCCACCATTAACCCCCACACTCTCCCTTTTCTCTCTTCGTCTCTCTCTCTTCTCTCCAGCCTCTCCTTTCTTTGGCCTCACAATCATTCATCCGTCTCATCTTTGTCTCTCCTCCTGTTCCCTCTTCCCTTTCATCTCTCATTCTTCTCTTAGTCAGTTCCACAATCCTTTATCCCTCATCTTCCTCTCTTTCTCTCTCACCCACTTTCTCTCATCCTCTCTCGCTCCAGGCTCACAATCCCTCTTCCTCTTTTTTTTTTGTCCACTCTCTAGTCTCCAATGTTCATCCTTCACTTCCCTCTCTTTCTCTTTATCATTCCATAACAATGATTCAGCCAAAGTCCCATCTTTCACTCTTTCACTTCTCTCCCTGTCTCTCCAGGCTCACAGTCATGCTGCTCTGTTTCCTGTATCCCTTTCTCTCTATCATTTCCTTTTCTCACAATCACTCATTCTCCCCCTTCTCTCCTCCTTTTCCTCTCTGTTACATATATCTCCATCTTTATCTCTCTTTGTTAATCATCCCTCCACACTGTTTTACTGTTACCCTCTTCTGTCTTATAGACCCACAATCATTCATCCCTCCTCTCCCCCTCTTTCCTCTTTCTCTCTCTCTCTTCAGGGTCACAACCATTCTGTCTTCTGTCTCTCGTCCTCTTTATCATTTTTCCTTTATTCACAATCATTCTGTACTGTCTTTCCTCTCTCCCATTCACCCCTACTTTTCTCTCTGTTATGCCAATCTATTTAACTTTCCCTTGTTTGTCATCCCTCTTGCGTCCCTTTCTCAGGCTCACAAACCATTTTGCCTTCGCTGGCTTTCTCTTTGTCTCTCACTCTTCCTCTCAGTTTGTCTCTTCTTTCTCTTTTGATCACATGCAGCTTTGGATGAATCTGTTTGTAAGTAATATTTGTAATTGTCAGCTACTCATCTCATAGTTCCCTGCTGACAGGGGGGCACACACATTTTACACATTGACTCACAGAACCTCTCACTCAAATGCCCCAAAAATTGTTCATTTTTAGCCCTATTTCTTCTTTGGAAATTATGAACATTGTTTTAATGTGTGCTTCACTGAAAACTGAAATATCCCACTTTTTCCAATTTTAACCCTTATTGTCCTAATTTAGGATCAGGGCCAAATTTGACCTACTGGGCTCGCTATATTTTATCCAAAAAGAGATATAAATGTACTTCTAGCATTCTGAAAGCTATTACTAAAAAAGAGTGAAAAACAACAACAACAAAAACAACACAATTTTACCAACCGCTGGGTTGCTGAGAAGACGATTTTGGTTTGAGTAGGTTTTCCAGCTCGACAAAACAGCATGTGGTCATCCATCTTGTCACTACCACTCTGGCTCATTTTAGTTTCAATATTGATCCACTAGGTATCTCTACGCAAGGCCAGAAGTGGCACTCTGGGCTTTAATTTTTTTATTTTTTTTATTGAAATTTGACTTTTTTTTTTTTTTTCTTTGTTTGTTGTCATTTTGGGTAGCAGCAATTAACTGCGGCCAAATTTGACCCGCGGGTTCTTCTAGGGTTAGATATATGGTTACAACAAAATAATCTTCATATGGTGAGCAAATATTAATCTATGTCTGTTATCTTTGCTTTTTGAACAAGGACTACAATAGTAATAAAAAGTCCTTTAAAGGAACTAATTTACCTCATATTTGGGACCACAGATGTGAGGTAAATGACATGTTCAAATCAAAATAAAACTTTTCTGATGACAATTCTAAAATGGATTTATTTTTGCACGATTACAAAAACATTAAACATGATGACAACTTTGTTTATGTTATAATTTGGTTTCTCAAGATGTAACCTGGTTCATGCTGGAAGGGCTCTTTGTACTCATCTCCTTCGTTCACTGCAACAGTCCGGCGCAGTGACCGCATCACTGCACACATCTGCAAATCGATCTCATGCTCCTTCCTTCCCTCACTCGTGAAACAAGTTCCCGAGATACTTCAACTCCTGCACTTGAGGCAGGGGCACACATGATGACTGCAGGCTGTCGGAACACAAATACTTTAAATGACGTTTTTATGCATTTGAATCCAACTGCTTTGACAAACAGGCAATAAAGTACTACATCCCTAAATAAGGATATGAGCACCCCTTTACAAGAAGTCAGCCATATTTGATGGAATTCACAAATGACAAAAACTTTTGACATCTCCAACAGAAAAAAAACACTTCAAACTTGGCCAAACTTTTTAGAAATCTTTCACAAACCTGGTTAGATTTGTATGGACCCACTGAAACGCCCATGTAGATCTTGTAAAAACGAATAAGAAATAGAAAAATTTTGAAAGCTTATTCTGCGCTAATGAGCTATGTGTAAACTAATGACCACGAGAACCTATCATTTTACTCCAAATCTGTTGTTCTGAAACTTTATAAACCCGCTAAGTTATTAAATGTATTTTTTGGACTGAAAACAAAGGCGTTAGGGACATTCGCTACCACAGAGCTGGTTATAGCCTCCAACATGCCTTTGAACTCTTTGAATCTGATGAAAAGTCTATGGGAAAAAAAATAATGGAAAGTTTTCTATTGGAACCAGAGCAGACTTCAAAGGGGCAGGACTTTGAGCGCCATCATTAGGTTACTGGCCCATTTATGTTCCTACTCCCCCGCAGTTACCACCTCGGCCCTAAATACACTCAAATAAAAACTTACTAAAAGGATAGCAATTGTAAGAAGTTGCAGTGTGAAGAGAACAGAGCAGGGTCACACAGTCTCATCTAATAGAAATGCCACGCTGCAGTTTGTATTGATCCGGTAACATTTGAAAAGAGCACTCTTCAGGACAAACACACATTTTACTCTGAGTCAGGGCAGGTGAATGCTGTCTGTTCTTTGTGCTCCAGTGGGTGACCTAAAAATTATATTCAGAAGAGCTATATTTTTCAATCAGGAAGTTTTTTGGTCTTCCACAACGAGGACACATTCTCATCATTAGTTCTCTCATCATTAGTTTTATTGCGATTGCTTTATTCATGTTTGAATTTTTCCCCCTACTACACATCACATAACATTTGTCAAGTCGTTATGTACAGTTTGTATCATGCTTTTGTATATTTATGGGAGAACTGTCATGGAAGCATGGGTGACGTAAGCTTGTGGGCTGAGGATTGAATGGGGCCCGGGAGAGATCTCTAAAATACTCAAACATGCATGGATGACATCTAAAATCTCTTCAGGCATGCTTTGATGAGGGAACAGCATTATAACACAGTAGAAAGCCTAAAACCCCTCTTTAAAGTCAAGGTCAAGGTGGTCAGATTTATTTGTTTGAATTACAACACATTTACAAAAAACAACCAATCATACCAAAAGTGGAACATTTATGTCGGGAGTACAGAAAGTGCGGCTCAACTTCTACCTATTGAAGGCCAGTGCAAAAGAGGGTCTATAATTGACATTTAAAAATGATAAGAGAAGGGTTCTAATGTTTAATGTTTATTGCATAACTTTGCACAAGCCACAGAAAAATGATCAGCCCTCGCAAGTTTTCACATGAATTCTGGGACTTTTAAAAGCATCTCTCTTGTTGGAGCGTAAGAGGGTATGTCCTGCATCGAGGCTTGCGTGCTCAGAAAATAACTGTTTTCACCCATTCCTTATTCCAGCCCACTGCTCTGGTCTTACTTGCGATAAATTTGCATATGGGGTTAGAAAATGTCACAGGGATTTTTTTTCAACAATAAACAAGCACGAAAATGAAAATCTGCTGCTGCTGTGAAGAAGCAGGCCTGTCAGTTCAGCTGTTTTGAAGAAAGACGTCAATGGACCCATTTTGGTTTTTAATGGTTTTAGATCAATATAATAATAAATAATAATAATATAGTGTTTTGTTGGACACTCAAAGACGCTTTACAAGTAAGAAAAACGGGAATGTCATACTGAACAGGTGAGTTTTTAGTAGAGATTTGAAGTGCTACAATGAGTCCTAGTTTTTTCTAATGGGTTGTGGGAGTGAGTTCCAGAGGGCGGGGGCGACTGCAGTGAAGACTCGGGCCCCCATAAGGTTCAGTGCTTTGTCCTGATGAGGAGAGCGAGGAGGCTGGTGTCGGCTGATCTGACACAGCGGGTGGGGCAGCGCTGATGGAGGAGGACAGTGAGATAGGGAGGGGCCAGGTTATGGAGGGACTCCATAGGTGATGAAGAGGACCTTGTATTGGATGCGGAATTACAAGGAGGGAGTGGAGCTGTTTGAGGACAGGGGTGATCTCTGGAGTGGGTATGAGCTACACACTATGAGCTCCTGTGTTTCATGTGTTTGGATCTGGTTTGAGACGCGATAGAGGGCATAGGGGATCGGACTGAGATATCCCTCTGTATGAAAATATATATATATATATGTGCTCCATCAATGGCAGTCAGGACCATGTCAGAGGTGGGGAAGCCCTCCATCATGAGTTTCTAATGATTACAGGCCCACGCTGCGGCAGACTGCAGGTCTGACAGAAAATGTACAGTTGCTACAGTTGCAACATGGTCCGTATTACCATAATCCTATTTAATATAAAGTGTCTCACCGGAGTCAGGCTGAGCACAGAGGGCTGAGTGCACTGCTCACACTCGTTTGTGTCTTACTGTTATCAGCAAACCTGCACTGGACCCAGTGTCCGTCAGGGTCAAAGGTCAACAGACGGATGTGCCGTTGATAGTTCCACGGGGGTCTGCAGGGGATCAAGAATACGTTTTTTTTTCACGAAATACGTTTTTTTGCCATTGTCAGTGGACAATAATAATGAGAATAAAACTGATATAATTTAGATCATACATTGGGAATAAGGGTAAGACAAAACAAAAAAGACAACATAAAAATAGAAAACAGCCTTGATGAATATATACAAAATTACAGCAGAGGCAGGATAACAGTGATGAGGAATTATTGTCAAGTGTTGATTTAAAAATGCACACTGGATTGTGCTGCATGGTTTAGTGTTTTAGAGCTCATTTGTCAAGATTCAAGATTAAACTTATAGTGCCACGAGTGGGAAATTCATTTTGAGCTGTCCACCCATGCTGCCATCAGTGCTGTGGCAATGTATCAAAAATATAGCCCATAAATACAGAATACATTCAAAACAATTCAACAATCCTGGGAAAATTCAAAACTACATACTTTGTGATGGCTCAGGAGGAGAGCAACTACTGCACAAGATTCATCAAACCAACGTGAAAGAAGCTAAATACAACTTCAGGTATGATTTTGATGTTAAAACCATGGTTAAAAGCTTAAAAAAGTCAGTATTACATAAAATTGTTTCATTAGACAGCCGTAGGGGCGGGAGGGATGGTGGCCTGTGGAGGTGTGCTGGTTTGTCCAGTGTCTGAAATGGCTCCTTCACCAGGGCGGAGTATTTATCACTCAGGACTCCCTTCACAGTCGATCTGCTGCACTTGCACGAAAGTAACCTTAAGATCAAATCACTTCAGCTTCAGGCTTGGCTTCTCCACTATTTCTGTAATCATGACTCACCACATCAGTATTGGTGCATTGAGGCGACCCTCGGCGTCCAGACTGATTCTGTCTGACAAAACTCCTTTGTGGAGTCTTCATCAGTGGTAAAACAGTTTTGTGTTAGAGATTTTGACAGCCCTCGGAAGGGCATTTGTAATCGTGTATGATTGATGATGACAGCTCTTAGAATTTCAGAAGTTGACATGAAGAGAACTTGTACGAAAAAGCAGTTCTTCTGCAGATGAGATGTGACAAGCTCAACAAGCTTTGTGTTGCTTTCCCACATGAAGCACAAACTTTAACATGATATTATTCTTGTAAAAAATAAATATATTAACACACCTTCCGGGAGAAATAGAATCCTATTCTCTAGAATCTAATACTATGCCGTTTGTATCAGAATTTGGCAAAAGTTTCTCACTGCGCAAGGACTGAGGATCAAATGGAGACAATATGGCCACCTTCACCTTTTTTGTACTGACTAAAAATGCCTAAAATGTCCCTGCATGTCAAACAACTTGGTCTTATACAGTTGGATAAAAAAAATCCCCCAGAAAACTTTCTACGTCTGGACATTGATCGCCAGGTCCAAGATAAAGCTATAAGCACTGTGTTCATGCCATGCTCAGAGCTGCAGTGGGTGATACATACGTGCCAGTTGTGTCTGGGTGGGTGATTAGGGATCTGTATGGTTCATCACTGTCCCCTGGTACTCTGCGTGTGGAGCTGTGCCCAGGGGACCACAGCTCAGCAAGACCACGGCACGCTGCAGCATTCACACAACGCAACCTCAGCACTCTGCAGCTCACCCTAATTACTTCTCTGCCCAGCCCCATTGTGGAAAAAAAACAGAAGTTACATGAGGAAGAAAGACGTCAAATTATTAAATTGTAAAATCGAATGGAAACTTTTCGGCATAAAAAAAATAAAACCTACAAAGCCCTAAAAAGTCCACTGCTATAATCAATGTATAGCCTCTGCCTGGAATGTCCACCGTGATGGCATTGACATTATCTTACTGCACCAGGCCCACGTCGGACTGTACAGTTGTGAACGGTATGATTAAACAAAATATATATCTTTTGAAAATTAAAATAAAAAAGTAATAAATGCAACATAGGACAAGTTAACTGGTTATATGTGAAAAAAATCCAGATGTATTTGTATAGCATACTTACAACAATGGACTGTGAGTGCCTAAGGAAAAACAGAGCACCCAACTGAAGTACTGTAAAGGAAATCCCATGTAAGAATTGTTTAGCAAACTTGTACAAGTGTAGCATACGCAGGGTTTGTTAATAACCTGTGTGCACATTTTATAGTTGCACTGGGGTTCAACCTTAGTACGGTTGTCAGCTATAGCTCATTCACAATACACTGCTGACAGCATTTCGATATAACTTCAAATATTTTAGTTTCACTCCCAGGCTACTATCCAAAAGATGTTTGGTTTTACTGAAACTCAATTCTCTCATTCCAATCTCGTGCACTCTTTTCTTATAATCTCCTCCTCACTGAGTCTCAGACACCCACTCGGACCAGACGCTGTTACTCTGTATCCTGCCATTCCAATGAAAAGCACAACAATCTCTTCCACAGGTTGCTTGTGTAAACCATATCTTTACCTGTCATTAAGAGAATCTCTAAAATGAACAACCAGTAGGTAATGCGCTAGTTCTGCAGCTTGGTAATCTTGCAATTTGCCCATTCATTCCATGGACTTGATCTTCAGGCCAGGACTACCTCCGGCTATTCCACGACGTGGGTAGAAGTAGCACTAAGCACTTATGTGGAAGCACTTCTACTGCAACTAGTTCTGTAAAATACAATTAGTTTTTTGAATTATTATTCATTGGTGTTAAGCATAGATAGAGGAGTTACAAACATTTGGAACTACCCTTGACACAAGTATTGGAGCCTATTGCTTATATCAAGCTGAATAGAATTTATAATACTGAAGTGGTGTTTTAAGTATTAATCGGGTTATCCCTGTCACTTTGTTTCAATTTTATTAAATCATTTGCCTTGTAACATTAATAGCCAAAGACATTTTATCTACTTTACTAAAGTGGCCATTACCTGTTAAATATTTTAGTGCCTCAATTAAATAAATGATTGGTAAAATAAATGGCTTAACTTATCTCCAGCCTCAGCCAAGTTTATTTCTGGCACCTGCATATACAGAAGATTTAGGTATGTCAGGTCATGGTCTGTTCCTGAAACCATGCACCTGTCCCAATTTTTCAAATTAAATAAATTAAAAATACTTACACAAAATTCCAGCTGGAGTTTATTAGTTAATTGTAGCGTAATTAAACTTTTAGTTGATATAAGTACGTCGTTGATGGGTACTTTTTGTGTTATTTATTGTATTTCTTTATAGCTATGTACATTGGACATGTGCAGTACTTTCATGAAGCTAAGACAGAACACAAGGACTTATTATGGGAACAGAGTCACTGATTTAGGACTGTGTGAGTGTCAGAATAAAAAAAAAAAAAAGCTATTCAAAAGGAACTGAAACTGTAATTAAATGTTGCCAAAAGAAATGAATCGTGAGTATGTTGTTCATCGAACTCCAGTAAATAACAGTAAATGCTTCTGAATACATGGCAGTACAGTACAGGGACAGTACACAGCAGTCTTGTTTTGACCGCAAATATATAATAAGTTGGGCGTTTTGCAGCACAGCCGAGTTGGATGGGATAAGCATATAACTCCTCCAAATCCGAGGCCATGTTTCCCTCGACCCGGGAAAAAAAGGTTGCTTGCCCTGCTTCGGGGTGAGGTGGTGAGTCCTTGCCTCAAGCGGAAGAGTGCAAGTATATCTAGTTTCTTGTTCCACGAGCGATCGCAGGGAAAGGATGAAGCGTGGAGACTGGACAGGCGTATCGGTCGCTGTTACTATCCTTTTGGGTTAAAGAAGGCGCTGAGTCCAAAGGCAAAGCTCTTGATTTTTACGGTTCAGTGTCATCAACATTTCCCTCGACCCTCAACCTATGTCATGAGCTCTGTTAAATGGACCAAAAGGACAAATCGTGGATACAAGCGGGAGGAAGCTCGAAGTAGAGCCGCTGCTGCCATGCCACATCAAGAGAGACCCATCTGAGGTGGCCCGGGGACCTCTGTTGTTAGGGATGCCCTCCTGGAAGTCTAAAGAGTGGGGGGGGTGTTCCAGCATGTCCCACTGGACGGATGATGCCCCGGATGAAAACCCGCCCACGACACGCCTTCGGGACTATGTCTCTCGACTGGCCTGGGAACGCAATTGGGGTGTCCCACTGGAGGAGCTGGAGGACGTGGTCTGGTTTGAGGGCAGTCTGGGCGTCCCTGCTTCAGAACTGCTGCTGCTAGCGACCCTGGCCCCTGGATAGCCGAAGAAAAAATAGGATGGATGGCTATATAAACAAGTCACACTGTCTTTAGTGTTCCCTTGATCTTTTTGGCTCTGTGGTCACATGCTCCTAGAAAAAAGATATCAACGATTCCAGTATTACCAGGTATGCATAAAATTCTCTTGTGGGTTCCTGTTGGGGTAGAAGCTTTATTAATACTCCCGCTTGTCTTTTTTCATACATTTGTAAATGAACACGAAGTATTGTTTTGAAAGAATATAGAAGTCTCACTAGCAAGGACCCACAACCTCAAACTCGGATTGCAGAAATAAATGTATTGAGAACATAAGTAGTAAAATAAAAACAAATGATGGTTCTGAAATGGCTTGTTTGGGGCGTATTATGAGGGCCACGGGGCTCCCAGGCCTTGTAACCCCCCTTCTGCAAGATAGAATAGAGCATATTGCCAGAGGGTGAAAGGGAGTGGGCACAGACACACAAACAGCTATGTGTGTGTCCATAGACTGTATATATATAATGGACATAGAAAACCTGTGGCTCGCCATGTTGTGAATAGGAAATGAGTATGGGCACGCTACCCGGCTCCATGAACTCTGGCTCTAATTCCCACCTCTCTCTCCATAACGGTGTGTTAAATGGTTCATATAATCATCTCCAATACATTAGCTTGGTGGTATTTTATTGACTATTTTGTCTGTGACTCAAGAGGATACACATTAATAAACAGACCAACCAGTTGGAATTCCAAATTATGTAACTAGTCTCCAGGTCGCCTGTACTACCTGATAGTTCTCAATGAGCTTACATGTTTGTCTGGAGCTGAACGCTATGGGGTGACGACACACTCCAAGTTTCCACTTCTTATATACCAGCCTAAGAGTTCCTGGACCCAAACAACTTTATCTGTCCTGTTATTTTCATTGAGGGAGAACATGATCGCTCCCCCTAGACATCAAACCAATTAATGACCTAACTGTTCATGGTTTAAACCCTGTGCAATGCATGCGAGAATGGACAGGGCTGTGCATGGGAAAGAGGTCAATAGTTTTACATCTCTGCTAGTTAAAAGACAGAACAATATCAAAGGGATTTTTAAATTTGTCTTAAGAAAGAAGCTAACTTTGTCTTTTGCTTGATAGTCTTTGAACGTTCTCATTCATTTTTGTGCTGTTTTATAATTGTATGTATATTTGGATTTGATATATTTTAAGGTTATAGATCCCAGGAAAACAACAGTGAGGATTATACGAACAAATAAACAAAATACCGCAAGGCAACAAAATCCTGTACTGTATCCCCCCCAAACACATTTTGCTCACATACATGGAATCCAATGATGGCCTGTGAGGTCTTTTTTTTGTTGTTTTTCCCCCTTCTTTTTTCAATTCAAATCACTAAATCCTGTTTGAATTGTCCACTCCAGTTCCTCATTCTCTAAACCCGTATACTGCTACGCAAGACCAAACTGCACCCCTGAGAGTGGGTAGCCTAACGATGAAGAGGCTGTAAACGGTATGGGGATATTGTATGTGATAAAGTAGCCCGCTCTGCCAGCACCAGTCCATTTAACTGAGTGTTTGTCCGCCCCTGGGCTGGGACGCCCCCACCTCCCTCTCCTCCCCCGCCCGGTTTATTATTTGATCCCATATTTCTGATGATTTAAGCGTCTTGTGAGGTCTCACTGTTCTATCAGCACAAAACACTTTTAAAAGTGTACTATGTATTCTTTTTTCAGTGAGAGGACATTCACTTTCAGTGACAGTTTTTCCCTCCATGGTGGTGGGAGGTGTTTGCTTTGCCTGGAATGTTTTCCACCCCACATATAGCTTACGTTTTACATTAAAAGAGCATTACAGCTTCTTCTTAGCAACTCTGTCATATCAGAGTAGGCTGGATAGGTAACATCTATCGAAGAGCTAAATAAAACACCTGTTTCAAACGTGAGCAGGTACTAAGCCTATTAAGAACCTTAATTGTATTTTGGCATGATTTTGTCACGCTATGTCATGCTATATTATGTGAATAAGCATATCTGTTGTTATTTTTCTTATGAAGACTCCCTAGGGTAGTGCCCATAAAGGACCTGCCTCGCTATTTTATTTAGCCTAGATATGGCTACTGTACCGTGACAAGGACGGAGGGCGGATCATGATTTTAATATTAATCACTTTGTCCTGAGAAGCAAGCATATTTTACTTAAAGGGCCTTTGATGCATTTGCCACCTGGTTAATCAAATGTCTGATTAAAAATTAACCTTCTGTGAGCTTTATCCTTTTAGATTGTGTACCTCATCAAAAAATACGTGTGTTGGTTTGTTTCCGTTACCGATATAACAACTAGAACAGGGCTGTCCAAACTAGTGCCTAGACCAATTTTTATTGGCCTCGGGCCTTCAGTTGAATGGCCAATTGATCATATCAGTACATTTGATGGCAAACTTGAGTAATTCCTACCACTATCAGTCTACCTGCGGGACATGTGGCTAAACAGTAGCTCCCATCAAAAAGTGAGGAAGTGATGATTAATGACTGATAGTGTCGCGCGTTGAGAGGTTTGACAAGCCTGTAAAGCGCCATTTACACGCATAAGGCATTATTATTATTATTATTATATAGTATTATAACCATCAACCTAAATAACATCAAATTGCATTGTCATACAGGACCAATTTAATATGTCTAGCCTTATTTAAAGTATGAAGTCAAACTATGTACATGCCCTGTTCTGAATAATCTTTTAACTGTATGACCTGGTTGTGGCCATCCATGTAGAATATTTGTCCAAGATAGGGTCCTCAGTGGAAGAGTTGGGCCCCCGTTGTGAACAGAATGTTAAAAGCTCACTTCCTGACTCTCATCAGACC